>JAZKJV010004489.1:0-511133 GCA_037367405.1 Ottelia alismoides | reverse complement strand
TTGGTCAATATGTGTTTCTCTATTTCCTTTCGTCTATTTTTCCTTGGTTGACGCTTTTGGGTACATGCCTCTTTCATTCCCTTTTTTACTGTAGGCATGTATTCCATGGCCTTAAGGAGTGGCATCTTTAAAAAAAATGTTCTGTAAGATATCAACCACTCCAGGATCAGATAGTGTTGTTTTTAATTTTTGATTTTTTTAGCTTTGAGGGCAGAGGAAATGGCGCAGAATCAGAATAAACATGCAAACATTCATTTCCTTTATTCAAAGTAGAATCATCATGTACAAGAGGACAACCGGAATCAGTCTGTACAGTGTTGTCCAATCTAGGTGAAGGAAAAACATAATCTAAAACAGAACGGGATGCTGCTGGTGGTGAAGAGAAAGAATATGTGACTGGTAAATTCTCCCTTGTTGATGGTGATCTGCATCTGCCTGGTGAAGATGGTGGTGAAGGCGGTGAAACTTCAAATGTGGGTGCTTCTATAATGGGACTCTTGACTGCTGGTGAAGGAGATGATGTAGAAGATAATGCTCTCTTAGTGGATCGATCTCCCAACCCTAACTACTGCGTAGGCGGCTGCAATCTCCTACCGCTCCTGAGATGAATGGCGTCAGATAAACATGTAAAATTAAGGGACATACCTGTCTCAGGGGTGGGTGGGCCATTGGCTACCTACTCCTTGCGTCTGAAGTTGTTGGGGTTGGCTTCAACCTGTGCTGGAATTAGTGTCTTGGTGGTGGTCAGCTCGTCAATTTGTTGAGTTAGTTCATTCATGTTCTTCATAAGCAGTGTAAGTTGGTCCAGTGTTAGATTGACTGAAGGGGCCTCAAGTTGCTCATTGACTGGCTGTCGCTGAGGATGATAGTACGGAGGCTGTTGGTACCCATACGGATTGTGATAATGATGAGGAGGACGGGGAGAATACTGTCCATAATATGCAATCTGCTGCTGGTTAGGATGAGGAAAATACATAGTTTGTTGCTGCTGCTGGCCTTGTCTCCAGTTTTAGAATTGAGGTGGAGACTGACATTGAGGCTGGAACTGCTGGTGCTGGTACTGCTGATGTCTGCCTCCATGAAACTGGTGGGCGGGTCTCTGACCCTGCTGTGAACCCAACTGGCCTTGCCCTGACAGACAGGGCTGGTTTCGCTCATGGTTGAACCAGATACCATTTACCTCTTGAATACCAGGTGGAGGTGGAGACTGCTGCTCAGGAATGCAGGTTACTTCCTGTTGACACGGAACTATCTGATGTGAATCCTGCTGAACCTGATCAGGTGTCTGCACGTAGTAGACATGCTGAACTGTGGGTGGTCCTCCACTACTCTTCTTGGTGGAAGAAGTCTGCTTCCTAGTAGAGGTATTGGCTGCTGCACTCGTACTGTTGACTGCGCTGATCGAATTTACAAGAAGCTCCATATGCTTTGTTATCTCATCCAGCTTATCCAGGTTCTTTATCCTCTGCTCGATCACATGAAGCTTATCAAGTTCCTGGGATTGCTTTTCAATAATGTCCACTTTTGATAGGGGGTTTCCAATGATGGCCAGGTCAGTGCTATCCACCTTATCCACTTCTTTTGTTGTCGTCATATTGACATCCTTGTGGGGTACTGCAAGGGCTGTGATGGGGTGCTTCTGAAAAGCATGTGAAGAAGAAAGAGCTGCGGAACTTTCCGCCATCTTCTCAAAAATTTGGTAAAGAACATCCTCGTCCATATTGAAGTGACTTCCCCACAAGCGGCATCTACCAGCTTCTAATTCTCAATGCTTAAACCCCCAAAGAATTTTTGTACAAGGCTGGTCTTTGGAATATCATGATGGGGGTATTTCTCCGTCCAGATCTTTGAACCGTTCCCATGCCTCGTGAATAGGCTCTTGGGGCATCTGGGAGAAATTAGCAATCAAGGATCGCATTTGGTTGAGTCATCCAAGTGGATAATACTTGTTAAAAAATGCGGACGTCAACTCTTCCCAAGTAGTGATAACCTTCCCCAAGTGATTTAACCAATACAAAGCTCTGCCCATCAAACTGAATCGAAAGGCGGTCATCTGCACTATGTCTAATGGGACATTTGGGTAGTGTACTATTCCACAAATGCGATCGAATTGCTGGAGGTGTATATAAGGCTCTTCATTAATATTTCCATGGAATATTGGGAGAAGTGGTAAAATAGTAGGCTTAAGCTCAAAATGCTCATGAACTGCAGGGATTTGTATCCAAGAATTTGTCTGTCCTGCCCCGAGATTGTAAGCATCTTTTAGTGTAGGCTTAGCCCCCACGTTCTATATGAGGTTCTTCTCCCCCATTCCCACCTCCAGGGTTTCTGTTATCCCCCACTCTCCTATCTTCTCTTTCCTGTCTCAGCTCGAGAATCATGTCTCTCAATGCATTATGAAAGTTAGCCTGTTCTGCTATCTGGGCTTGAATTGTCTGGATGGAGGCTAACATGGTGTTGCTGATCTCGCTCTACTCCGACATGGTTCCCTTTCCCTTTGGTGGCATCAAGTGTTTGGTGTCTGACTCTGAAAATGTGCTTGATACTCGATTAGTACTCAGAATTGATGGAGTCTCAGATATTAATTCAAGATTAAAGCCAATCTCAAATAGTGGATTGATGGATGTTGTGAAGGGTGAAGTGGAGAAAGAGGAATATTCAGGAAGTGAGTCTCCTCGAATAGAAGGTGAACGACTCGGAATGTAGAATGAGTTCACAGAGTCCGAATGGGAAATACTCTGGTCTGACATCTTCGAAATCAATAGGCATGATGCGAGAACACGAAGGTCAATGCAAGAGTGAAAGTGAATGAAGGCGCAAATTGCGCAAAAGGATCTTTATCGCTAGCAAGCAAACACAATACAAACCTCTAGTTCACCAACTTAACTTAATGGGAAGACCGTAAAGGTTCGGTCAATTATCTAATAAATTTAAGAGTTTGGCGACAATACAATCTATCAGAGCAGTTAAAGCGAGCAGTTAGGAACCCAATGCTCTCAGGAGGCTGGCACAATCCAAAGTTAGATCTTTCCCAACCAGTATGAATTGCGGACCGTTTACCGGCTACCCAATCAATTCAATCTGTTAAGGACGTCACGAGCTGCTTTACCGGCTACCGGAGAGATCCTCACTGGACAACTACTAACCCAAGATGGTATCTTGAAAAGAGTTCAGGCGTGGCTCTATCCTAGTGTGCGGGTCGCTCTCTCGCTCAAGCAAACCAAACAATGAGGGGGTTACTCTCCCCAAAACAATGATTTTCCTTGTGTTTATTTTTAGGGTCGAGTTTTCTTTAGCAGTCACGTATTTTAGGCGGTTGTCACTTGGTTAAAATATTTTTAAAGAATCGCCTACCGAGTGTCCAATTTCCTTTTTAACTTATGGGAGTGAAAATAAGGAAGGAGATCGGAAATGCCAATGCGTGATTCAAAACAATGATGCATGCAGGGGTTAGAGATGCATACCTTGTCGCCAGCACTTTACATGCAAGTGATCTGCGCAGAATTTAAATAAACTATCCTATATGATGCAAGTGAACCGTCCTAGATGAAAGCTTCTATTAACGGGCAAGAACAAGTTACTTTGACTAAGTCCAAATTATGCTCTACTCGTTAGGCACAGAAATTTCTTGTTTATGGTGTTTGGACCTAATTAATTACCTGGCTCAAGCAAATTAATTAAAACAATCAAGAGGTCGCTCACGAAATCCGTGGGAAACAAAGAAAAATAAGGCGATGAAAACAAAACCAGTGAGGTCCCCCAAGTGCATCGGCACTTGGCGAAACAGACCCCACAACAAATGAATGTCCGTTTACAAGAGTTCAAACGGTAGAAAAGAAAAACTCTCTCTCTCTCTCTTTTTCTAATATTTTTTTCTTGGTGAAGAATCAAGCCGCCTCCATGTCGCTGGGGTGCTTCGGCTCTCCTAGGATCGCCTCCTTCGTTATGTGGGCCCTCGCAAGAAAAAGAAAAGAGAATGTGTAAGAAACACAATTATCAAATATGAGAAAAAATGAAATGAATGCAGTGGATATGAACAATGAAGAGTGACAAAATGTAAACAGATATTTACAAACAAGAATAGCATGTCAAAAGATAAACCTAACTACCCTCGCCATGCCTCCCCGGCAACGACGCCATTTTGTTGGCACAAGAATTCTTCGAGGATCGAAAATTAATGATATAGATAAGTCGTTGCTATTCCCAAAAATCCCACGACAATTTTTTTTCTTTTTGCTACTAATTAACCTGTATAGCGGACAGAGTCGAACTCAGGGAGGCTACAAATCTCGAGGGTTATTCAATAATCGAAAATCAATTAAGAGAAAAACATGCATCTCAAAGGATAACTACCCTTGGTTTTTGTGTTTTTTTATTTTTTTATTTTTAATATTTTTTAATTTCTATTTTTTAATATTTTCTGATTTTCAAGTTTTTAGTGATTTTGATTTTGTAATTTTTTTATTTTCAAAAATAACACGAAGCAATATTCATAAGATCAAAAAATATGCACACACCTATTTTTGTAGTTTTCCAATTTATCAAAAATGCTCAGAAAAATCCAGAGAAAATATTTTTGGGTTTTAAAGGTTTTGAAATATTTTTGGTAATTTTTGTAGAATTTTCAAATGTTTTTTTATTTATTTAAAAATAAAACAGTGAGAAAATACGAAATTATGCATAGCCTGGTGTAATTTGCAACTTAAAAATATTTTTAATACCTAAAACTCCTGGAAATTATTTTTATGAAAAAATAGAAGCAATTATCTATAAACAAGAACTTGAATAACTATTTTTTGATTTTTGTAGAATAATTTATGATTTTTATAAGATTTTTACTATTTTTTAATTTTTTTTAGGTTTTATAAAGATTAAAGCATGAGAATTTGATAGAAATTAAAAGACACTAAAATATACCTACAGTATTCTTTTTGGAATTTTAAGATTAATTTTTGAATTTTTATAAGTTTTTAAATTTCGTGCAAGTAAAAAGACACTGTTTTTGATTTTTTAAATATATCAAACAACAATAAAAATTGATGAAAAATTTACACAATGATAAAGACTACAACAGGATCATACCCATTTTTTTTGAGAATATTTAGATCAACAAAAAATATTTATTTCATTCAGAGAGAGCAAGCAAGTTATTGTTCTATAGTATATGGACTAAAATGTAATTATGCAAAATTTCTGGACTGACAGAATAACAAGAATTAAATGTGGGGTGATCAATGCAAATTACCCACTAAATACGTGCCCGACACATGATATGCTTTGGAGCAGGGGCTTTTCTGCAAATGTTGAAACTTCCAGGGGTTGCTTCCCAATTTTTCCAATTTTTTTCCTTCAAAACTCCCAACCCTAGGGCTTTTCTTCTATCTCGTTCACTTCCAACCTAACAGGGGATGGCCAAGGGGGCCGCCGCCCCTTCAGATTACGAAGGAGCTCGGAGGTCGGCGAGGTGGCGCCGTTGGATGGCGGAGAGTAGCGCGGAAGGGCCCACGCGTGGAGGCGCGGTTGCAGCGCGAACACGGGGGGGTTGCCTTCAGGCGGGCGGATGTGTGCTGCAGTGGCGTGGAGGACGAGCAGTGGGGCCGCGCTGCGGGGATGCGGCGGGGCCGCGTGTTGGGCTGAAGGAGGAGCGTGTTGGGCGGTCTGGAGGTGCTGGGCCGCCCTGCAGCCTGGCGCGAGCAAAAGGCGACGGTGACACGCTTGCGGGCGATGGAGGGAGATCGGCGGAGGTTCCGAGGTCAGAGGAGGATGTTGCGGTCTCTGGTGGTTATTGACGAAGCCTCGACGGGGCATCGCGGTCGACGCGCGCTACCTCGCGACGTTGGCGTAGACGGCCGCCGCTGCGGACGGCGGTGGCGGGCTTCTTGCCCCCTTTCTTTTTTTTTATTTTTTTTATTTTGTAAATTGTAAACAGAAATGTTAATAAAAATTTTTATTAATGTTTTGAAGAAAATGTAAACAAAAACTAAGATTTTTTTATTTTTATTGTTTTTGTTAAGATTATTCTGCAAAACCAATGTTAAAGAGAACAAGAAAACAAATAATTTTTGTAATACTATTATTTTTATTTATTTACAAATAGAAAAATTAACGAGGATCTGATTGAAATGAAAGGAATCGAATCTGATTCTCCGACCATCATGCGTGGTCGGAGTTGATAGATCGTGGGAGGTAGAAATTGAACGCGGATAGATCAAGAACGTGGGATGAAAAATCAAGTCGAAGCGGATCAAATCGTGATGAAATTAATGATATAAATAAAAAAATGACGACGAAATAAAAGTGCGAGAAATAAAACTACGATTAACCTAGATAAAAATTAAGGAAAATGTGGATCTCACCTTAGGAGTGGAAATGGACCGTGATCGCCTCGACGAAGGCTAACTTGCTATCACCGGACGGCTCTGAGGCTAAACACTTTTCTTGATGAAATTTTCTCTCGGAGATCGGGCTCCTCTCTCTAAAGAGTGATCAAGTTGGAATGAGGGAGAAGGAGCCATATAAATATAGAAGATAATGGAGATGAGATTTAATTTTTGACTTTTTGGATAAAGAGATAAGAGAGATGAAAACTGAAATGAGATAAAGATAAAGAGAGATAAAATTATTTACAAAATTAACTATTTTTTTGAATTTTCGTCACTTTATTTATTGGAAAAATAAAAGTCAATTTTTTATTTCTTGTGGATTTAGTTAAGAAAAATAAATATATACATATGCTATATACAAATATGACATTATCTACATGGGTAAATAAGCAAATTAGTTTTTTTAATTTCTATTTTTTATTTTTTATTTTAAATAATTTGTAAAAAAATAATTTAAAAAGTTAATTTTCTGGGGTGGTTTGTCCAATTTTCTCATGCATTTTTATAAATATCATCAGGGCTAGTTTTGTCCACAACATCGATGAATCTTTGTAATTTGCAATGGGAGGAAAGCGTCTATGAAAAGATGTCTGAGATCAGCATTCCAAGAGTTAGTCTCATCTCTGATAAGCTCCGACACCATAGAAGGGACAAGAGAAGGTCCTAGGCAGAATAGGAGATCTCCCTAATCCAGTCATCTCGCCATGATCGACTGACCATTTTTGACCCTCCTTTAAAGAGTCAGGCTTTGATACTCATAATTCTAAAAATTATGAAATTACACCCATTTTAAAGATAATTTAATTAGAAACCATTAGAAGTGAGATTGTTTGAATTTGAGTTCATATGGAGCTAGAATTGGTCTTTCAATTAGTGCTTAATGGCTTTTTCCAAGTGTGGTTGCTTTTATTTTGTACATGATTTAATTGTGCAATTATTTTTTATTAATTAGAACTCATTTTTATTTACAACTTTGGTTTTGAAAGTTATTTGATTTGAGGTAAATTAATGCACAAATAAATTAGTGTCAGTTTTACACAGATATTCACAAAATAAGTGAGAAGTATTTACAACACACATACATTTTTTTGGATTTTCTACTTAAGGACCCTATCTTCCCCTACTTTATTCCTGGTTGATCAGGTCAAATCTTGACCTTCTCTCAGGGCTCGGGTTAGCCTGTATCTATTACATATATACAGCCTTCCTTTTTTTATTTTCTTTTATTTATTTTTCCTTTCTTTCTTTATTTATTTTAGGTTAAAATAATATACAAATATACAATATTTACACACAGATGCAAGTTAGTAAGAATGTGGAGTTAGTGTTATATGCATGTGTTTTATAAGGGATTTTAAGCTAAAATAAATGAATAAAGATATCGAATCACAGATTCATCATATACCTCCTCTCGGCTGAAGCAGCAAAAGTCAGTCTTCTCCAACATGGTGACCCTATTTCCCCAATCCAACAACTCTTTCCTCTAGAAGAAAGATATTCGCTTCTAAGTTCAAGTACTGTCATCTCAAGAATATGAGGTGGAGAGAAGAATGGGCAGTATCCAGTGTAGATACCTATCCTCGGATGCCTGACCAGTGTAGTTAAGTCATCTTATTGCAGGGTCACATACATTTGATTTTGAATCTCAAGCTTGCTTATTGATTATATGAATATATACATACTTTGACATGAATTATTTTTTCTTGTTTTTCGCCCATCTTTTCTTTTTGGAGTTTTATTTTATTTTTTTTCTATTTTTAATACTATTCACAGTAGAATTTACATAAGGACTTTTTCCTCTTGATCTAGTAGACTATCCCTCTTTTGAAGCATCACTGCAACCCACAACTATCATTATACCTCATGGATACTGGATTAGGTTGGGGTACAATGGACACAAATGTGTGACTTCCAATGTTTCCATTGGCTTGTGTCTCATGCCAACAAATCCAGCCCTCTACCACTTCAACTGAGGTGAGCAAAGTGTAAGGTGCAGGTGTGCAAGCTAGGTTTTATCAACAAGAGTCGTGCATGTGTTCCGAAATATTATACTTAGGCACAAGACGACATTGAACCAAGCCTCATGGTCTCAAAGAATTAAGTCTAGCTGACCTAAAGTATCTCAATTCCAGTTCCTATAAGGTTCCTGTGATTAAGTGGATTAAGGTCCAGCCAAGCTCCAATCTCCGGATTTTCAGACTAGTTCAATTATCAATTTCAATCCGAAGAAATGCAAATGCTATGTACAATGCAAGAAAATATTTTGTAATGCAATATGCAAGTTCTTGAAAACATTTTACAGATTTTTATGGATTTTTTATTTTGCGATTCTTTTATAGATTTTTTTGCAAATTTTTAGGGATTTTTCAAAAAAAGAAATATGTACAAATATTTACAGGGGAGTACATCTTGCTATTTACAAGGATTGGGATTCAAGAATTCACACAAGGTATTTATAAGTTCGTAAAGAATCTTATTTGTTTGGATTATGTACATAATTCTCAAAATAATTTGAATAGATTTTCACAAACATTTTGAGAACTTTATTTTGCAAACTAATTTGATAATAGATTTTGCAAAAAAAAATACAAAATTTGAAAATCATTTTGCAAAGGTTTTTTCAAACATTATAGATAGATTTTTAAAACTAGTTTTGCAACCATTTTCAAAACCATTTGCAAATAGACTTTCACGATATTTTATTTCAAACAAAGAAAGAAAATTTTACAAACAAAACATTTTTACGAAGGTTGAAAATATTTTACAAATTATTTTCCAAACAGTTTTCAAGATATTTTTCAAAAATATTTTACAACCATTTTCAAACATTTTGCAAAACATTTTTAACTGATTTATTAATCAATTATATACAAAGAATTTTGATGTGTGTTTTTATTAGCCATATTATTGAAAATACAAAAGTACAAGTTATGGCTAAAGTATATACAATATATATACGATCCTCCTATACTTAGCTTGAGCTACATCCTCATAGATTGAAGAGAAAAGAGAAGACATAACTCGTACTAAGTATAAAAGAGCCTATACTACAATGACTCAAGAATAAAGAATGAATCAATGAGAAGTCCACCGTCTCCCATATACTTGGGATCAATTAATCCTAAGTATAGCAGAATGTATTCTTCATGCAAGGGAGGTCAAGGGTGGGAATGAACAGATGAACAAGTTACCATGTCTCACCCTATACTTAGGGTAAAAGATACCTAAGTATAGATGGGATTATCAACAAAAGAGAAGACATGTGAGGGGTCAAAGAATGAACAGCTGGACCCACTCATCCCCCCTATACTTATATGAAGCATATCCTAAGTATAGTAGTGATGATCGAGATGGATTGAAAGAAAGAAAGAAGAAAAATGAAAATAAGAAAATAACAAAAGAAAAGAAGAAAAGAAGAAAAAGAAGAAAACTAAAGAAAGAGTTTTAAAGGAGCATTATATGAATCTTCTGATGCTACCATGGTTGTGGAGATCACTTGAATTGCATCGACATTGGCTAAAAAAACTATCATGCTCGAGGTATGGATTCAGTAGCTGACCGATGACGATAAAAGGATGTGTGTCAGGCGATAAGTTCGATATTAAGATGCTTCCGTTGTCACGTAATTCTTTTACCATGAATGGCCCCATCTACTTACTCTTTAATTTGACCATGAATATCTTAAATATTACGTCAAATAACCACAATTTCTGCCCAGTCTCGAAGGTCTTTCGTATGATGTGCCGATCGTGATAGCATTTAACCTTCTTCTTGTACATCAAGCTATTATCATACACAGTCTCAGAATTTCAGGAGCTTGTTCATTTCAACATTTCTTTGTTGATCACCTTTATGTGAGTCCAAATTGCAAATGTTAATTTCCCATAATGATTTATGAATTAATTCTACAATCAAATGACAAGGCTTCCCATATACAAGATGATAGGACGACATGCCTAAGGGAGACTTGTAAGTGGTTCTATATGCCCAAAGGATAGAGTCCAAGAGTTGGGACTAGTTCTTCCTATCTGGCTTCACAAGCTTCTGCAAAATAGTCTTGATTTCTCTGTTGGATAGCTTGGCCAAGCCATTAGTCTGAGTATGATATGGAGAAGTAACACGATGCTCGATGTCGTACTCCTCTGTTAATTTCTTGACCTCTTTGTTGATGAATGATGAATCTCGTATTCATCACTCTAAATCTCATTTATTAAGCTCAAATCCCTAAAAATCAATAGCATTCTTGCATCTATTTTGCATAATTAGCATTCATGCATGTTTCCATAAGAATTGCATTTTAGCACAAAAATCTGCACAAAATAAGAAGCCAAAAATCCAAGCCAAATTGACCTGTAAATAAGCCTAACTTCCCAGATTTTTAACACATTCATGCTAACTCCGAATAACTCAAAACCACTTCCACTGTGTATATATCACTAATAAAAATAAAGGAAAAATACAAAAAAATAACTAACCCAAATAAGTGGACCAAAAACCCAAACCCTAATTTCAGGATTTTCGGACTAAAAGCCACATATCTTCCCCATCCAGTGTCCAATTTAATCCTACTCACTTTTGAACTAATGTGCATTCAATTACCTTCAAAACAAGACCAAGTTCAAGTGAATCGGAGCTCATATGTGAAAGTTGGGTTTTGGGCCTCCTTTGTACATTGTATGTTTCGCGGTTTTCTGACCTTTATTTTATGTATATATTTTCTTAATTAATAAAAATCCAAAAAAAATAGATTAAGGTGTCTTTATTTATCTTTGATTTTTCCATATTTTTTCCGGATTTTTATCTGATCAAAAAAATGACATAAAAATTATAAAACCCAAAATTCAAGGTATTCTATGTATATAGGATACCCTAAAAATTCACTTTTTACATTTGACCGATTTTGGTTTTGATGTCTTCATGAAAGTTGTAGATCTCGTCGAGACGAGCATTTTTCGTGAAGGAACTTTTTCGATCCGAGGTCAATTGCTATTTTTTATCGATTTTACAAAGTATTTTTATTTTCGGATTTTCTGGTGCTGACACGTGGCAGCCCCAGAGGCCGCCACGTGTCAGCCATTTTTGGGCTTTATATATATCGGTTTTTATTTATAAAATAAAAAAATAATAATAAAATAAAAAAAAGGGACGCACGTGCGTCGCACGTGCCTCCCCAGGCACGTGCTCCGCACGTGCCCCCACCGGGGCCCCCTCTCTTCAACACGTGGCGCAACAGGCGCCATCCGATCACGCGAGATCGGACGGCACCTGTGCGTCGTCAACCTCGAGCTCCTTTCCTCATTTGGCCGCCGCCCCGCGCCGCGAATAACTCCGCCGCCCGCGTATCTCGCCAACTCCGCCCCGCCGCAGATCACCTTCCCCCGCGATTTCGCTATCTCCGGATCAATCCCAGATCTCGCCGCCTTCAATCAATCCTCCTCCTGATTTGCTTCCAGGACCGGCCAACCTTCCCCCCCTGCTATTTAAACCTCCGCCGCCCTTGAAGCAGAGCATCCGCCGTTTAATCCCTAAGAACCCCCTCTCCGATAGTGACAGGACCGGCGGGCCCCCTCCATCGGCGTGATCCGAGGTCGACAGACCTCGTCGCAGCTCCGCCCCGAGCGCCGCTGCTCGCTCCGGCCTCGCCAACGCCGTCGAGCCAACCTCCCCCAGGTATCTCTCTCTCCTTCTCTCTCTCTCTCTATCTCTCTCTTCCGCTCTCCGGTACCCACTACCTCGGCCATCACCACCACCTCGACGCCATCGCTCCGCCCTCACACCATCGACCGCCATCAGCCTACGCTACGACAACCGCCGCACCTTCAACTTCACGCCGCTACGTCATCTTCCCCGACCTGCTACGCCACCGAGCCCTCTTCCTCGACGACCGCCGGCCGTGTGTCGGCCACGGGGGACCTTCTTCTCCAACGCAGGAGGTGCGCCTCCATCTCCGGTGACAGCCGCTCCGCAGCAGCGCCTCTGCCCTTCCCTGATCGTTCACGCCGCCCCTCGGACACCACGTCTTCTCCGCCGACCAACGCCTCGCCGCATCGCCATCGTCTTCGACCCGCTCCGACACCGCACTGGAGCCCCTCGACCGCCTTCGCCGGATGACTCGGTCATCACCGTGAGCCACCGGCCCTCCACCTTGGCCGGTATCCTCTGCCGCTTTCGCCACCGGGAGCCAAGCCCGAGACCCCTCGCCTCACGTGGGCAGCACGTGGTGGGGGGGACGTCATCAGCATCATCCCCAGGGGTCACGTGCCACGCACGTGACCCACTGGGTCAATTGCAGCAAGCCCCCCCGAAGATCCCCTATCCGCACATCAGTCCCCGCATCCAAGGGCACGTGCGCAGCACGTGCCCCTTGGACATTTTACACAAATACCCCCACGGGTATAGGTAATTACGAACAACCCCCCCCAGTTACATTTTATATTTATTTTTTTATATTTATATTACATTTGTACCCCTGTGTTCCCCCTCAGTTTTGAACAATTTCTCTACATTATTTTATCAATCTAAAAATAGCATGATGTTTATTAATTAACGCTCTGCGCTTTGATATATTGTGGGTATTTTTATGATTGATGGTTAATTAATAAATAATTAGTTTGTGGAAAATTGCATATTTTACCCATTTCTTGCTCTGAAATTCACAGTTGATTAACCATTGCTCTAAAAATTCCCGAAAAATCATCTATTGTAGAGTTAATTATTCTTAACATTGTGCCCAAAAAAAATTGCTTTTGCATGCATATTTTGTTCTGTAAAAATCATTTTGCATCTTTTAGTATTTAATTTTTATTAAGTATTAAACCCCACATTTTCGAGGTTTAGGATTTTTCTGAGATCCGTCACCTAGTGATAGATCTAAGATAATTTTGATTCTCGAAAATAAGTAGGTTTGATATTTATTAAAATTAAATATTAAAAATCATTTTGTTTGCATTTAAAAATCCATAAAAAATTCATATCGCATCCAAAAATTCCAAAAAAATTACAGTGCATCCATTTCATTATAATTTACATTGTGGCCAAGTTTCGTATTTTTCGGACATCATTTGAACGTTATTTACATTTTAGTCCCTAAAATAAGGCCAAATCTGCACGTGCACCCCTAATTCATTGAAAAATTCCAAAAAAAGACCGCTTCGAAAACCGAAAACGAACTCTGATAGACTTAATTCTAGGTTGTTCCTTTGCCTCCTTGTGATCGACCTTGGGACTTGCCCAAGTAAAATAAACATAAAACCACGAGATTAAAAATTGAATAATTTATTTGTGGTATTTTCTTGATCGTTTCCGATTGCCGCCTACAACGCACAACACGATAAAAACAACTTTTTAAAAGCCGCATTTCCGGATTCGTCAGATGGCGCCGTTGCCGGGGAGGCCAACGGCTTAGATTTTTGTCTGAAAATTTTTGTTCGGTTTTCCGCATTTGGGTAGTCTGACCCCCGAATTTTTCATTGTAAATTCCATTTTTATTCTGCAATTTATTTTTAGCATTTTTTTTACATATATTCTTGAGTCACTCTCTTACATTTTCTCTCTTATTTTTCTTGCGAGGTACCTTGTACGTGGAGCGGTTTTCAATAACCGACGCAACTTCACCAAAAACCGCAATTAATTTAAGATCGAGTCGAGTCGTGAGAGAGAGTAGAGTCTAGGTTTTTAATTTCTGCACTTTTAATTTCTGCAATTTTACAGCGGTGTCCGTTTGGACTCTCGCGTGTGTAGAAAGACCTCTAAACTTTATTCTGTGGTGTGTCATGGCCTGTTTCACTCTCCGGCGAGGGTGGGGCCCGGCTTGAGTGGCGATTAGGATAGACCTGCACTTACGGCTCTCAGAGCATTTATATTTTTGCTTGTGCTCGTAGGATCTTAAGCCACACTGCACTTTAAATTGAGACGCACATAGATCGTTCAAACTTAGCCAAATTTAAATCAATTCTTCCCGCTAATAGAACTTTCTGCTTAGGTGCGGTTTTTCCATCGGCTTGCATTTCATTTAGAATAATTTTTAAAATTCTGTCTAGCATCCCACATGGAGATTGCGAGGATTCACTGTAAGTCTTCTAACTGAGCATTCATCATAGTTTTCCACGTGCATCGGCTTTTCTCGAATTCCTCCCTCTTGTTTTATAACATAACTTTAAAGGAAATTGGGACTGGACGGTAGACGTGTATCTGTGCTCATCTAATTTCTCAGTGATCACCTCATTAAAATCGGGACTGCTAAATATATCTGATCTCAAATAACCCATAAAATCAAGAATTTCCGCGGGAGAGCAACCCCGTCATTGTTTGATTTATCTTGCAGCGAGGAGAGAAACGCACACTAGGATAGAGCCCAGCTCCAAACCTAACAGCTCGTTTAAACGGCTTGCAAGACTTGAATTCTCACCAATTTAAAATTGACAAGAAAATTGGTCGATCTCTTACGACCTTCACTGTGTGAGTTGGTGAAAAAGAATTTGTATTGTGTTTGATTTGATCAACATCCATTCATCTCTTGATAATCTCTTGAAATTCAAGAATGGAAAATTGTGGTAACCCCTTTCTGACTACCACAAACTTTCCAATCTCAAATAATCCGAACCACTCTTACTCAGAACCACCTTGAGTTCAGGAACACCTTCCCCTGGACTTTTCATCTAATAATTCTCTTCAAACTATTGACTCCTATTTTTCACAATCTGAAGGTGAAAAGAAGAACATTCAAAAAATGGCTCCAAGGAGGAACAATCCCGAAGATGACCAAAATGAAGATCCGATGCAACTGATTCTCGCAAGACTGGCTGCATCTGAGCAGCAGCAAAATTTGATGAGGGAACAATTGGAAAGAATGAATGCAGAAGGAGAACCACCAATGGAAGCTGCATATAATCCCGGGCAGTATAGGGTCATAAATTACTTGCAACCACCTCAACCTGAGGTTCACCATGAACTGAAGCCACACTTCATAAATCAATTACCACAATTTCATGGAAATTCGGATGAAGAACCTTATGAATTCCTGCGTGATTTGGAGCTAATCTGTTCTAATCAGAGGCACCCACAAGTCAGCCAAGACTATATCCGTCTCACTGCATTACCTTTTGCCTTGAAGGGTAAGGCAGATTACTGGGTGAAAAATTTGGGAGTGACAGTGACCACCTATGATAGGTTCAAGAATCTCTTCTTGAAGAAATTTTACCCTCTGAGTCGAACCAATCAAATGAGGACTCGCATCACTAGCTTCTCTCAGATGCCTAATGAACCACTTTGTGATGCATGGGATAGATTCAAAGATCTGCTGCAGAAATGTCCCTGCCATGACCTAGATAACAACATCCTGGTCCAATCTCTCTATTCTGGCCTTAACCACGGGACTCAGGGTTTAGTCAGTGCCGCTTGTGGAGGAAATTACACATCCCGAGGAGCTGATACCGTCTGGAAAATTCTGGAGCAAATGGCGGAGACTAGCCGTTCACAAATTGCCAGTAGATCTTACACTGATTCACTGAACAACTATCAAGTCAAAGGAGGAAAACAAACTGTTGCAGAAATAGCAGAGGACTTGCTGCCCAACATGAACATCATCACAGACAAATTAACAATTGTGGATAAAAGAGTGAACGACATCGACAACCGACTCTCTCAATTTCCAAAACAAATGGAGGAGCTCACTGAGAAGGTGTCCAAGCTTGGGATGCCTACTGCTCCTACGGTCCCAATTTATCATGTGCATCATGTCCAAGAGCAGCCAGGCTCTGGACAACCGCTACCATGGACTCAGGACCAATCCTACGTCCAACCTTCCCAGCAGTCACCCCCTCCAGCTGAGACAGTCGTAGAAGCCCCGCCTCTGACATTCGAGATAAACGGCATTTGGTACACACAGGATAATACCCGACAGGGTAATCTGGGGGACCGTCAGCAATATCAGCATCCACCCAACTCATACAATGCCGCTCCACAACACAATCAGTCCTCAAGGCAGCAGCAGCCACAAGACCGTCAGACCCAGCCTCAACAACATCGTCAGCAATATCAAGCTCCAAATCAAGCATCTCGATCATCCAAACCTCCAGAAGACTCGATTGATATCCAAAGACAAATGCTGGAGGAAATTCGCAGCTTCCGGAGTGAACTGTATGACCTACGGGTAGATGTTAATCGTCTATCCCGTTGGAAGGAAGAACAGACTGCACCTGTCACAGCTATTCCCGCTCAAGTTCAAGCTAACCCCAATAGCTTGAACAAAACGCAATTATCTCAACACAACAATCAGGTATATTACTCAGACTTTTCCACATCTGACTACGAGACCCTTTCGTTTAACAATATCAATGCCATGTCCCTCAGGAGCGGAAGGACCGTGGTCGTACCTGACCGGGCAAAGGAAGCTGACCATCATGACTCAGAAGATCAACCGGAGGATACTTCTGAGGATGAAGACAAAGGACACCCGAGGATTTCTGCCCGAAGGAAGGGAAAAGCATCTATGGAGAATAAAGAGGACCTTGAACCTCTAGTTGCTGCGAAAACACCTTTGTCATTATTTCAGCAACATGATGATAATCCAGAACATTATGATTGTAATAAGAACTCCAAATTCAATAAAGATGCTCTTATTTATAATTCTGGATATCTCTCTCCTGTCTCAAATGCTTCCATTCCTTTTCCCCATGCGCTTAAGAAGGGAAGACAAAAGAAAACTATCCAGAGTGACCCAGTGATGGAAAAATTTTATCAACAAAACATCACCGTGAAAGTGCCCTTTGATCAATATGTGTCCAGTAACCCTGCATTCCAGAAATACCTGAAAATGAAATGTACTCCTACCCGGACCCGCACAAAGAAAACAAACCAATTTGTGGAGACTCATGTTCTGACAGTGGCCACTACCAAATGCGTGAGAAACCAGCATTTACCAAGGAAGAAAAGAGATCTGGGTGCTCATTATGTGGAGAGACGCATTGGCGGTATCGCATTCGCACGCACACTTCTTGACAATGGTTCTTCCATCAATCGTCTCCCCTTGGCCTTATATTACCGATTGGAGTTAGGACCTCTTCAGAAATCACTATCTATACTCCAATTCGCTGACAAATCTACTAAAAGACCTAAGGGAGAAGTGAAAAATGTTATCATTATGGTTGAGGGTACGGAATACAAAGTGGACTTCACTGTCCTTGACATGGAGACCCCGAACCATTGGAAAGAGTCGCAAATCATTTTGGGAAGACCATTCTTACGAACCGCCAAGGCTGTATTCGATTACGGCACCGGAATGATGAAATTTCGCTCCCTAGATGGAGAAGTGGATTTGGAAATGAGACAAACAAAATGGCAAAGACCCGATTCCGAATCCACCACTGAAGAGGCTGAAACATCTGAGTGTAATCTGATCAGAACTACCGGACCTTGGGACCAACTGCCAGATCTTCACATGGATACCCTCGCATCAGAAGAAGCAACAATGCGCCATGCAGTGTGTGATCTTTTACCTGACAAATCTGAACACCTGTACAATCTTGATGACATAGAACTCATTTCGGATTGTTCCATCCCATCCTCTTCGAAAAAAATCAATGATGAGTCGGACGCGGCTTTGGCTGAATTACCGCACTACATTTGCGATCCGACTCACTTTCCTTCAAGACCAGTGGCTAGCATCTCACAGAATGACCACCCACCAACAATCACTGAACCAGACTTAAAAGACCTTCAGCCAGATTTGATTGATGATTCAAATTTACCAGAGCTGAAACCTCTCCCTCCCACCCTGAAGTATGCATTTCTCAATGGACCCAAAGATAAATTCCCTGTCATCATCAGCTCATCATTAACCATGGATCAAGAATCTAAGCTTCTAGAAGTCCTTGAGCGAAATCGAAAAGCCATCGGTTGGACTGTGTCGGATCTCGTCGGAATCAACCCTGCTCTCTGCTCGCACCAAATTTATGTTGAGGATAATGCAAGGCCTTCCCGTGAATTTCAAAGAAGACTAAACCCCAATCTTCGGGAAGTGGTTAAGAAAGAGATAGAGAAATGGTGCAAAGCAGGTTTCATATACCCCATCTCTGACTCCAAGTGGGTGGCCCCCCTTCATGTCGTCCCGAAGAAGTCGGGAATCCAGATGGTCACCAACGAGGAAGGGGTTGAGATCGCGACCCGAGTACCCACGTCGTGGCGTGTCTGTGTCGATTACAGGCGCCTGAATGCTGCGACCAAGAAAGATTACTTTCCACTGCCATTTATTGATCAAATCTTGGAGAGACTTGCAGGGAAAGCGTTCTTCTGTTTTCTTGATGGGTACTCTGACTACAATCAGGTAGCTATTGCTCCCGAGGATCAGGAAAAAACCACATTTACATGTCCCTTCGGTACCTACGCTTTCAAGCGCATGCCATTTGGGCTTTGTAATGCCCCAGGCACATTTCAGCGGTGCATGATTGCCGTATTTGCCGAAATGGTGGGTGATTTCCTGGAAGTCTTCATGGATGACTTCTCGGTCCATGGTGATTCATTTGATACATGTTTAGCGCACTTGGACCGAGTCCTCAAAAGATGCAGGGAGGTTAATTTGGTACTCTCTTGGGAGAAAAATCACTTTATGGTGACTGAGGGTATCGTGTTGGGGCATGTCATCTCCAGAAAGGGAATGGAGGTCGACCCTGCCAAGGTGGATGTGATCAAGAAACTTGAGCCACCAACCAACGTCAAGTCAGTGCGGTCTTTTCTAGGGCATGTTGGATTTTATCGAAGGTTTATCCCTGATTTTTCAAAGATCGCCCGCCCACTGACTGAGCTCTTAGGAAAAGACACCGAGTTTATTGTAAATCACAAGTGTCTTGAGGCCTTCGAGCTCCTGAAAAAGAAAATCTGTGAATCGCCGATATTACAAGCTCCTGACTGGTCTCTTCCCTTTGAGATCATGACTGATGCATCGGATTTTGCGGCCGGAGCTGTGCTTGGACAAGACGGGATGGAATCCCTTATGCGATTCACTACGCGAGCAAAGTATTGGATCCTGCACAGAAAAATTATACAGTGACTGAAAAGGAAATGCTCGCGGTTGTTTGGGCCCTTGAAAAATTCAGATCATATATATTGGGCTCCAAGGTGACGATTTTCACAGATCATACTGCAATTAGATACCTCATGGATAAGAAAGATGCCAAGGCACGACTTTTGAGGTGGATTTTGTTAATCCAGGAATTTAATTTGGAGATCAAAGATAAACCTGGAATAAAGAATGTTGTTGCTGATCACCTTTCCCGAATTGAGAAAAATGATTATCCTGATACTGGACCTATTAAGGAGACTTTTCCAGACGAATCTGTTTGCACTATTGATTCAACCCCATGGTATTCCAACATCGTGAACTATCTTGTCTCCAAGAAGGTTCCCTCTGGTTGGACAAAGAAAATGATTGAAAAACTAAAGTCGGATTCAAGAAAGTACCATTGGGACGATCCTTTCCTTTTCTATGAAGGAGCGGATTGTGTCTGGAGAAGATGTATTCCTCAAGAAGAATACCAGAGTGTCCTCACACATTGTCACACTCTCGAGGCTGGAGGGCACCATTCGGGAAAGAGAACCGCACACAAGGTACTCCAATGCGGATTTTACTGGCAAACCTTATTTCGTGATGCTAATGATTTTGTACGGTCTTGCCCGATTTGTCAAAGGATGGGAGGGACCGTTGGATATAGAGACGAAATGCCCATGCAACCAATGATTTTCTGTGATGTTTTTGATGCATGGGGGATTGATTTTATGGGTCCCTTTCCCAATAGCAATGGATTTGAGTACATCTTGTTAGCGGTTGATTACTTGTCTAGATGGGTAGAGGCTATCCCGACCCGAACCGCAGACAGCAAAACCGTCTGTAAGTTTATCAAGGATAATATCATTGCAAGGTTCGGGATACCAAAAGTTTTGATCTCTGATGGAGGTAGCCACTTTGTGAACATGGAAATGAGATCTTTGGCTAAGGAGTACAAATTTGAACATAGAATAGCCAACCCTTATCATCCTCAATCTAATGGCATGGCAGAAGTTTCTAATCGAGAAGTGAAGAGCATACTTCAAAAGTTGGTTCGTCCTGATAGGAAGGATTGGTCAAAACTGTTGGATCAAGTTCTTTGGGCCTATAGGACAACTTATAAAACACCACTCGGCACTTCACCTTTTAGGATGATCTATGGCAAACCTTGCCATCTTCCTGCTGAACTGATTCACAAATCTGAATGGGCAATCAAAAAGTTGAACTGGAGTTTTCACCTTGGGAAATTATGTCGAGACCTAAACCTGAATGAGCTAATTGAAATCCGAAACCGAGCATATGACAACAGTGTGATTTATAAGGACAAGGTCAAGAAATGGCATGATAGACACATTCGAGATAAAACCTTTGTCCCTGGGCAGAAAGTATGGTTGTTTAATGCTCGATTAAAGATTTTTCATGGGAAACTGAAATCGAAATGGACGGGTCCCTATGTTGTCATCGATGTGCATACCAATGGAAGTGTGGACATTGCAGAACTCAAAGATGACGCACAACCTTTCTCAGTGAATGGACAATTACTGAAGCCATACATAGAATCATCCAAAGAACATACAGTGCAAGTTGAGGTCATCTATTTCACACAAAGCACGGACATTGACGATATATCAGATCAGACCCACCCCCCCTCCCCAACACATCGATCTCCTTGTACAGCTTCTTCCTCTACTTAGGCCAAGGCCTAAGTATAGGGGGGGACCGATGCCATATGTATATACCATTTCCCTCATTCACATACCCTGACCGCTTCTTTTTCTTTTTCTTTTCTTTTCCGCTCTTCTTCTATACTTAGACTATTCACAGTCTAAGTATAGGGGGGCGATTTTTGTAAATCCTTTTCTTTTTCTTTTTCTTTTTCACTCTCTTACGCTTAGCCCGAGCTATGTCTTCTTTACGCTTCTTGTGCTCTGAGGACACATCACTCGCTAAGTATAGGGGGGTCTGTATATATACTATGTATATATTTTAGCCATACCTCGTACTTTCGCGTAAGTCTATATGGGGTGGGTTTTTCTTAAAAACAAAAAAAAGAAGAAGAAAAAGAAAAAAAATGTTTTTTCCACTAACACTGACTACACCCAAAATCTTTGAAAAAAATGGCTTCTTATTCATTTTTTGCATTAAAAAAAAAGAAGAAGAAAACAAACAAACAAACAACAAAAATCCTTTGCATAAAAAAACAAAAAAATCAAAAACAAAAAAATGTGTCTGCATTTCACACACTCGCATTTCATCAAGCATCGCATTTGCATATGTGAAAAGTCTTTGGGTTCTGAACCGAGTTATGAGCCGAAACCGAGAGTGGTCTGGACTTAATCTTAATCCACCTAATTTTCAGAGGAACTTCACCGAGAAATAGGATTTTAGAGTCTTCAGGTCTTTGACTTAATTCTTTGAGTTCCACATGACAATGTACAGCGTTTGACTCTCAGTGTCTAACCTGGTCTCTTCATTCTGGGTACAACTCTGGAATAGGGAATTAATTTGTACTCTCGCACTATGCACTTAGCTCAACTCAGACGGGATGTTGGAAGACTGTGTGAGTTTCTTTTCTGGTAGCGTGGAAATCTAAAGACCGGAGTACGGGTTGAAATAAAGCTTCGGAAAAGAGATGGACGGCTGGGCACAATTTTTTCTAAGACCCCAAAAAATGTACGGAAACAAAAGATTCTATATCCGTAGGGGCACAACAAGATCCAAGCAGAACCACCAAAAATTCCAAATACAAAGAAGCAACTACCAAATAAAATCTGACCAAAAAGGTCCAAGCTTCCAGAAACCTGCAGATCTTGGTGGAGACTCGGCTACACTGGCCATCTTCACAAGGAGAGGTGACTACACTGGCCACCCTCCAGTTCTTTTCTCATTCTTCTATCTTCTCCCCCCAATTCGATTGTGAACACAGCGCGACAGACCTTAGAAGGAAATACCTGACTCCCCGAGGACGAGTTATTGGAGAGGAGGCTTGTGCAGTAGTCCGGCATTCTGGGTGGGAAGAGCTAAAATATTTCACACACAAGAGTCGGTTATTCAATGTTCAAAGAGTATACTTTGGGAAGATGATTGATCTAAGATGACTTCTGAGCCGAAACTGTAGCAATGATATGTAGAACTTGAGGGCTGTTGATTTTAAAATTCTAAGTCTCACAGAAGTTCCGACACACAAATAATCCAAAGGTTGAGTTTAGGCTTACTTTCACCTTCAGCTCATGGTCTTGGTATGGAACCCAATCTCATTTCACCTCATGGCATTTCTTTTTTTTATGCTCAGGGACGAGCATGGTTTAAGTATAGGGGGATGATGAATCTCGTATTCATCACTCTAAATCTCATTTATTAAGCTCAAATCCCTAAAAATCAATAGCATTCTCGCATCTATTTTGCATAATTAGCATTCATGCATGTTTCCATAAGAATTGCATTTTAGCACAAAAATCTGCACAAAATAAGAAGCCAAAAATCCAAGCCAAATTGACCTGTAAATAAGCCTAACTTCCCAGATTTTTAACACATTCATGCTAACTCCGAATAACTCAAAACCACTTCCACTGTGTACATATCACTAATAAAAATAAAGGAAAAATACAAAAAAATAACTAACCCAAATAAGTGGACCAAAAACCCAAACCCTAATTTCAGGATTTTCGGACTAAAAGCCACATATCTTCCCCATCCAGTGTCCAATTTAATCCTACTCACTTTTGAACTAATGTGCATTCAATTACCTTCAAAACAAGACCAAGTTCAAGTGAATCGGAGCTCATATGTGAAAGTTGGGTTTTGGGCCTCTTTTGTACATTATATGTTTCGCGGTTTTCTGACCTTTATTTTATGTATATATTTTCTTAATTAATAAAAATCCAAAAAAATTATATTAAGGTGTCTTTATTTATCTTTGATTTTTCCATATTTTTTCCGGATTTTTATCTGATCAAAAAAATGACATAAAAATTATAAAACCCAAAATTCAAGGTATTCTATGTATATAGGATACCCTAAAAATTCACTTTTTACATTTGACCGATTTTGGTTTTGATGTCTTCATGAAAGTTGTAGATCTCGTCGAGACGAGCATTTTTTGTGAAGGAACTTTTTCGATCCGAGGTCAATTGCTATTTTTTATCGATTTTACAAAGTATTTTTATTTTCGGATTTTCTGGTGCTGACACGTGGCAGCCCCAGAGCGTGTCAGCCATTTTTGGGCTTTATATATATCGGTTTTTATTTATAAAATAAAAAAAATAATAATAAAATAAAAAAAAGGGACGCACGTGCGTCGCACGTGCCCCCACCGGGGCCCCCTCTCTTCACCACGTGGCGCAACAGGCGCCATCCGATCACGCGAGATCGGACGGCACCTGTGCGTCGTCAACCTCGAGCTCCTTTCCTCATTTGGCCGCCGCCCCGCGCCGCGAATAACTCCGCCGCCCGCGTATCTCGCCAACTCCGCCCCGCCGCAGATCACCTTCCCCCGCGATTTCGCTATCTCCGGATCAATCCCAGATCTCGCCGCCTTCAATCAATCCTCCTCCTGATTAGCTTCCAGGACCGGCCAACCTTCCCCCCCTGCTATTTAAACCTCCGCCGCCCTCGAAGCAGAGCATCCGCCGTTTAATCCCTAAGAACCCCCTCTCCGGTAGTGACAGGACCGGCGAGCCCCCTCCATCGGCGTGATCCGAGGTCGGCAGACCTCGTCGCAGCTCCGCCCCGAGCGCCGCTGCTCGCTCCGGCCTCGCCAACGCCGTCGAGCCAACCTCCCCCAGGTATCTCTCTCTCCTTCTCTCTCTCTCTCTCTATCTCTCTCTTCCGCTCTCCGGTACCCACTACCTCGGCCATCACCACCACCTCGACGCCATCGCTCCGCCCTCACACCATCGACCGCCATCAGCCTACGCTACGACAACCGCCGCACCTTCAACTTCACGCCGCTACGCCATCTTCCCCGACCTGCTACGCCACCGAGCCCTCTTCCTCGACGACCGCCGGCCGTGTGTCGGCCACGGGGGACCTTCTTCTCCAACGCAGGAGGTGCGCCTCCATCTCCGGTGACAGCCGCTCCGCAGCAGCGCCTCTGCCCTTCCCCGATCGTTCACGCCGCCCCTCGGACACCACGTCTTCTCCGCCGACCAACGCCTCGCCGCATCGTCATCGTCTTCGACCCGCTCCGACACCGCACTGGAGCCCCTCGACCGCCTTCGCCGGACGACTCGGTCATCACCGTGAGCCACCGGCCCTCCACCTTGGCCGGTATCCTCTGCCGCTTTCGCCACCGGGAGCCAAGCCCGAGACCCCTCGCCTCACGTGGGCAGCACGTGGTGGGAAGGACGTCATCAGCATCATCCCCAGGGGTCACGTGCCACGCACGTGACCCACTGGGTCAATTGCAGCAAGCCCCCCCGAAGATCCCCTATCCGCACATCAGTCCCCGCATCCAAGGGCACGTGCGCAGCACGTGCCCCTTGGACATTTTACACAAATACCCCCACGGGTATAGGTAATTACGAACACCCCCCCCCCCAGTTACATTTTATATTTATTTATTTATATTTATATTACATTTGTACCCCTGTGTTCCCCCTCAGTTTTGAACAATTTCTCTACATTATTTTATCAATCTAAAAATAGCATGATGTTTGTTAATTAACGCTCTGCGCTTTGATATATTGTGGGTATTTTTATGATTGATGGTTAATTAATAAATAATTAGTTTGTGGAAAATTACATATTTTACCCATTTCTTGCTCTGAAATTCACAGTTGATTAACCATTGCTCTAAAAATTCCCGAAAAATCACCTATTGTAGAGTTAATTATTCTTAACATTGTGCCAAAAAAAAATGCTTTTGCATGCATATTTTGTTCAGTAAAAATCATTTTGCATCTTTTAGTATTTAATTTTTATTAAGTATTAAACCCCACATTTTCGAGGTTTAGGATTTTTCTGAGATCCGTCACCTAGTGATAGATCTAAGATAATTTTGATTCTCGAAAATAAGTAGGTTTGATATTTATTAAAATTAAATATTAAAAATCATTTTGTTTGCATTTAAAAATCCATAAAAAATTCATATTGCATCCAAAAATTCCAAAAAAATTACAGTGCATCCATTTCATTATAATTTACATTGTGGCCAAGTTTCGTATTTTTCGGACATCATTTGAACGTTATTTACATTTTAGTCCCTAAAATAAGGCCAAATCTGCACGTGCACCCCTAATTCATTGAAAAATTCCAAAAAAAGACCGCTTTGAAAACCGAAAACGAACTCTGATAGACTTAATTCTAGGTTGTTCCTTTGCCTCCTTGTGATCGACCTTGGGACTTGCCCAAGTAAAATAAACATAAAACCACGAGATTAAAAATTGAATAATTTATTTGTGGTATTTTCTTGATCGTTTCCGATTGCCGCCTACAACGCAAAACACGATAAAAACAACTTTTTAAAAGCCGCATATCCGGACTCGTCAATGAAGTGACTGACCCCCTATGATATCAAAATCTTCAATACCCGAACCCTGAAATGATATTCTCTTTTTGAAACTAGCACACGGTCTGACTATAACAGCTCGGACGGGAACAACTTCTACCTAGCGACGCACATAATCAAACAAGAAGGATATATTCAAATCCCTAACTGTTAGAAAAGGGTCCCATGAAATCAATGCCCCATGCATCAAAGACATCTGAAATCTGAATGAACTTCAGGGGCATGGAGGTTTTAGCATAGTGGTGTCCACCGGATTCGAGCGAGTGATAATGCTAGAGGAACTTTGATGCTCCTCATGAGGGCACCACCAAATGTTGTTTGCTCCTTCTCTAAATAAGAGAGTATCTTTCCATTGGTAGAAATGGATTTTAGACAAGAACTTGGCCTTTCTGATCTTTGTCCAATCTTGTGGAACTACACCAGATACAAGGTAGTTCATAATATCGGTATACCAAGGGAGGTAATCTACGGCAAGAATCTACTCATCAGGAAAGGTATATGTGATGGATGCACTGCTCAGTAGAGGTTCTTGATATTCAATTCTGGAGAGGTGATCTGCTACCTTATTTTGAACTCTAGGCTTTTCATTGATTTCCATATCGAATTCCTAGAGGAGAAGAATCCATCTAATCAATATTGGATTTGCATCCTTCTTCTATTGTAGATATTGGATAGCTGAATGGTCAGTATAAATTGTGACTTTAGATCTAAGCTGATAGGATCTAAACTTCCTAAGGGTGAAAACCACAACCAACAACTCTTCCTCTATAACAGTATAGTTTCTTTGAGCTTCATCTAATGTTTTGCTAGCGTAGTGAATGGTGTAGGGCATCTTATCTCTTCTTTATCGCAAGACAACCCCACCTGTGAATTCTGATGCGTCCCTCATGATCTCAAATGGGAGAGACCAGTCTGGTGGCTATAGGATGTGATCCTGAGTGACTAGATCTTTCAACTAATTGAATGACTAGAGAACCTGCTGATCATTATTGAACTCAGTATCCTTGCAGATAGCTTAGTGAGAGGTCGGGCAATGCGACTACGATAATATCACAATCTGCTTCAGATGATGTCACACTACTTTCACCAGATATGACCTTTGGTTCACTGAACATATCCATCGTTATTTTGTCACTGCTCGAGCGAAACATGATCTTCCCAGACCCATCGTCATCCACTGCCTCTATAGTTTGCAAGAATGGCTGGCGAAGAATAATCGAGGTTTGGAGTAATGGTGTAGGAGAGTCCATATCATGGACTACAAAATCAATAGGAAACTTCATGTCCTACACTGTTACGACAACATCCTCCAACAGACCTCGGGGTCACTTGATTGATCGATCAACAAACTGAAGTATCATCTTTGTAGGTTTCAGTGGACCCAGCTCAAATTCCTGAAGTAGTAACGAGGGCATGAGTTTGATTGAAGAACTACTATCAAGCAGAGTTCGCTCGAAAAACTAGTCAAAAATATCGCATCTAATTAAAGGCACTCCTTTGTCTGGCTTCTTTTCTGGGAGATTGCTTATTGTTACGAACTGTAGACATGGTTAGGATGCGCTTTTCAACTAGGTGGTGTCTGTTATTGAGGTTCGACCGATGCTTGTTCGTGCATGCTTCCTTCAAGCCCTTCTTCACAATAGGCATATATGCCATGGCTTTCATCAAAGGTAATTCAACAATCAAGTTTTTAATGATCTCCACAACACTTGGATCAAATAATGAACTTTTTCATTTTGTAATTTTTTCATACTTTTCAATTGCATCAGGAACAATAATATGTACAGAACTGAAACCAAAAGTACTATTCTTATTTACATCAGTATACATGTCCGCAACATCTTGTACAACCATATTGCAAAAAGGTGAACAATTTCAAGCATGGGGTGGACATCCGAAAACTGCGGTCTTTGCTCTGTCGAATGGCGCTGGATTGGCTGTTGGAGCTGGCTCCTCCATGGCTAGCATGACCTCACTTCAACTGTAATCATTTTTTTAGTCTTTTTCATTTTTCTGATTTTTTTCTTTGCTAGTTGGTGGAAACTAGCTGGTGTGACTCCTCCTCCTTCTTCCTCCTCACCCATACTTGTAGCTGGCATGACTGATGCAGTAGACAATAATTCACCAGATGAAGCTTTATTCTTCCCTCTCACGGTTGCATAGAGTAACAACATTAGACAAAACAAAACCACAATCATCCGACTCTACAGGTACAGACATGATGTCACATTCTACCTGCTCTTTTCACTTAATATTATTAGGGTTGACTTTGACCTGGGTCGGAATTGGAGTTTTGGTGGCTGTTAGGTCATCCAACTTATGTGTCTTCTCTACTAAACCCTTTACTAACTGGGCCAAGCAATCGAGGGCCGGGTTCATAGGAACTGCCTCGGATGGCTCAACGTGCTGACTATGTTGTGGTTGATTGTGCTGAGGTTGCTGGTGGTTGGAAGAATAATGATGCTGAGGTGGAGGAAGCTGATACTGCTGGTAGTGAGGAGGGGGATACTACTGTTAAGGTGCAACCGCGTACGAATGATACGGGTGGTGTTGGTGGTACTACGGCTGCTGGTATTGCTGGTTATGTCTCCAATTATTTTGATAGTGTAGAGACTGGTGGCGCTGAGGCTGTTGGTGGGGCTGGACAAATCTACCACCCTGAGGCTGATGGTGTGACCGAATGATAGAAGACTGGCCCTGTGGTTGTCCACAAGGATGAGCAAGCTGTGCATCATTATTCCAGACGTCGTTCACTTCTTGGATTAGTGGTGGTGGAGGGTAGAATGGATCGTATGAAGTTTGGAGGTCTGGCTGGTATACTACCAACTACTGCTATTGCACGGCCTGATCAGGAGTCTACACATAGTACACGTGCTAAACTACCGACTATTGTGGAATGGGCTGAGGCTGATGCTGCATGTGCTGCTCTTCTTTCTTCTCAGCTGGAGTCTCAGAAGATGGGGTTGTCGACTGGAAAGCATTGATGGTACTCACCAACAGCTCCGGCTGCTTAGTGATCTGATCCAATTTGTACAGATGTTGAGTTCTTTGTTCGATCACTGCTAGTTTCTCCAAATCTTGTGATCGTTTCTCGATGATGTCCACCTTAGACAAATGACCCCCAACGATGCTAAGGTTGGAGATTTCATCTTTGTCTGCTTCTTGAGATACTACCATATGGACATGCTTGTGGAGGATCTGAGGTTGCTTCTAATATGCTTGGGATGAAGAGAGGGAGACCTCTTCTTCGACCATTTCCTCGAATATCTTCCAAACAACATCTTCATCCATGTTAAAATGGGATCCACCATATGCTACATCGACTAGCCTCTGACTCTCAGTAGTCATGCCCCATAATAAGTGTTGTACCAAGCTGGTCTTTGGTATATCATGGTGGGGGTATTTTTCTTGGAGATATTTAAATCTCCCCCATGCTTCATGAACAGACTCATGGGTAGCCTAAGAGAATATTCTAATCCAAGCTCGCATCTGGTTGAGCCGACTGAGAGGGTAAAACTGATAGAGGAATGCATTCTTAAGATCCTACCACGTCGTCACGACCTTCCCTAGATGGTTGACCCAGTACATGGCCTTATCTTAGAGACTGAAGGGAAACACGGTCATCTTGACTACACCTAACCAAATGTTAGGGTAGTGCGTGGTTCCACAAATGCGAGCAAAATACTGCAGGTGAATGTACGGTTACTAATTAGTGTTCCCATGAAGGCGGGGTTAAGAGCAAGGAGATGAGGCTTGATATCAAAGTGAGCATGCACCAGTGGAATGCGAATCCACTCACTCATTTGGCTGTCTCTAGGATTGTAAGTCTGTTTCTACGTAGGCCTTGGAACCTTAGGTACTTGGTCTTCATCCTCTCGGTCATCGCATGGTATTTCATCATCTCCTCTTCATATTGTCTTGTTCCTCAAATCATTCAATATCTCTTGAAATGTGATTTGGGCCAAGGCTTGCTCAGTTAGTTATTATTGCGTGACTTGGATGTACGTGAGCAATTAAGCTTTCACTTGATTCTGATCGGGATCCTGGACCTGCTCAGTCTGAAAAGGTTGCTGGCCTTTTCTTTTTCTGCCTTGAGGAGCCATCTTAGGGTCTGAGTTAGACAACATAAATTCCATATTGGGATCCAGGTTCTGACTTCAATCTACAATACGAAAGGTGTCCCAATCAGACCAACGGTAAAATTGAGCACCAGCGAATTAGATAGAACTGATATTAGGGTCAATCTTAGATAACTGTGAATGGAGAATTTGATGTGGACTGTAATCGATCTCCATTCACAACGTGTGGTGATGGGACAAAGTTTAGTCCTGGCTTATTTAGGAAGTAGAAAGGAAAGAAGACGAGGAGTCTGGAGATTGGTCTGCAAAGTCTGAACCAGGTTCTCTGGAATCAGCTCAAATTTATTGAAGATGCCAGATTCATGGAATTGATGTGGGTGTCAGCGGAGCCCGACTGAACCATCCATAAATCAATATTTTGGAGTACAGGAGGGAGATCGATGCGGGAAGAAATATATGATGGTCAATAAGGATTAAAAGGAGTGCAGAACATTACAAGCTCTAAGTGAGCAGGGTGCAAAAAAGAAGGTGACATGAACAAAATTTGCACAAGTGTATGGGACGTGATCTTTGAACCTTAATATAGATCCATACAAACACAATACAAAATTGGGTTCACCAAATCAACACAATATGAAGCCATAAGAGATCAGCTATTTTTATTTTTTTTTCACTTTTATTGCTATTCCAGGAAGATATGATAGTGATTCCTTATTAGCTAACCTATATGAGTGCGTGTACTACTGAAAAAGTATTCCATACTGCTTCCACTCCTTTGTGACCTATGTTCTGCACGCTTAAAGGTCCTTGATCTCATGCCTGGGGGTTACTCAACCAAGAATAAGAGAGGGGAAGCCGATGGTGGCGAATATAATACTTCAGACCCACCTCACAACAGAATCACATGTGAGCATATAGCCCTACTTGGACGCGAGATGATGAGCACGACACCCCCTTGAGGGTGTGGCCTAATCTCTGTACTTCTGACAGGGTCGGTGTTCCATACAAGGCAGGAATACCATCGTTGACCAAGTCCTTCTCGTCCATGTACGGTAGAAGTGTCAGTACTTCTCCACACCCAGGTGATGATCAAGGTGCCATAGAATGGGTTTTTGGATCTAATCCTTAGGGGTTGCTCCTTGCTCTGTCTGGAAGGTACCTGAAAATAATGAGGGCTTTATGAATCCAAAACAATGAAGTCCATTACAGATTTTAATTAAGGTCAAAGTTTATTTAGCAGTCCCCTTCTTTTAGATTTTTAGGTTTTCACTTTTTTTGGGTATTTTTCAAAGCAATCCTCCTAACGATTTTCTTGTATTTTATTTTGAGTCTTACATGATATAAACAAAGGGGGAGAAGGCGGAAAAGCAATGCAAGTTGTCAATAAGATGGAAATCTCATAGTGACTAACGATGCATGCAAAGTAGGACGACTTACAGTGCTTCCCAGCGCTCTCCATGCGGAATGCAAGGTAGAATTGAAATTTTTACACTACATGATGATATGCAAGAGATGAAATCAACCTAAACAATACTTGCTATTATCAGGAAGAACAAAATGCAAACATCTCAAAAATGGATCCTAAGCGTCCAATCTTTGGGACTCCTCAGGGCCTGCTACAATGAGTCCCTCACAGTACGTGGTTCCAAATTCAAGAAGTTTGCAATTAATTGTTTGACTAAGTCCAAGCGTAAATCGCTATAAGTACATGCTTCTGTTAGGTGTTTGGACCTAGCTACAGATGCAATAAAGTCCAGATCTCAAGGCTCCAATCACATAAACAAATGAAAATAAAGGCAGAAAGCTCAAAACACAAGAAACAAAATAAAATAAAGGTGAAAACATGAAAAAATCGTGATGAGGCCCCCAGGTAAACAATCACTAGGTTAATGGACCTCGTGGGTAGAGCAGTGTCCCAATGTATGAGGACACTATGGTATTCCTCTTGAGGAATATACCTTCTACAAACACATTCTGGTCCTTCAAAGAAAAGGAGTTGATCCTCCCAATGGTATCTCCTCGAATCTGACTTCAGTCAGTCAATACTTCTCCTAGTCCAACCATGGAGAACTTGTTTGGAGAAAAAGGTAGTTCACCTTGTTGGCATACCAAGGGAGCGAATTGACAACACATATGGAATCATCTATGAAGGTCTCTATGATAGGTTCACAATCTTTGCATGCATTATCGATTTCATCGTGCATCGGCCTTTTTGACTTCCTTTAGAAAAAGGAAATTGGAAAATTTGTTTGGTGATATTATTTGAAAATTACTCAAAAAAGTGACAACCAAAATAAAACTGAGACTGCTAAAAAATATAATGATATCATTTTTGTATTAGGGAAAATAACCCCCTTATTCTCAAGATAGAGTGGGTAATGATGTACCCTTAAGTATAGAGCTCAAATCCTTGGACTTATGTCCTAAGCACCTTTGTGTCACTCTTCAATGTACGGTCGCAACTGCAACCACTTGCCTCCGACCTTAGAAAATCATTTTTGTGTGCTCTGCCTCTTATCTCCCTTTGGGCCTAATATAACACGGCAACCTGGGCAGATGGTTCCACTGTTTGAGAAGATTTGAGGACGTACGTTGAGCGATATGGTGACATCATCTTGTGTGTCTGTGGTTAAGTAATTGCTCTCATTCAGTAAACTAAAATTGAAAAGATAAAAGATTGAACTCTTATCTTTGTACCCTCTAGTTCAGTTGTCTTCACTTATTCGGGATGACTCTCTTCCTGAATATTCTTTTTTCTCGACATCATCATTTCTTTCATCAATAAATCCCTTCTTTGAGATTGACTCTAATCTCGGACTATCATTTGAGACTCCATTATTTGTGAAGACTGATCGAGTGCCTTGCACGTTTGCAGAGATTTATAGTGAGGACTCAATGGCTCCCAAGGGAAAGGCACCCATGATTAAGCAGCATGAGATCAAAAACATGATGTTGGCTTCTATCCAGGCTATTCAGGCATAGTTCACTGATCAGGCCAACATCTCAACTGGTGTGAGAGATATGATCTAAGAGCTGAGGAACAACAAAGGAGAGGGTAGAAAGGAGTATGAGCAGATGAAAGGAGGTGCGAATGTGGGAGGAGATGAGCAGTGGAGAGCATATCCTATTATAGATCCATAGAGAGTTGTGTCTAAGCTCACCCTTAGAGATGCTTATAACCCAGGCGCATGACACTCAGTTACATGAATACAGATACCTACGGTTCATGGGCATTTCAAGCAGAAGCCCTAATGACTATCATTACTCCCCATATTCTACGATCACATCAGTGAAGAACCATATATACACCTCCAGCAGTTTGACTACATATGTGGCACCATGCACTACCCTAACATCACGTTAGAGGTAGTGAAGATGATAACATTCCCCTCCAGCCTTATGGATAAGGCACTCCATTGGAACAATCATTTAGGAAGGGTTGTTACGTCCTAGGAGGAGTTGAGGTCAACTTTCATGAGCAAGTATTATCCCCTAGGACAACTGAATCAGATGCGGTCGCTTATTGCCAACTTCTCCCAGATGTTCCATGAGCCGATTCACGAGGCATGTGAACACTTCAAGAATTTGATGGAGAACTGCCCCCATCAGGATATACCAAAGACAACCCTTGTGCAGAATTTCTTTGGGGATTTGAGTTCCGATAATCAGAGATTGGTAGACTCTCCTTGTGGGGTTCCCATTTCAACAAAGACGAGAATTCCCTTTGGTAGATATCTAAGGAAATGGCGGAGAGCTCGATGGCTCTATCTTCTTCCTACGTATTTTAAAACATCCTCTACCTTCTATACCCCACAAGGCTGTCAACATGACGACATCTCATGATGTGGATGGGGTAAACAGTTCAGATCTGACCATCATTTGAAATCATCTATCCAAATTCGATATTATAGAAAAGCGATCACAAGAGCTTGAGAAATTACAAGTGATCGAGCAGAGGACAAAGCAGCTGGACAAACTGGATGATATTACGAAGCAGATGGAGCTTCTTGTTAGTACCATCAGTTCATGTCAAAGTTCGAGTACCGCAACCAATACTTCTACTCCCGAGTCTTCTACTTCTACAGTTTAGCAGAGTACCGGAGCACCTCCTGCAGTTCAGCATGTGTACTACTTGCAGACTTCAGATCAGGCCCTGTACCAACCCCCTCCAGCATGTATTGTACCTTACTACCAGGAGCATCCTCACTTTTTAGAGCAACATTTTCCACCTCCACCTCACATTTAGGAGGTGAACGATATTTGTAGTAGCCCCAAGCACAACCAGACCCATCCACCAGGGCAAGGGCAGTTGGGTTCTCTGGTCGATCATAGGATAATTCACCGGTTTCAAGGTGGTAGACCACATCAGTATCAGCACCAGTGTCTACAACCTCATTATTCATCTCCATCACACTTCTAGACTTGGAGACATGGATATCAACAGATGCAACTTGCTTATTCTTTTCAGTCTTGCTATCAGTAACATCATGCATAGTATTCACATACTCCTCCTAATTATTCGCAATCAACATATTCATGGTACCAGCAACCTCCATACTACCAATCTCAACGACCACCACTTGTTGAGCATCCACCCTCGGTGAACCCAGCACTGGATTACCTTACATAGTTGATAAAAAATATGAGCAACATCAACTAGAGGCTTGATGACCTGACCGCCACGAAGACACTTATACCAGCCCAGGTTGAAGCCAACCACAACAACTTCAGACGCAACAAGGAGCATGTAACACATGATCCATATACCCTTGAGATAGGTAAGGCTTGTGATTTTACATGTTTTTCTGACGTCATTACTCTCAGGAGCGGTAGGAGATTGTAGCTGCCAGCACGATTGCGATTGGAAAATAAAGCCTCTGACCAAGCATCATCTTCTTCCTCGCCTTCTATGTCATCTGAACAAAGATCTAACGTTGCAGTTCACAGAGCACCACCACCATCCACCAGAAAATCACAAAAAGGTAAAAAAATGTAGAGTCGAGTCAGCTTTGGAGGAGAACACATTCATCATGGAGTCTTCTTCATCAACAGCAGATAGAGCAGCCCATGTTATTTTTCCTTCTTCTTTACTAGTTATGGATGATACTGTACATACTGATTCTTATCATTCATGTGTAATGTTAATTCAGATGTGAATAAAAGGAAAGATAATTTGATGTTGTTTCCGATTCTGTTCCTTTCCCAGATGCTGAACATCTTTTTAGAGATGCCACTCCTAAAGACCATGGAGTACATACTCATAGTCAAGAAGGGAATGAAAGAAGCATATACTTGGAAGCGTCAACCCAAGCAGAACCGACACAAAAGAACAAAGAAGCATATATTGACCATAGCCACAGTTCATGCCATCATCAACCTCCTGCCCAAAAATAAAGAAAAGGGAGTGCCTCACATCCATTGACAGGTATTTGATCAAGAGTTTTATCATACTCTACTCGATAACGGATCCTACGTCAATATCATGCCATCCTTGCTACTCAAGGAGTTTGGGTTGGGGCTTCTTTGATCAACCATGATGATCCTTTAGTTTGCTGACAGATCGTTAAAGAGGTTGAGGGGCATTCTCGAGGACATTATCGTAACGGTGCAAGGAATGTATTCCCAGTAGACTTCATTTTCTTGGACATGGACACCTCAATACCGTTACTCCATACCCCAATCATACTTGGTCGGCCATTCCTTCGAATGGTTGAAGCCGTAGTAAATAATGGTATTGGAGAGATAACCTTTCAATCCCACAATGATAAGGTTAAGATAGAGATGATGATGAATCCGAAGCCATCACCGCCAGCATCAGATGAGAGAGAGCATGTTACACAAGATTCTAAGGACTGTGATTTTCTAGCTGAGATCAGAGATACAGATTTGTTCATAAATTACATTGTTACCCATGAATTCCTTTCTCAAAAGGAAGGTCTGGAAAGCACAATCGGCATTTGCTTCATTTTTGATGATCCTAAGTTGTTGTTGATGGATTTTCTAAGTTATTTTTTGAGGATATTACTGAAATTTCTAAGAGTTCTGATGAGCCATCCGATTCTGAGCAGAGAGAGTTCATTGCAGATTTATTTGAGACACTACATGTTAAGCCTATTGTAGCCACATTGGATATTTCATAGATGGTAGATAATTTACCTTCAACTAGTGCAATTATTGAGGATGTTATAGAGAATATTTAGACCCCAACCGAGCTCAAAGTTTTACCATCAACACTAAAGTATGCCTTCCTTACAGGTGCGCCCCAAATGTTTCCGGCCATCTTCAGTTTACAATTGATCGACAACTAGGAATCTTTCTTGCTAAAGGTTCTTGAGAGAAACTGAAAAGCCATAGGATGAAATATTTCGGATCTCTGTGGGATCAATCTGACATTGTGCTCGCATCATATCTACTTATAGGATGACAACAAGCCGACCCGTGAGTTCCGGCATCATCTAAATCCTAATCTCCAAGATGTTGTCATGAAAGAGATCAAGAAATGGTGTGATGATGGCTTTATTTATCTCATTTCGGATTACAAGTGGGTCATTCCATTACATGTGGTCCCAAAGAAATCGGGGATCAATATTGTGATGAACGACCATGGTGAGGAGATTCCGACCCGAGTACCCACTTCATTGCGTGTCTGCGTAGATTACCAATGCCTGAACTCATCGGCCAAGAAAGATCACTTTCCATTGGCCTTTATTGATCATATTATTGAGAGACTGATAGGGAAGGAATTTTTTATTTTTTGGATGGATACTCATAGTATAAACATGTTGCAATCGCTCATGAATATCAAGACAAGACTACATATACTTGTTTGTTTGGCACCTACGACTTTAAACAAATGCCCTTTATATTGTGTAATGCTCTTGCTACATTCCAAACGTGTATCTTGGTTGCTTTTGCCAACATGGTAGGTAGTTTTCTAGAGGTCTTTATGGACGACTTCTCGATCTATGGGGCTAGTTTTGTCTCATGTCTTAATTAGACAGGGTACTTCAATGTTGCTGTGCGGAAAACTTGGTGCTCTCATAGGAGAAGAGTCACATTATGGTAAACAATGGGATTGTATTAGGCCATGTCATCTACAAACATGGAATGGAGGTTGACTCGGCTAATATTAATGTGATCTCCATGCTAGAGTCGTTGACAAATTTGAAGCAGTTGAGGTCTTTCTTGGACATGTTGAATTCTATACGTGATTCATAAAGGACTTCAACAAGATCGCCAAACCATTGACTGAGCTTCTGTGCAAGGAGAGTGAATTTATTGTTGATGAAAAAGTCCTCCTCACATTCCATCCGATGAAAGAAATGGTTACTAGGGCTCCTACCTTGCAGCCACCTGATTGGTCTCTACCCTTTGAGATTATGACATACACCTCAGATTATGCAGTTGGAGCTGTTTTACGGTAGAGAAGGGACTGAGTACTATTTTCTGTACACTCTGCTTGTAAGACTCTAGATGAGGCACAAAGTAACTACACAGTTACATATAAGTAGATGCCATCTGTGGTGTTTGCTTTAGAGAAATTCAGATCGCACCTAATGGGTTTTAGAGTTATTGTTTACACAGATCACACTACCATACGGTACTTACATGCTAAGAAGGATGCCAAATCACACCTTATCATATGGATCCTTCTTCTCAAGGAGTTCGATTTAGAGATTCGAGATAAACCTAGAGTAAAGAATGTTGTGGCAGATCACCTTTCTCGGATCACAGATGCAGAGTCCCCTGAGCAACTACTACTTCCCATTATAGAGACCTTTCCAGATGAGTCAATTTTTTATGTTACCTCACTCCCATGGTATAGTGATATTGTGAACTATCTTATCTCTAAGAAAGCTCCACATGATTGGTCCAAGCTGAAGGTAGACAGATTTTTGTTAGATATTCATTTCTACTAGTGGAAGGATCCTTACCTATTTCATGAGGGCATGGATTGTATCTGGAGGAGGTGCATTCCTCAGGAGGAATACACCAGTGTGCTTGAGCATTGTCACAAATTAGAGGATGGTGGGAATCATTCGGGAAAGTACACGACAACAAAGGTTTTATAAAGTGGCCTACGGTGTCCAACTCTATTTAAGGATGCTACAGATTATGTGAAGTACTGTACTGGATGACAGAGAATCGTAGGAACCATTAGTTCCAAAGATACAATGCCCCCTGAAGTATATTCATATTTTAGATGTTTTGATGCATGGGGCATTGACTTCATGGGCTCATTCCTTATCAATCAGGGATAGCAATACATCCTGCTTGCCGTGGATTATGTTAGTCATTGGGTGGAGTCTATCCTCACTCGAGCCGCTGATAGTCGTACAATTTGTCACTTTCTCCAGGACAACATTATTGTGCAATTTGGGATTCCCAAGATTCCCATTTCAGATTGGGGAAGCCATTTTATCAACAGAAAGGTCAGAAAATTAGTTAAGGAGTAAGGCATTGAACATCACTTCTCCTTACCACCCATAGACTAAAAACTTTCTAAGATTCAAATAGGGAGATCAAGACTATTCTTCAAAAACTTGTATGTCCAGATAGGAAGAACTGGTCGCAGATGCTTGACTCAGTTTTATGGGCTCATCAGACGACGTACAAGTCTCCATTGGGTATGTCCCCCTACATATTGGTTTATGGAAAGCCTTATCACTTTACAGTTGCATTAATTCATAAATCTTTATGGGAAATCCATGTTTGCAACTTGGACTATCAAAAAGAAGGATAGAGTAGGAAAGCAGATCTGAACAGATTGTTGGAATTCCGTGATTTTGTTTATGACAACAAGTTGATTTATAAGGAGGAAGTCAAGAGACGGCATGATAGACACATTAGGAGAAAGACTTTCGAGCCTAATCAAAAGGTGTGGTTGTTTGATACAAAATTGAAGTTATTTTCAGGAAAACATAAAAGTAAATGGTCAAGACCATTCATAGTGAGAGTTGTGCATGACAATGTTAGTCTTGTCATTTCTGGGTTGTCATATGACGTACAACCATTTGTGGTGAATGAATAGTTTTTGAAGCCATATCTTGATCGTGTTATATTCATGTCCATAGTTGATTCCATTCATATGGTATCAGACGATGATTCTTTGATTACTTCTGCGTCTAATATATGAGATGATTTGTCTTGTATATATCCTTTTGTTTTATTCTTTCTTTCTTCTGTTTTATCATTCACCACTTTTCTGTGTGTGTGCTATACATATGATGTACTCAATCCTAAGTATAGGGGAGGTGAATGACTTGAGTTGTTCCATTTCCATTTTGTTTCATCACTTAGGTTTTTACATATATTTAGGGATCCGTTACCTAAAGTATATGGGGAGTAATGTCGTTCATTTCGTCTTCTTTATTTTTTTGTTTTATGTTCTTCTGTTCTCTCTCTTATCCTTCTACTTGTTGATATTCTTTTTCTATACTTAGGAATCTTTTACCCTAAGTATAGATGTGGACAAGTCGAGTCGTTGAGTTTGCATATTCTTTTCCTCGGTTTACCCCATTTGTAAGTTTTCTATACTTAGGATTATTTGATCCTAAGTATAGGGGGGATCACTAACTTGTATTCTTTTTATTCTTTATTATTTGATTTATTGTAGCATAGGATTCTTTTCACTTTTCAATATGTAGCACGGGTTATGTATTCCTTTGTCGCTTCTTGGTCACTATGAGGACATAATTCGAGTTAAGTATAGGAGGTGTCATATATTTTATATTTACTTTAGCCATAACTCGTACTTTTGTTTGTCGAATAATATGGCTACTAAAACAAGAATAAAAGTGTTTTGTAAAAAGTTCGCAAATTGTTTCTAGAAATTCTTTTGTAAATATTTTTGTAAAATAGTTTTGTAAACTCTTTGTAATTTCTTTTGTAATTTTTTGTATGAATTTTTGTAAAATGTTTGTAAAAATATTTTGATTGTAAAATGTTTGTAAAATTATTTTTTGTACAAAATAATTAGTGTGTAAATTATTTGCAAAATGTTTTAAATAAAATGTTGTAAAATTGATTTGTAAAATTTTGTAAAATAATTTGTGAAATATTTTGCAAAGGTTTTGTAATATTGTTTGTAAAATAGTTTATAAAAATATTTTGTCACCTTGTATATAAATCATTTTTGTGTAAAAATGTGTATAAACTTGTAAAAATTCTTGTAAATATACCTTGTAGTAACCTTGTAAAATAAGTGTGCATAAAATTCCTTTGTTAATAAAATTATTTGTATAAAAGTTGTAATTGAAACTTGATTAATTTTTTTAATAAAATCTATTTATAAAATTCTTTTGTAGGTAAAATCCTTTGTAAAACTTGTAAATAAAAGTCTTTTTGTAAAATAAAATTCTCTTGTGTAAAACTTCTATAATTATTGTATATATCTTTGTATAAAATTCTTAATAAATTGTATATAAAATCCTCGTAAATTCTTGTAAATATGTATAATTCTCTAACTCAATTAAAAATTCCATAAAAAATTAAAAGTATAAAATCCATAAAAAATGCAAAAGTTCTCTAAAAATCACATAAAATGTTTAAAGTAGAAATTCCTTTTCTTTTTCTATTTAAAAAGGTATTTTCTTGCATTTTCCTTTTTTAGAATGATATTGACGCCTAAACTAGTATAAGTAAAGTTTGAAGAATGGAGCTTGGTTTAAACCTTAATCCACTTAATTTCAGAGGAACTTATGAGAATTGGAGTTGGGACTTTTTTCGGAGCGACTTAGTTCTTTGGGTCCATAAGACTATGTCCACATGTCATCTTGATTGGTCTAAGTAGAATATTTCATACACACGCATGATTCTTTTAGACAGTGACCTGACTTGGACAAGCAACTTGCATGTAGCTCAACACAGATGAGGTGGTGAGGTATAAAATCCTTTGGAAAGAGATGCACGCTAATGGAAACAAACGTAGTCACTTCGAATGGTCAGTGTACCCCAGCTTAGTCTAGTGTCATGGGCATCTAGAGATGCGAGCTGTGGGTTGAAATAAAGCTTTGGATGAAGGATGGTCTGCTTGCACAATTTTTTTCTAAGACCCCAAAAAATTGGCAGAAAAAAGATTATATATCCGTCGGGGCACAAAAGATCAATGCAGTGCAACAATACTTTCTACCAAAAAGAAGCTAAAAATACACCAAATACAAATACCAAAAATGACCACATTGGTTCAGCTTAAGAGAACCTGCAGATCTTAGTGGAGATTTGGCTACACTGGCCGGCTTCACAATGAGATGTGGCTACATTGGCCACACTCTAATTCTTTTCTTATTCTTCTATCTTCTCCCCTCTTCTATTGTGACATAACATATACCTGAACTTAGAAGGAAATACCTCGCTCCTCGAGGAAAGAATAACTTAATTGGGGAATTATGGTCACCTTGTTAAGAGAAGATTGTTCTTTGTCACTTAAGATGTGAAGAACTATATATCACTTACATAGCACAAGTAGATTCATAGTCATCAGATTTATGTATGAGGACTTGTTCTTACACTGTCGAGGTGAACTGAATAGAGACTTGTGGAACTAAAAGGCAGCTGAGTCTTAAATCCTATTCCCAATAAGGTTCCTCCAAACCAATAATCCAATGGTTTGATCGAGCTCCATACTTTGATTTTATGATGATTAGTTTAAAAAGTCAAAATAGTTCTTTATTTTCCTTTGTTCTTTTTTCTTTTTAGTCACTTATTATTCAAATAAGTGTTTGCTAAGAGACTAGCATATGTAAATATAGAGGGATGGTGAATCACCAATTCATCATCTTTATTTATTTTTAGCTTAAAATCCCTTATAAAACACCTGTAAATATCAATAGATATCACCTTTTAATAATCATCATTCATCTATAGATATCATATATTTATCACTATTTCAACCTAAAATAAATAAAAGGAAAAAAGAAAGAAAATACAAATATTGTATGTATGAAATAAATACAGGATGATAGTAACCTCGATAGTAGGTCAAGGCTTGATTTGATCGACAAGGAATAAAGTAGGGATAGATAGGGTCTTTAATCTATCAAAACTAAGAAAATAAATTCTCATTCATGTATATCCATCATTGTACATATTGGATGTATATTCTACTATTTTATTTATCACCGAAATAACCTCAAATAAAAATATTTTCTTCTTGGAATTTGTACACAAAAATAAGTTGTATATACTAAATAATTGCAAGAAGAATCCATGTAGAGATTAAGAATACCAACACTTTGAAAAAGCCACAAAGCAAATCTGGTTAGATCAATATCTTCTCCATAAAAACTCAAAAAAAACTAAACTCGCTTTAATTGTGTTCAAAATTAAATAATATTTAAAATGGAAGTAGTTTCATAAAAATCAGAATTAAGATGTGAAAGTGGCTTTTTGGAGTGCTATTGTATAATTTGTCAATGTTGTACATTATTTATTCTTTCATTTATTTTCTTTTTATTTTAGCACATATTGTATTTTCAATATATTTTATATATTGTATTTTATTTATATAAAATGAAAATAAAAAACAAATAAAAAAATACAAAAATATTTTTGTTTAGCTATCATGTACCTATATTGTACATACTATTATTTACTTAACTTATTAAAATAACTCAAAAAATAAAAGTATATTGAAAATCCTAAAGTAATTCTTTAAATTATAAATTAATAGATTATGTAATTATCTTAAAATTAAATAATTAAAAATTAATTTGTTGTATATATAGGTATTATATACCTATGAATAAAGGTTTTTATTTATTTTACCTTATTTATTTAATTTATTAAAGATCACCAAAATAAGTTATTTATTAATATTATTTATTTTCAAAATTCTTTAAATTAAAATTGTTGCTATTTATTTTGCAATTTTATTTTTATATATTTCATGTTTTTCCGTCTAACGTTTGTCTTGTAGGGGGTCGGAGCTCCCAATTGTTTGGATTGCGGTCTGTTGACCCCGAGTCAACTCTCCCTTTAGCTCCAAAATCTGAATAACCTTCCGATGTCATCGATTCCCCGATTTATCAGACCCGATCCTTCCTCCTTTCCACTTGATTCCTGCACCTAAATAAAGCTTGATTATCGGAGCTTCTTGCCTGAATAATGTTTCAGTAACCCGGCATCGGTTCGTGTGCCCTTCCCAAATTCAAATTTGCTTGAGATTCACTGTTATAAATACCTTTAGATCTCTATCATTCCTCCCTAATCTGTTTTTCCTCTATAATTTCATCGGATATCAAGTCTCAGAGAGAGCTGCAATGATAGAGTCTCTCCTGCACAACCAGGAGAGCGCAATTGTGCTTGCCAGGCCGAGATCTAGCTGCCGTCGAACCTCTGTCGGTGTGCCGAGTCTCTTTGAGCATCTACCATCAAATCGAGCCACAACCCCTCCGCTATCACCGTAGGGTAACATAGTTCATCTTATATTTCATTTTAGCCTTTATTTCTAGCATGTATTTTGAATTTAGCTCAGATCTGTCGACCCCGTCCACCCTCTGATCTGCTTGATCAGAGGTTGCTCACTCTATTTTACTCAGATCTGAAAATTGTCTCTCCTTTGACACATGCTTCTTCATATTCTTTCCATCTCTGATAAGCAAGATCCTTTCCAGATCTAGATCTCGATCTTCTCTCCGATCACTTCACCGGAGATCATTCATCCACTACCCATTTCACCTTATTTTAGCTAATAAAGGCAATCAGAGCATCGCCTTCGAGCTAACAAAAACTTGCAGGTGATGGAGGAGCGTTATGGAGTTTGAATTCAAAGTTAGAGATCGAGTTGCAGGCATTTAGGGGATGGATCCCCGATCAATGGGATTTGGATTGATCTTTCAATTCAGAATGATGAGGAGGAACATCAAGAACGTGTTGGAGTCAGTGGCATCCAGACCAGAACCCGATTGGAAGAGATCTAGTGGAATCAAAGATAGAATCAACCACCTTCATACGCGCTCTTCCAGATGCGCTGATCATCGTTAGATCGAGAATATTCATTCTAGATCACATCCCAGCAGTTGGTCCAACCCCAAACGTCGACCGCATGATCAGATCCAGATCGTCGAAGTTTATCCGTCAGATCTACATGTGCACCTTACACATCTCGATGATTTTTTGCACACATAGCCACTACTTGCCTTTTATTTGTAAATAAGCCCTAAAGTGGACATGTGTTGTGCATTTATTATTTGAATAATTGCATTGGTGCCTTTCGTGTTTTTTAAATTTGCACTTTAGTCCTATTTAAAAAGTCTCGCGTGCTTTAGCACATGATTTTTAGAGAAATTGCAATAAGTGGCTTGCTCGTTTTCTGTTATTGAGTGGTCCTTGAAAATAAACTATTTGCATATGAGTCCTATCCAACACGATTCATGTGCGTTGGCATGCACTTTCGTGGTTATTTTACACACTTGATCTTATTATATTTGTGTTATTAATTGCTCCAGAAATAATAAATATATGCAGATTGGTCCCTCCATTGATGTTTATTTATTCTATCTTTAATTGAGTCTACTAATTGACAAACTAATCCTAAAAATTCTGTAATAATTAATGTAAGTTCATGTTAATTAGTCTTATCACCCTTAATTTTATTTTGAAAAGTAATTAGTTTTCTTATTTTTAAAAATTCAATGTTGAACATTATTCTATTTGAACTAAAAAATTCATAAAAATTTGAAAAATGTCTTAATAATTCCAAAAATATTATCGAATGTGTGCTTTGATTTGTTTTATTTTTTGTAAATATTTGGTTTGAAATTCCGTAAGAAAATCCAAAAAATTGTAAAACACAGAAAAACTTAAAAAAATTATATAAATAATTGAAAATTAGAAAAATACATAAAATAACTTGTTTTGAAGCTTGAAAATTCTACTTTCTGTTAAATATCATTTCTAGTATTTTTATTTGAATTTATATTTCTAAAGCCCAAAAATAGTATCTTGATTTTGTTTGTGTTCTATTTTCATTTTTTATTCATTTTAAAAATCTTAAAAAATCTAAAAATCTCTCAAAAATCATAAAAATAATATAAAATTATCTAAAACACAAAAAGATTTTTATTTTGATTTTTTGTATTTTTTAACTCTTTTCTAAAAATAAAAAAACCTTTGTTCTCTTTATTTTACATTTTTTATTTATTTTCTTTTAAAGAATATAAAGATTTAAATTTGCAAAATTTAAATTCATGAATAAAATAAAAACTAGAAAACATAAAAAATAAAAAAGTCTCAAAACCGCATAAAAAATAAAGCGAATTAAAAACACATAAAAAACTAGAAAACCCTCATTGATTTTCATTAATTAATAACCTTTGGGAATTTTATTCTCCCTGAGTTCGATCCCGCATGCTATATAGGTAAAATAATAACAAATCTCTAGCATTTCCTTCTTTTGATTTCTGCTAGTGTAATAAATTTTTGTTTGAGACGGTTTTGGGCTGCGATGACCACATTTACTTGTGCATATGACATCGTATTTTTCTTCATCTAAATAATTAAAAACCCGAATCAGTCATCTCAACAAATGATGTCTTTACCAGAGAGGCACGACGAGGGTAGTTAGGTTTCGTTTCCTATAATCTTAGTGTTTGTCTCATTTTCCTATTTAATTGTTCTTTTCTTTTCATACATTTTCTGTTCATTTTATTTTTCTCTATATTTTTCATGAATTGTTTTTTGATGCATTTCTTGTTTCCCCTTTTCGATGAGGGCCCAACGATCGAGAGCAACATTCTTAGGAGTACCGACACACCCAAGCGAAATGGAGGCCGGGAGTTTCTTCATCGACTGGCAAGAGAGCATAACTGAGGTGGAGTAGGAGGAGTGGAAGACCATCTTCATCAATTTTTGTTTTATTTTTTTATTCATTTATTGTTGTAAATATTTTGTAATAATTTCTGTTGAAGTTTACCCTTTTTCTATTTTTTATAAGGCCATTATAACCTTGTGATTGTAGGGGGTCTATTTCACCAAGTGCCAGTACGCTTGGGGGGATCCCATTGATTTTTGGTTTTCATCGCCTTTATTTTCTTGTGTTTCCCATGCTTTGAGCTTTCCAACTTCTTTTTCTTTGGTTTTTGTGCTTGAATTTAGTGTATTTTTTATTATCTTGGTTGAGCCAGGAAAATAATAGGTCCAAAACTCAATAATATCTTCTTGTTCCTATAGTTAGATATCGTAGCTAGACTTAGTCAAACAAAAAGGTTATTCTCGACAATAGAAATTTCTACTAGGATGATTCTTGTGCATTTTCATATAGGATAGATTTTATTTTATGCAGGGATAATTTTGCATGTAGACTACTCACGACATGTACACATTTTCTACTTTGCATGCATCATTGATTTCATCGCATATCAGCTTTTCTGACTTCCTTCCCAATTTTTTCTCACTTAGGATTAAAAAGGGAATTGGAAAATTTGTTATCAATATTATTTGAAAATTACTCAAAAAAAGTGACAACCAAAATAAAATGGGATTGCTAAAATAACTCGGCCCTAAAATAAACTAAAAGTAATGATATCATTTTTGTATCGGGGAGAGTAACCCCCTCATTGAACTCATGTACTTACCTCCAGAGAGAGTGGGTGAGGACGTACCCTTAAGGATAGAGCCTTAATCCATGGACTTGTGCCTTAAGCACCTGTGTATTACTCTTCACTACACGACCGTAGCTGCAAGCACTTGGCTCCGACCTTAGAAAATTGTTTTGGTATGCTCTACCTTATATCTCCCTTTGGGACTGATATAATCCGGCAGCCCGAGAAGATGGTTCCACTGATTGAGGAGGTTTGAAGATGTGCGTTGGGCGATAGGTCAACATCACCCTGTGTGTTTATGGTTAAGTAACTATATTCATTCACTAAACTAAAATTGAAATAATAAAAGAACGAACTCTTATGGTTCTCACTTGTGTTCAGGTTGTGAATTGAGGTTTGGTTTGTATTTGTTTGCTTAGAATAAAGATCCCTCCACGCACTTCACGCCTTTCTATCTCTTCTTCTTCTTGTTTGACTTCGTATTCTCGCATCTTTCTGCTTGACATCGAAGATGTCGGATTGGAGTACATTTTGTTTAGAATTCACGAATCTCAATTTGTACACTCCAGTTCAGTTGCCTTTTCTTATTCGAGATGACACTCTTCCCGAATATTCTTCTTTCTCTACATCACAATTTCTTCCACCAATAAATCCCTTCTTTGAAATTAACTCTAATCCCAAAATATCAATTTAGACTCAACTATTTCTGAAGACTAGTTGATTGCCTTGCACATTTTCAAAGATTGATAGTGAGGACTCGATGGCTTCTAAGGGAAAGGCAACCATGACTGAGCATCTTGAGAACAAAAACACGATGTTGGATTCTATCCAAGCTATTCGGGTACAGTTGACTGAGTAGGCCAACATCCAGGCTGGTTTGAGAGATATGCTCTAAGAGCTGAGGAATAATAGAGGAGAGAGAAGAGATGAGGATCAGCAGATGAAAGGAGGTATGAATGGGGGAGGATAAGAGCAATAGAGATGAGATCCCGTTGTAGAGCCATAGAGAGTTGTGGCCAAGCTCACCCTTAGAGATGTTTATAACCCAGATGCAGGACAATCAGTTACATGGATATAGATACCTACGATTCATGGGCATTTTGAGCAGAAGCCCCAAATATTACCATTACTCCCCATATTCCATGGCCACATCAGTAAAGAACCACATATACACCTCTAGCAGTTTGATCGTATATGTGGTACCACGCACTACCCTAACATCCCGTTAGAGGTAGTGAAGATGACAACATTATCATTCAGTCTTATGGATAAGGCACTCCATTGGATCAATAATTTAGGAATAGTTGTTACGTCCTGGAAGGAGTTGAGGTCAGCTTTCTTGAACAAGTATTATTCCATAGAATGACTGAATCAGTTGCGGTCGCTTATTGCCAACTTCTCCTAGATGTCCCATTAGCATATTCACGAGGCATGTGAACGCTTCATGGATTTGAGGAAGAAGTGCCCCCATCACGATATACCGAAGATGAGCCTTGTGCAGAATTTATTTAGGGGTTTGAGTTCAGAAAATCAGAGTTTCGTAGATGCTGCATTTAGGGGGTCCCATTTCAACAAAGATGCGTATGTCCTTTGGCATATATTCGAAAAAATGGCATAGAGATCGGTAGATATATCTTCTTCCCTCGCATTTCATAAATATCCTCTATCTTCTATATCCCACAAAGTCGTCAACATGATGACATCTCATGATGTAGATAGGGTGGACAGTTCAAATCTAACCATCATTGGAAATCACCTATCCAAAGTCGATATTATAGAAAAGCAATCACAAGAGTTTGAGAAATTACAAGTGATTATGTAGAGGACAAAGCAGCTGGACAAGCTGGATGAGATTATGAAGCATCTAGAGCTTCTTGTTAGTATCATCAATTCATGTTAGAGTTCGAGTGTCGTAGCTGATACCTCTGCACCTGAGTCTTCTAATTCTACAGTTCGGGAGAGTACCGAAGCACCTCCTACAGTCCAGCACGTTTACTATGTGCAGACTCCAGATTAGGTCCCATAGCAGCCACCTCCAGCATGTATTGTACCTTGCTACCGAGAGCGTCCTCACTTTTCATAGCAGATGTTTCCACCTCCACCGCACGTTTAAGAGGTGAACGATATTTGGAGCGATCCCAAACATGGCCAGACCCATCCACTAGGGCAGGGACAGTTGGGTTCCCAGGCTGGATAGAGGCCAACTCACCAGTTTCAGGATGGTAGACCACATCAGTACAAGCACCAGTAGCCATAGCCTCATTATTCGTCTCCACCAAACTTCCAGACTCGGAGACATGGACATCAACAAGCGCAACCTGCTTATTCTTATCAGTCTTACTATCAACAACAACTTGCACAATATTCACATCCTCCTCATTATTCACAGTCAACATATTAAGGTACCAACATCCTCCACACTACCGGTATCAGCGACCACCAAGCAACCAGAGGCCACTTTGTGAACCCCGCACTGGATTACATTACCCAATTGATGAAGAATATGAGCGACATCAACCAAAGGCTTGATGTCCTGACTGCAATGAAGACACTTATACCATCCCAAGTCGATGTTGATCCCAACAACTTTAGACACAACAAGGATTATGTAGTTCATGATCCGTCCACCCCCGAGACAAGTATAACTTTTGATTTTACATGTTTTTGTGACGGTATTACTCTTAGGAGTGGTAGGAGACTACAACCGCCAACATAGTTGGGATTGGGCAATAAAGCCGCTAACAGAGCGTCACCTTCTTCCTCACCTTCTACATCATCCGAGCAGAGAACCAATGTTGCAGTTCATGGAGCACCACAACCACTACCACCCACTGGAAAATCCCAAAAATATAATAAAGAGATATGTAGAGTTGATTCAAGTTTGGAGGAGAACACACCTGTCGCGGAGTCTTCTTTATCAGCAACAAACAGAGTAACCCATGTTGTTTTTCCTTCTTCTTTACATGTTATGGATGATAGTGTATAAACTTATTCTTATCATTCATATGTACATGTTGATTTAGAATTGAATAAAAGGAATGAAAAGTTTGATGTTGTTTCTGATTCTGTTCCTTTACAGTATGCATTGAATAAAAGCAAAAATATTAGAAAAGTAAAAACAACATTATCTGATCCTAGAGTAGTAGAGATACTTCAGAACATCTTTTTAGAGATGTCACTCCTAAAGACCATGGAGTATATGCTTGTAGTAAAAAAGATAATGAAAGAAGCATGTACTAGGAAGCGCCAACTCAAATAAAACTGACACAAAAGAACAAAGAATCATATATTGACCATGGCCACAGTTCATGCCATCAGCTACCTCCTACCCAAAAAGAAAGACCATGATCAGGAGTTTGATCGTACTTTACTCGATAGCGGATCCTCCATCAATCTCATGCCATCCTTGCTACTCAAGGAGTTTAGGTTGGGGCCTCTTAGATCGAGCAGGACGATCCTTCAGTTTGCTGATAGATCGATCAAGTGGTCGAGGGGCATTCTCGAGGACTTTATCATAATGGTGCAAGGAATGTTATTCCAAGTGGACTTCATTATCCTGGACATGGACACCTCAACACCGTTACTCAATATCCCAATCATACTTGGTCGGCCATTCCTTCAAATGGTCATAGCGGTAGTAGATTATGGTACTGGAGAGATAACTATTCACTCCTACAGTGATAAGGTTAAGATAAAGATGATTCCAGATCCGAAGCTATCACCTCCAACATCAAATGAGAGAGATCATGTTACACCAGATTCTGAGGACTGTGATTGTCTAACTCAGATAAGAGATATAGGTTTGTTCATGGATTGCATTGATACCCAGGAATTCCTTTCTCGAAAGGAAGGCCTGGAAGGCACAATCGACATTTGCTCCATTGTTACCTGAGTTGTGTGATGATAGATTTTCTGAGTTGATTTATGAGGATATAACTGAGATTTCTGAGAATTTTGATGAGACATCCCATTCTGAGCAAACAGAGTTTATTGTAGATTTATTTGAGACACTACATGCTGAGCCTATTGTAGCCATGGTGAACACTTCACAGATGGCAAATCATTTACCTTCTACCTAAGCTCAATGTTTTACCATCAACTCTGAAATATGCTTTCCTTGCGAGTGCGCCCCAAATGTTTTCGGTCATCATCAGTTTGCAGTTGATCGACGACCAAGAATCTCGCTTGCTAGAGGTTCTTGAGAGAAACTGTAAGGCCAGAGGCATGAATATTTCGGATCTCTGTGGGATCAATACAACATTGTTCTCGCATCTTATCTACTTATAGGATAGCATCAAGCTGACCCGTGAGTTTCAAACCGTGAGTTTCAACTTCATATGAATCCTAATCTCTGGGGTGTTGTCACGAAAGAGATTAGGAAATAGAGTGATGTTGGCTTTATCTGTCCCATTTCGAATTCCAAGTAGGTCAGCCTGTTACATGTAGTCCCGAAAAAATTCAGTATCACAATTATGATGAGTGATCATGGTGTGGAGATTTGGACTCGAGTATGCACTTCATGGCGTGTATGCGTAGTTTATCGGTGCCTTAACTTAACGATGAAGAAATATCACTTTATATTGCCCTTTATTGATCAGATTGTTGAGAGACTGGCAGGGAAGGAGATCTTTTGTTTCTTGGATGGATACTCATGGTATAACCAGGTTGCGCTCATTCCTGAAGATCAGGAGAAGACTATTTTTACTTGTCCGTTTAGCATGCCTTTAGACGGATGCCCTTTGTATTGTGTAACGCTCCCGCTACATTCTAGAGGGGTATGTTGGTTGTTTTTGCCGACATGCTAGGTAGTTTTATAGAGATCTTTCTCGATGATTTCTCGATCTACGAGGATAGTTTTAACTCATGTATTACTTATTTAGACTGAGTAATTGAACATTGTTGTGAGGTAAACTTAGTGCTCTTGTGAGAGAAGAGTCACTTTATGGTGACTAATGGAAATGTATTGGGTCACATCATCTCCAAACATGGTATGAAGGTTGACCATGCTAAGATTGATGTGATCTCCAAGCTAGAGCCGCTGACAAATTTGAAGCAGACAAGGTTGTTTCTTAGACACGTTGGAGTCTATAGGCTATTCATAAAAGACTTCAGCAAGATTGCCAGACCATTGACCAAGATTCTATGCAAGGAGAGTGAGTTTATTATTGATGAGAAAGTCCTCCTTGTATTCTGTTAGATGAAAAAAATGGTTACTAGTGCTCCTATCCTACAGCCACCTGATTGGCCTCCACCCTTTGAGATTATGGCGGATGCCTCGGATTATGCAGTTTGAGCTATTTTAGGGAGGAGAGGGGATGGAATACCATTTGGTATACACTATTCTAGTAAGACTTTGGATGATGCACAAAGGAAATACACCGCTACAGAGAAGGAGATGCTAACAATGATGTTTGCTTTAGATAAATTTAGATCACACCTATTGGGTTCTAGAGTTATTTTTTACATGGACCACACTACCATACGGTACTTATAGGCTAAGAAGGATGCCAAACTATGCCTTATCAGATGGATCCTTCTTCTTCAGGAGTTTGATTTAGATATTCAAGATAAACTTGGAGTAAAGAATGTTGTGACAAATCACCTTTCTCGGATCACAGATGCAGAGTCCATTGAGCAACTGCTACTTCCTATTATGAATACCTTTCCAGATGAGATGATTTTGTCTATTGCCTCACTCCCATGGTACGTTGATATTATGAACTATCTTGTCTCCAAGAAAGTTCCACAAGATTGGCCAAATTGAAGGTAAACATATTTTTGTCAGAGATTCATTTCCACTAGAAGGAGGATCTGTACCTATTTCATGAGGATGTGGATTGTATCTGGAGGAGGTACATTCCTCAGGAGGAATACACTAGTGTGCTTGAGCATTTTCATAGATTAAAGGACGGTAGGCATCATTAGGGGAAGCGTATGGCAGCAAAGGTTCTACAATGTGGCATGTTGTGGCCAACGCTACTTAAGGATGCTACAAATTATGTGAAGTGTTGTACTGATTGCCAGAGAATGGAAGGAACCATTGGTTCCGAAGATACAATGCCCTTGAAGTATATTCAGATTTCACATGTTTGCTTGGGGCATTTACTTCATGGTCCCATTCCTTGTCAGTCAGGGATTTCAATACATCCTGCTTGCCGTGGATTATGCTAGTTATTGGGTAGTGGCTATACCCATATGAGCCATTGATAGTCATACGTTTGATACTTTCTCAAGGACAATATTATTGTGGGGTTGAGGATTCCCAAGATTCTCATTTCAGATGGGGGAAGCCATTTTATCAATAGAAAGGTCAAAAAATTAGTTAAGGAGTACAACATTGAGCATCATGTCGCTTCTCCTTACCACTCATAGACTAACAGCTTGGCTGAGATTTCAAATAGGGAGATCAAGACCATTCTTCAGAAATTTATATGTCCGGATAGGAAGAACTGGTCGCAGATGCTTGACTCAGTTCTATGGGCTTATCGGATGGCGTACAAGTCTCCATTGGCTATGTCTCCCCACAGATTGGTTTATGGAAAGCTTGTCACTTTCCAGTTGAATTAATTCATAAATTTTTATGGGCAATCCGTGTTTGCAACTTCGACTATCAAACAACAGGACAAAGTAGGAAAGTGGATCTAAACAGATATCTAGAACTTCAAGATTTTTCTTATGACAACAACCTGATGTATAAGGATAAAGTCAAGAGATGGCATGATAGATACATTAGGAGAAAGACTTTTGAGCCTAATCAGAAGGTGTGATTGTTTCTTGCAAAGTTGAAGTTAAGCATTATGTCAAAACCGTTCATAGTGGGAGTTGTATGTGACAATGGTAGTATTGTCATTTTTGGTTGTCATCTGATGCATAACCATTTATGATGAACAAATAGTTGCTGAAGCCATATCTAGATCATGATACATTCCTGTCCGTAGTTGATTCCATTCATTTGTATCAGATGACGATTCTTTGATTACTTCTAATACATGAGATGATTTGTCTTGTATATATCCTTTCATTTTATCCTTTCTTTCTTCTATTTTTATCATTCACCTCTTTTCTCTCTCTATATGTGTGTGTGCTATATTTAGGATGCACTCTATCCTAAGTATAGGGGAGGTGAATGACTTGAGTTGTTCCATTTTCATTCTGTTTCATCACTAATGTTGTTGCTTATTCTTAGGGATCCTTTACCCTAAGTATAGGGGGAGTGATGTCGTTCATTTCATCTTCTTTATTTTTTATTTTATTCTTCTGGTCTCTCGCTTGTCCTTCAACTTGTTGATATTCTTTTGCTATACTTAGGGATCTTTTACCCTAAGTATAGGGGAGGACAAGTCAAGTCGTTGAATTTGTTCATTCTTTTCCTTGAATTTCCTCATTTGTGCAGTCTTCTATACTTAGGATTATTTGATCCTAAGTATAGTGGCATTCATCGATATCTATTCATTTTTTCTTTATTCTTTGATTAGTTGTAGCATAGGATTCTTTTCACGTTTCTATACTTAGCACGAGTTATATCTTCCTTTATCACTTCTTGATCACTATGAGGACATAATTCGAGCTAAGTATAGGGGGTGTCGTATATATTGTGTATATATACTTTAGCCATAACTTGTACGTTTGTTTGTCGAATAATATTGCAAATAAAACTGGAATAGAATTGTTTTGTAAAAACTTTGTAAATTATTTGCAAAAAATCTTTTATAATATTTTTGTAAAATAGTTTTGTAAACTCTTTATAAAAAAATTGTAAAATTATTTTTGTACAAATTTTTGTAAAATGTTTGTCAAAATACTTTATTTGTAAAATGTTTGTAAAATTATCTATTGTACAAAATTATTAGTATGTAAATTATTATAAAATGTTTGAAATAAAATGTTTGTAAAATTGATTTGTTAATTTTTTGTAAATTTTTGTAAAAAGTTTCGTTAAAATATTTTTGTAAAATATTTTGCAACGGTTTAGTAAAATTATTTGAAAATCATTTGTAAAATAGTTATAAAATTATTTTCTCACCTTGTATATAAATAAATTTTGTGTAAAATTTGTGTAAAGGCTTGTCGTAAAAATTCTTGTAAATATACCTTGTAATAACCTTGTAAGATAAGTGTGCATAAAATTCTTTTGTTAATAAATTATTTGTATAAAAGTTGTAATTCAAACTTGTTTATAAAATTATTTAATAAAATCTATTTATAAAATTTTTTTAGATAAAATCCTTTGTAAAATTTGTAAGTAAAATTCTTTTTGTAAAATAAAATTCTCTTGTGTAAAACATGTATAATTCTTTGTAAAATGTGTATAAAATCCTTGTAAATTATTGTAAATATGAACAATTATCTAACTCTATTAAAAAATCCATAAAAAATGAAAATGTGTAAAATCCATAAAAATCTGCAAAAATTCTCTAAAATCAAATAAAAAGTTTAAAGTAGAAAATTATTTTTCTTTTTTTTGTTTTAAAAAGGTGTTTTCTTGCATTTGCATTTTTTAGAATGATATCGATGCCTAAACTAGTATAGAATAAAGTCTGAAGAATGGAGCTTGGTTTAGACCTTAATCCACTTAATTTCAGAGGAACTTATGTGAACTTGAGTTGAGACTTTTCAAGAGCAACTTAATTCTTTGGGTCCATAAGACTCTGTTCACATGTCATCTTGATTGGTCTAAGTAAAAATTTTCCTACACACACATGATTCTTTAATTAGTGACCTAACTTGGACAAGCACCATGCACGTAACTCAACATAGATGAGGTGGTGAGGGGTGGAATCCTCTAGCAAGAGATGCCCTTAATGGAAACATACACAGTCACTTCAAGTGTCCACTGCACCCCAACCTAGTATAGTGGCATGGACATCTAGAGACGCGAGCTGTGGGTTGAAATAAAGCTTTGGATGAAGGATGGTCTACTCGCACAATTTTTTCTAAGACCCCAAAAAATGGCAGAAACAAAGATTATATATCCATCGGGGTACAAAACATCAATCCAGTGCAACAATACTTTCTGCCAAAAAGAAGCTGAAAATACACCAAATACAAATACAAAAAATGACCACAATGGACCAGCTTTAGAGAACCTGCAGATCTTAGTGGAGACTTGACTACACTGAACGGCTTCACAAGGAGATGTGGCTACATTGGTCACACTCTAATTCTTTTCTTATTCTTCTATCTTCTCCCCTCTTCGATTGTGGACATAACATATACCTGAACTTAGAAGGAAATACCCCGCTTCTCGAGGAATGAATAACTAGACTGGGGAAATATGGTCACCTTGTTAAGAGAAGGTTGTTCTTCGTCACTTAAAATGTGGAGAGCTATATATCACTTACACAGTACAAGTAGATTCATAGTCATCAGATTATGTATGAGGACTTATTCTTACCTAACTGTCGAGGTGAACTGAATAGAGACTTGTGGAACTAAAAGGCCGTTGAGTCTTAAATTCTATTCCCAATAGTGTTGTGCCAAACTAATATTACAAAGGCCTGACCGAGCTCTATACTTTGATTTTATGCAGATTAGTTTAAAAATAAAAATAGTTCTAAGTTCTTCTTTTCCTTTATTCCTTTGTTGTTTAGTCACTTATTCTTTAAATAAGTGTTTGCTAAGGGACTGGCAAAGGTAAGGTATAGAGGGATGATGAACCATTGATTCATCATCTTTATTCATTTATTTTAGATTAAAATCCCTTATAAAACACATATAAATATTAATAAGTATCACCTTTTAATAATCCACATTCATATGAAAATATTTTATATTTATTACTATTTTAACCTAAAATAAATAGATAAAGAAATAAAGAAAATAAGAAAGAAAATAAAAATATTGTATGTATGCAATAAATATAGGTTGATCCTAACCTCAAAAGTAGGTCAAGACTTGACCTAATCGATAAGGAATAAAGTATAAGGAGATATGGTCTTTAACCTATAAAAATCTAGAAATCATGTTTATCCATCATCGTACATATTGCACATATCTTCTACTATTTTATTTATCACCAAAATAACCTCAAACAAAAATGTTTTCTACTTGGAACCTGTACACAAAAATAAGTTGTAAATAGTGAAAATAAGCAAGAAGAATCCCTATACGGATTAAGAATAACAACACTTTGAAAAGCTGCAAAGAAAATCTTGTCAGATCAATGTCTTCTCCACAAAAACTCAAAAACCAAACTCACTTTTCATTTTTTTTCAAAATGAGATAATCTTTAAAATTAAAGCGGTGTCATAATAATCAGAGTTAAGATGTGAAAAGTGTATTTTTGGAGTGTTATTGTATAATTTGTCTATGTTGTACATGTATATTATTCTTATATTAATTTTCTTTTTTTTAACATATTGTATTTTTAATATTATGTATATATTGAATTTCATTTATAAAAAATGCAATTAAAAAATAACAAAATAAAAACACACAAAAATAAAATGATGATATAAAATTCAATATATAAAAATATTTTGTATACATCGAATGCAAATAAAAAATAACAAAATAAAAAATACAAAAAATGTATTTATTGTATAAGTATCATATACCTATATTGTACGTACTATTATCTAATTAACTAATTAAAATAAATCACAGAAATAAATAAAAATATATTTAAAATCTTGGAATAATTATGTAAATTAATAAATTAATAAATTGATAAATTGTATAAATATTTGTAAAATTAAATAACTAAAATTAATTTGTTGTATATATAGGTATTATATACTGATGTATAAATGTTTTTATTCATTTTACCTTATTTAATTTATTTAATTTCTAAAAAAATCACCATAAATAAGTTTATTTATTTATTAGCATTTAAAAAAATAAAATCATTTACTATTTAATTTGTAATTTTCTTTTATTTATTTCTTATTTTGTCATTTAGTTTTTGTCTTGTAGCGGGTCGGAGCTCCCCATTGATTGGACCCCTGGGTTAACTTTCCCTTTTTCTCTAGAATCTGAATAGCCTTCTTGATGTCCTCTTTTCCTTGACTTATCCAGACCCGATCCTTCCTCCTTTCCACTTGATTCTTGCACCCGAATAAAGCCTGATTATCATAGCTTCTCGCCCAAATAATGTTCCAATAATTCAACCTCAGTTCACTTGCCCTTCCCAAATTCAAATTCGCCTGAACTTCACTGTTGTAAAACCTCGACTGTCGAAATCGCCATCTTCACCTTGTAACCGACGGACTTCCTCCACCTATAAAAGCCTTCGCCCTGCCTCTGTCACCCTCGTCCACCATCTTAGGCATTAGCCCAGCTTCCCCCGCCCCTCAGGTGACGGCGGAGGGGCGGATCGTCAAGGCGACGATGACTTTTTGCCGGGTGTCGACCCACGGCCGCCTTGGCCGTGTTACAGTGGCCCACCGTCGAGCTCCGAGGATCCGGCTGACCTCGCCGGGCGACGACCCGAGGCTCATGGAGCCTCATCCCAAGCCACAACATTCACTGGATGCCCCTCTCCGACGAGGTCCTTTCTCCCCTTCTTTTTCTTTGATTTTCTCCGTTTATACCTCCGCCTGTCATCATCTTCACCTTCACCTAACCACTCCAGCACTTCCACCATACATCAGTCATCCTCGTCGATCACCCCTCCTTTCTCCAGACCCTCCCCCGCTCCGTCTCCCCTCTTCCCATGATCCGTCGGAGAAGAAGGCATTGGCCACCGCCTCCCGTCGCCCCCACAGCCTCCGTACATCTATTTCACTCGCACTTCACACGCACTCGCTTCGGCTATGATTAACATATGCAGGTATCCTCAATGGCCGAAGCTCGCACCTTCTCGCTGGTCTCGAATTTCTCCTCCAACGACCACGCTCTGGCGGACAGCTTCAGACATCAACGGAGCTCCGCATCGGCTCCAGGACCTCCACCAGACTCTCAGCAAACTCCCCCGACCTTCGGACCGCCCTTTGGAGCACGGAGGAGCTCCAGCGAGCCCACCGGAGCACAGCCTTCTCCGGTGGGCTACAGAGGAGCCAGACGACACAGTAGTTGTCCGATCATCCAGATCAGACGGTTGTGATGATGGACATGTGGATGCCCTAGCCTCCACCCGATCCAGTAGGTTTGGGTCATCTGAGCTAGAACTCGAGCCACCACTTCGCGCCACGTTGCCCGAGCAAGAAGCATCTCCCCAGCCTAGGCTCCTCATGGGGACTTGGGTAAATTGCATGAAAGACCCCTGATGTTTTGGTATTTATAGATTGGTCCCCAGGCACGTGCCTTACGCGCGTGCCTGGGTATTTTACAGGGAAGCCCTCGTGAATTTGCAAAATTACATAAAGGCCACCGCGCATAAGGAAAAATTGCATCAGGGCCCAACTATTTTTTGGTATTTACATTTAGGTCCCTCCAGGGACCTAAATGCAATATTTATCTTTCTATTCTCTTGCATTTTTTACAATTATGCCCTTGCAATGTTTTTAGCATAACTTGAGCATCATAGGTCCAAATTGTATGATTTTAGTGTCATTTTGATCCTTGTTTCTTCCTCTACATCATGGTATGTTTAATTTTCTCATCTGCCACTATTTTAAATGAAGTGAATTTTTATGTTAGATGAGATCATGTGCTCCATTTGTGTGTGCCCTGACTAGATGATGCCTTTTATTCTTATGTTCAATTAGACTCTAATTTCAACCAGTATTTTGTTGCTCATTTATGTAATCTTTATGAGGCCTAATTGTTTGCATTATCATAGCATATATTTAGCCTTGCATAATTGCTCATTCATCACTTTATAATTGCATAAAAATCAACTAAAAATTACATGCTCCATTTTATTGCACTATAAAATGCATAGTTCATCATGCATTTTCATAAAGACAAGAACTTGAGAATTTATTCAGACTGCTCTTAATTGATTAAAAATCAATAAATAAATAGAGTAGCTCGTGTCCATGTGTTCGACTTTGGTTGACTTGCCAAGTATAAATACTCCACAACATTCAAAGGATTGTGGTATTTTGATTGACCGATTTTTGCCTACTATACTACAATTCACGATTATTAAAGAGGCGTATTTCACGCTCATCAAATGGCACTGTTGCCGGGGACACGGCTTAACTTAATTTATTTATTGAATTTATCTTGGTTGAATATTTTCAAGATTTATAGGTCCTCTTTTCAAGCATCATTTTTGCATCATGTCTGCTGATTAATTTCCTCCATATTTTTCTAACTTTTCTCTTTTGTGACAGGGCCCATGAAAATCGAGGACGCTTGATCTTCGTGGAGGTGTGAAGTCGGCAGCTTCCGCGGAAGAGGCTGCAAAAGAATTTATGAAGAAATTGTAGGATCTTTTATCAGTCAGCCTGCATTTGCATACTGTAAAAAAGTGTTGCAAGTGCATATTTATTTTAACAGTCCTCGTTAGAGGCCTTGCATATTGTAAAAAAAGAGAAAAAAGTAGATCACTTGATGATCTACCCCCCCCCTACACACTTGCACATACACACTCACCCCCTATCTCCCTTCCCTCTGTATATTTCACAATCTCTCTCTGTCTCTTTCATTGTATATTTCACCATTTCCCCTCCCCATCTACCCCCTAGCATTTTGTAAAATTACAACACCCCCCTCCACCCATGTATCGTAGTGTAAATACTTCTCTAGATACAAACCCACCCCTAACTCAGGACCTTACTTAGGCTATTTGTAGCCTAAGTATGGGGGGGACCCACCTGCTCATCCTTCCCTCACATTGTCTTCTTAATACTTAGGTCAATTTTCGGCCTAAGTATAGGGGGACCCTCCTCCTCAGTTCTGCTATATCATCCTATATTTGATCGAGCCATGGCTTCATGACACTTATTCTATGAGGACATAGCAAAATTTAAGTATAGTGGGGTATACCATTTATTATTGTATATTTACTTTAGCCATAGCTTGTATTTTTTAAAACTTTTGAAAATTTTATTTTCGGGCTTGGCTTTGGTAAACCTGTGAACAGAGTTTTGTAAAAACCTTGTAAATTGTTTTCTTAAAAATTGAGGGATTAATCTGTGTAATACTCCTTTTCAAAAAAATTGAAAAAATAAAAACCTTTATTTGAATTAGACTCTGACTACTAAGATTAGTAGACACTTTCAGTGAGGGAACTTCGATCTCCCTTAGCAGAGTGGGTGGTTTAGAGGACACTGTATATGGCTCCATCCTCAAGTAACACGGGTCCATCTAACGGCTCGTACTTACATCCATACTGGCTGAGAGTAAACACTTTTATTCATTTGAGCCTGGGCCAGTCATTGTCTCTCCAAAGAATTAATTTTTTTTTTTGAAAATTAAAATCCATAAAAATCTGCAAAAGAAAAAAATCACACAAAAATCACTAACCAAGGAGTTGGTGTATTCCTGACACAATCACATTCACTCAAGGCTTGAGGATTTTAAGGACACTGGATTTCTGTGATCTTGAGAGTCTGAGTTAACATGCCTTAGTCATTAGGATTTTGAACTTAATTATCCACACTTCCCTAGTGTGAAAGATTGAGCTCTATATTGCACTCTTCATCTCTACCTTCAAAAAGAATATGATCAGCATAGTCACTTCCACAACTGCATGATTGATGAGATGAGTTGAGATATCACTTGAGGAACTAGGACTAGAGATTTGAGTTTAGACCCGATCTGATGATATTCGAGGATGGGATAAAGTTAATGAAGACTTTAGAAAACCTGAGTGTCAGCAAAATCCTAGCCAGTATGTGAACAAGTTCATATGTTATCTTTTTGATATTTACCTATGTGCTAGGGTGTGATGAAACTTAATGTAAATTGTTGATCAGTGTGCACCAACTTTTAGTAAAAGCAGAGGAGCTAGCCAATAAAAGAAAAGAAAAAGAAATGTCAAAGAAAAGCTATTTCATCCAAAGTCAAATTCCAAATGAGCTTCCACCAATGGCGAGCGCTCCCAAATATTTTTAAAGTGTACACTTGGACCAAGCGCTAATTAGGACCAAGGAGTCGGACTGACACCACAAAAAGGGCTCTACATCATAAGCGATACAAGTCTGGGCGTCGAAGGTATCTTAGATACTCAGAAAAGACACACCCCGGTGTACTCCCAGAAAAACAAGTGCAGACGACTCCAACTCTCTTGACAGACACATTGATCAGCAATCTAAAAATTTACATGTGTTGAGCAAAAAGGCACTCGAGAGGTCCCTTGTTCCAATGTGAGGGAGAGGAAAATAGACACAATCCCATGCCCTCCATCATCTGGCCGTCCATCCACATTTCCAGTCTGACAAACTAAAGAGACGGTTGACTGAAGCAAGAATAGATTTATTCCCTAGTATTGAGGATGAGGTCTAGAGAGTCCCTTGGATTGGAACTTTGAGTGATGCATTAACTCGACTCTCATGAAATGCAGTACACCTAATTTCATATCCTTATATTATATGTACAAAGAGAGAGTCTAGTAAATAGAGAAGTTGGATTCCTTCTGACTAAGGCCTGGATAAACCCAAAATTTTAGGATCTCTTAAATTAAGGGTCTTCGAAAGATCGAGCCTTGAATTCTTCACTTGCACTGTCAGGAATTAATCCGACTCCTTCATTCTTTAGATGCTCGAAGACGAGCATGGTTTAAGTATATGGGTATGATGAATCTCGTATTCATCATGCTAAAAGACACATATTAAACCCCTGGATTAATCAATCCAATAAAAATCTCCATTAATTCTTTATTTTTATCTTGTAATATATTGTGTATAATTAACCTTAATTAATTGTATTTAATTTCTTTATTTTCTTCATAATTATTTTCTCATCAAAATCCCCTAAAAATTTGGAAGATTAGTTGTCTATAATTCACATACCATTAAAAAGACTAAAAAATACAAAAACAACTCCAAAACAAAAAGTCGGTGTTTTTACCCCACTTGAAATTACCCCCAAAAAATACTTTTTGTACAAGTGACCTCGTTTAGCTTTTTTCCAAACATGAAACTTGTAGACCTCGTCGAGATGAGCAACTTTCATGTTTTAACTTTTTCCTAATTTTGTCTCTAATTATTTCTTTGTATTTTTCTTTGTATTTACATTTTTGAATTTTCTGATTGGGCCACGTGACGCCCTCTGGGATGCCCACGTGGCCCGCCTCTCCTTTCTCCACCCGACGCCATCCTGGACCATAGGATTTTCTCTTCCCCACTCTCATCACAACCGTTCACTCATCGCTCAATCCTCACCGTCAGATCTGATTTCCAGATCTAATCTTGGCCACACTTCATCACTTAAATCCCAGCCATCAGATCGACATTCCATCCAACGCTCCCCCTCATGCCACATCACCCCTTCACCTCAACCACTCAATCAAACGCTTATCCTATGCCTCCCATTCATCAACGTCACCCCTGCTATCCCGACCGTTGGATCTTCCCCTCCTATCCATCTAAACCACCCATCAACGCCTCAATCTCCGCCGTTGATCAGATCCATCATCTGATCCCCACCACACACATGCGCCTTCATCCAAGCCGTTGGATCTTTAAATCCAACGGCTACTGTTCATCTCCTACCTCCAGCTCCGCCCGTTACACCTCGTTAACGCCTCCACCTCCTTCCATTTTTAGCCCTCGCCTCCAACCACTTCTCCACCACCTAACTGTTGCCCCACGTCGCCCGATCTTCCACCTCCCTCGCGTAACCCCCTTCGACCATCGCCATCACTCCTCCATTAAAACCTCAGCTGTCAAAATCACAATCTTCATCTTGTAACTATCAGACTTCCTCCACCTATAAAAGCCCTTGCCCTGCCTCTGTCACCCTCGTCCACAATTTTAGGCATTAGACCATCTTCCCATGCCCCTCCAGTGACAGCAGAGGGGCGGATCGTCGAGGCGACGATGACTTTTTTCCCGGTGTCGACCCACAGCCGCCTTGGCCGTGTTGCGGTTGGCTCCGCCACCGCCGAGCTTCGAGGATCCGGCTGACCTTGTCGGTGATGACCCGAGGCTCATGGAGCCTTATCCCAAGCCACACAGCGTTCATCGGATGCCCCTCTCCGACGAGGTCCTTTCTCCCCTTCTTTTTCTTTGATTTTCTCTGATTCATACCTCTGCCTATCATCATCTTCACCTTCGCCTAACCACTCCAGCACTTCCACCATACATCAGTCATCCTCGTCGATCACCCCTCCTTTCTCCAGACCCTCCCCCGCTCCGACTCCCCTCTTCCCCTGCTCCGCCGGAGAAGAAGGCATTGGCCACCTCCTCCCGTCACCCCCACAGCCTCCGTCCATCCATTTCACTTGCACTTCACACGCACTCACTTCGGCTATGATTAACATCAGCAGGTATCCTCAATGGTCGGAGCTTACACCTTCCCGCCGGTCTCGAATTTTTTCTCTGACGACCATGCTCCGACGGGAAGCTTCAGACATCAACGGAGCTCCGCATCGGCTCCAGGTTCTCTGCCAGACTCTTAGCAAAATCCCCGACCTTCGGACCACCCTTTGGAGCATGGAGGAGCTCCAGCGAGCCTACCGGAGCACAACCTTCTCCGGTGGGTTGCGGAGGAGCCAGGCGACACAGTAGCCGTCCGATAATCTGGATCGGACGGTTGTGATGATGGACACGTGGACGTCCCAGCCTCCATCCGATCCATTAGGTTTGGATCATCCGAGCCAGAACCAGAGCCACCACTTTGCGCCACGTTGCCCGAGCCAGAAGCGTCTCCCGAGCCTAGGCTCCTCACGTGCATCGCACGTGGGGACCTAGGTAAATTGCATGAAAGACCCAGGATGTTTTGGTATTTACAGATTGGTCCCCAGGCACGTGCCTTACGTGCGTGCCTGGGTATTTTATAGGGAAGTCCTCGTGAATTTGCAAAATTACAGAAAGGCCCCCGTGCATAAGGAAAAATTGCATCAGGGCCTATGCGATTTTTGATATTTACATTTAGGTCCCTTTAGGGACCTAAATGTAATATTTATCTTTTTATTTTCTTGCATTTTTTACAATTAAGCCCCTACATTATTTTTAGCATAACTTGAGCATTGTAGGTCCAAATTGCATGATTTTAGTGTCATTTTGATCCTTATTTCTTCCTCTACATCATGGCATGTTTAATTTTCTCATCTGCCACTATTTTAAATGAAGTGAATTTTTATGTTAGATGAGATCCTGTGCTCCGTTTGTGTGTGCCCTGACTAGATGATGGCTTTTATTCTTATGTTCAATTTTACTCTAATTTCAACCAGTATTTTGTTGCTCATTTATGTAATCTTTCTGAGGCCTTATTTTTTACATTATTGTAGCATATATTTAACCTTGCATAATTTCTCATTCATCCACTTTATAATTGCATAAAAATCAACTAAAAATTGCATGCTCCAATTTTTTTGCACTATAAAATGCATAGTTCATCATGCATTTTCATAAAGACCTGAAATTGAGAATTTATTCACACTGCTCTTAATTGATTAAAAATCAATAAATAAATAGAGTAGCTCGTGTCCCTGTGTTCGACCTTGGTAGACTTGCCAAGTATAAATACTCCACAACATTCAAATGATTGTGGTATTTCGATCGACCGATTTTCGCCTCCTATTCTACAATTCACGATTATTAAAGAGGCGGATTTCACGCTCATCAGCAGGTCACCTACATGTCGCCATCACCTTAGCCAAGGTACTAGCCCTTCTTAACCTTCAGGATAATCATTAGAAGGAGGAGGAGCAAGAGCTCCATTTCCAGAGCTCTGCTTCATTGCCACTAGACACAGAGGAGAGGGAGGAACATGAGCTACATATGTCGTTGGATTAGATTAGCCCGATCTAATCTAATGGACGATATCCTCTTATGAAGCAACGATTTGAACCACAGCCTTGGAGCGAGCTGAGCCAGAGCCGAGGCACCAACACCTGCCATGTTGCCCAAATATCCTCCGCATTCAGATCCTGATGCACCATGTGAGCCAACTCAGGTGACTGGGGGCAAATTGTATAAGTTAGTCCACACATTCATAGATTTATAGATAGGTCATGCACGTGCCCAACATGTGCCCCATGGATAACTTACAAGATAACTCATCGCTTTGTTGTATTTGCACTTATATCCCCACACACGATTATATTGCATGTTTAGCCCCGATGGCTTTTATATTTGCATTTCAAACCTTCTTTGGACCTGGTTATATAGTTTGTGATATTTTCTTTGCATATATGCCACTACCTTCATTGATTAATATATTTTGTGTCTTAAATCCAAAATAATGAAATTTATCTTGTTTCAAAGGTCATTTTATACTCTTTCATGTGATATATATATAGAACTCTAATATTCTATGTTGATATTGAATTGAAATTTAGAGAAGAATAGTACCCTTTATCATGATGAATTAAGTTAAAATTTAATGCTTGGGAATTTAATGCTTCATAAAATCTCATGATTTGTCTTGAGCTCACTAAAACTTAATAAGGAACCTCTCTTGAAGGATCTTAAATATCAATTCCTGATGTAGCCTTACATTAAGAAGCTCTAAGGTATTAAGTGCTCGCTTGATATATTCTTGAATTGAATCTTGCATAAATTGAAATGATGAATAAATTAACATGACTTTGGATCATTAGATGCTTGAAATTTCTCATTGTTAAATTCTTGATTCAGGAGCATTATTTGTGTTCGTATGTTTATTTGTGTCTCTTGTACATTATATTGCACTTAGGCCCATTTTTTTAGCATCTTGAATGTTTGCATTGAAAATCCCATAAAAACCATACATGCATGTTGTAGTGTTTTACTCCCTTGACCTAGAAAACAACTTAGAGTAGCCTAATTACACATTCTAGGACCTACTTAGATAAGCTAATTGATAGTATATTGTGTTTGTTCCTGCACTTATCTTGAAGATTTTTAACCGGGCCACTCCTTGCGGAGATTCTTGCTCGGCTCTGATCAACCCCTAATTGCCCATATTACAACGAGCCCAACTTAGGTTAGCCGATTGTGTATTTATCAACAACCAAGGAAGTCGAAGGTAGAGCGATGATGTCTTGCCTCTTCGACTAGGCAAGGTCCAAGATGGGTCATCTACCTTGCTTCAACTCCTTCTCGAGCGAGTTTCTAAGATTTGGAGTGTGTCACCAGAGCTCAATGAGGCCAAGTTCATATAATAACTCCATCAAGCACTCTCGACTCTGACGACCTATTTCAGTAATATAATAATTAATATCTTATTTTTCTTTTCCTATTCTTTTTTCTTCTTTTTCTTGCAATTTGCTACAAGACCTCCAACCCCTTGTTTTTATCTGATTCGATTTCAACCCAATCCGACCAACGCTTTCCCTCACCCTTGTTCTCCTCGTGTTCTTCGTCTATTGTGTTGCAAACTTCCCTCTTTAACAAAAAGAGATGGCTAACACCTACAACTTCACCACAAGGCATAGTTGGCATTTACTTCTTGTGACCGAGTAGTAGGCATATCCATCGAGTCCATTTTCTAATCCTACTCCGATCTTCCCATGCCCGAGAACTTCTTTCCCCAATTACAACATAAACAAAGGGGATCCAAGATGCAGTCGGAGGTCTTATCTCATACATAGATCGTGCCCTTGTCAGAGTTACAAAAACCCCATCAATTCATTGGATCATTGACCACCATCATAAGTAGACCCATTAGGGCTTATCTTCAGGCTTCAGAAACCTTGAACCTCCCTTCACTTGAAACTTCGCCATCATCGGCATCTGCCTCGCCTAAAACTTCTTTACCGCCAAGCCACCCATCTACAGCCATAATTGCTAACCTTGGACCTTCTTTGTTGATTCACAACACGACATCAGAGAAGAAGGGGATGAATACAAGGAAAATCCATATTCTAATAGGATTTTTTTGCCCAAATCTCAACTGCTCGTCCTTTGTCTAATCCCATCCTTTAAATTTCCTCGAGCATTAGATCTGTGATGCCACATGTTCAACCCAACCATTATCGATTGGAGTCCATCAATCATCTACGAAAAATCCACCCAGTTATTTCCTAACCATACGATCAATATATACATCTTCACACCTTGGCGATTGGATAAGATCAAGCCCCATGTGAGTCTAGTCACATGGGTGATCAAATATCAAAGAAGATCCCATAACATATGATATTTATAACTAAGGGCATGCAAGTATGGGTAGAATCAAATACCTTCGAATGATCCAAGATTTATATTTAATTTATTTTAAAATTTTTGAATATGAACTCGAAATGATTTTTAAACAAAAACTTTAAGTTCAAATCAGATGCGATTCATTTTGTGTTTTGGATATTGAAATTCATTTCATTTTATTTCGAATTTGAAATGTTAACTAATGTTATAGAGCTTACACAAATTAATTATACAAATAATATTATAATTTTAAAAGTGTATTTTATACTCTATTTTCTATATACATTAGTAAGATAAGTTAAAAAACTATAAATCAATGAAGGAATCCAAAATATAATATATAGTGTACAATATGCCTAAATTTTATGAATATTGTATGTCTTTTACAATTTAAATGTATTGATATTATTGACAAAAAAGTTGAGCACGTTATATTTACCTTTGTATATTGAAGCAAGATAAGACCAAGTACCTACAAAAACTAATATGAACTGGTCTTACTATTCTTTTGGTATGTTTAAGTCAAGACCACTCTCTATCACTATGCACTTAGCTCAACTCATACGAGCTGTTGGAATATTGTATGAGTCTCTTTTCCGGTAGCATGGACATCTAACGACCGAAGTACAAGTTGAAATTAAGCTTCGGATAAGGAATGAACTGCTAGCACAATTTTTCTAAGATCCCTAAATATGGGTGGAACAAAAGATTCTATATCTGTCGGGGCACAAAAGATCCATGTAGAGTAACTAAAAATCCATACCAAAAGAAGTAGACTACCAAATAATATTCGACCCTAGGACAATCTATTTCCTACATGTCTTATTATTCGAAACAACAAGAATAGATACAAATAACTTAGTAAGATAAATTCTCATCATGCATCATGATAATCATCGATATCTTGAAATAGAAGACATGAATCGCATAGGATTTTAAATATACATAGGAACATCCAACATGATGGAAAGAAGAACTTGTAAATTACTCAAGTCACTTGATCAATGTCATCTTGACAATAACAGTCATCACCATGTATTGTCATTCAAGTATAACCAACAAAACAATAAAATAGAGGAGTAATACCCCAATACACCATAAACCACAACAAATGTAAATGATAAACTAAATGTAACATGACTATTGTATTCACATGCAAGAAGAGGGAAAACTATCGGCTATCCTACATTGATGGATCTTTGATAAAGGATGGAAAGATGAAGGGAAAAGGTGTGGTAGGGAATGTGGGACATGGAAATATATGTAAGGCGGGGAACTGAGATAAAAATCATATATATATTCCTATTAGACTATATAGACAATATTTTTGCTTTATATTTAATATTATATGTTTAGTTATTAACTGATATAATTATATACACATGCACATATATGTGTAGATAACCTACATGCATCAATGCATTCATCCATGCCTCCATCCATGCATGCATCCATCCATCCACGCATGCATACATGAATGTATGAATGTACACATGGATACATACATTCATGGATACATGCATGCATGTACATGCATGCACACACGCACGCACCCGCGTAACCTCCTGCCAACTCACCCACCCACCTACACAACATATAACATACAACACATACAGACAATACATACAATGTAACTACCCAAACATAGTACTACATGTGGTAATCACAAAATATGGCAGTAGCTTATAAGTAGTGAGGCCTACTACTAGACAACATTGGCTTAAGAATTTTGGGTTGTGGTATGTCGCTCTAGTTGGGCCGAAGCCTAAAAAGTTGTATGGGCTAGTAGTTCCCCGTAATAGACCGTGTTCCAGTTCCCAGGTCAATACGGATGGTGTCCAAGAAGATTCCCTCTAATAGTGGAAAGGGCTAACCAAAAGGTCAAGCCACTCCTGCCATAGAGTAAGGAGGAAAGGGTTACCTAAGAGGTAAAAGTTGTTATTGTTACTAAGTATAGGTCAAGGGTAATTACGCAATGAGGACGTTACGAATATAAATGGGGGTGATTGTAGCACTGAAATAACCGCTCAAAACCCTAGGTACTATCTTGTGGTCCACACAAAGCGGGATCAATGAGTCACTGCGATGACAATCCAAGCATTTAAAACAACAATCAACCTAGACAATAATAATCAAGCAATGAATAAGCAGAGGTGTGAATCAAAATTTATTATACCCTACAACAAGTGTATAGTGGGCAAGCATGTAGGGGCCGAACTCAGGGAACAAACATGGTAGTACGGGTATTTTATAAATAAATAAATAAAATAGGTATAGATACACATAGATATGCACACTATTTACTTAAGATTTTGTGGGTTTTAATTTTTAATTTTTAAATTTATATATTTTTAAAATTTTAAAATTAAATTTATTTAATTTTAATATTTATAAAGTATATATAATAATTAAAAATAAATTTAACTTAAATATAATTATATATCGATATATAATACACTATAGGGGAATATAATTATAAATACTACTAAAAATAACCAAAATTTACAGAATAAAATATTTTTATGCTTTTTATATTTTCTACCATTTTAGTGATTTTCAAGTATTTTTTGCTAATTTTTATGTATTTTTAAAGTCCCAAATATACAAAAAGGGGAATAAATACATAGGTCGAGTTGCTTTGAGATTTAAAAATACTAAATGAAGTCAAAAATTCTAAAAATAATTTAGTAGATAGTAATATATATATACATAAAATTACTAAAATGAAACAAGTTTTTTGGGATTATTGAATAACTTTATATTTTTTGTAGGATTTTGGAGCTTTTCATCTTTTTTATCATTTTCTTTTTCTATTTTTAGAGATTTTTGATCTGGAGGTACTAGATACTATAATAAATTTATACTATTTTTTGAATTTTAACATGATTTTTTATTTTTTTATTTTAAATGAAAACAAAGATTAAGTCGTGCTTTTTTTATTTTTAAAATAGAAAATAAGCCGAAAATGCAAATCTAAAATTATGGCATGAAATATCAAGAAAGCATGCACATTCACCAATTTTTTCATGATTTTTTGGCACGAATGATGTTTATATAGAAAAACATGCATACAATTATTTAAACAAGATGGGTCTTTTGCAATTAAAATAAAGGATGGGGTCAAATATGCAAATTACCCAAAAGTTTTTAACTAATATTCAAATTCAAAGATGAAAATACAATATCCAAAACTTGGAAGGGTTTTCATGCCAAATTCCCACGCACGTGGGCCATCACGCGAGGTGACGTTGTAGCGGATTAAACTGCAAATTAAAAATGTTCGATGGTTTACATGCAATTTACCCACTATTTTTAAGCATTATGAAATATTTATAGGACCTTTTAGCTATTAAAAAAATTCAGAGGGAAATCTATGAAATTTACCCACGTAAGCATTAAGGATGGGACCGTTCGGGGTTTGATGCGTGTCTGATCCGTCAGCTCTGTCGAGCAGCATTTAGAATTGAACCAAGGGCTACGATTAGAACTTGGTTCCTATCTTCATCGGACGGCTTGCAAGATGCTTGGAAGAATAACCAAGAACACATCTTGGTTGTTTCTTTTATCATCAATTCCTAGCAACTCCGATGACTTCTCCGCACAGTGATGGTAACTACAGCTCGTTGTTGCCCTTCCGCACTAGTTGATGGACTCCGTTGGGATCAAGACGACAAGAAGGCCGATCTTGGTGCTCCTATAGCTCTAGGTGACCTGGAGCTCGCCTAAGTGCGATCTTGAGCTCCCAGAAGGGTCCTTAGGGACCAACACTTGCACCAAAAAATCTGAACGAATGAGGGATACCTCACAGCTCGTCCTTGAAGCTGAAATGCAAGTGGAGTGAAATGGGAATGGAGCTCCAGTGAGACGGAGGATGAGGAGCTTGATGGGCCTACATTCTTACAGAATCGAGGGTGGACGGTTGGGAGAAATGGAGAAAAGGCACAAGCAACAAAAATGGAGATGGAATGCGTCGAGAAACAATTGCAATCATGGTGATTTTGACCTGGAGCACAAGCTCCAGGTCAAAGGGTTTTCCTAATTAGTACAAACTCTACTAATTAACAACTAAATTAAAGAGCGGAAATTGAAACTAAATCTAACATTTACCTGAAAATGCAAAGAAAGGGGCCTCAACTAAGCCATAAACTTGGGAGGCAGGACCTCACGACGGCTCGCCTGAGATAGCAGGATGAGCCTCTTCCACCGATCCTTCCTCATTGTAAACCGGAGCTCCAAGTTTCTATTCCCGGCGAGAGTCTCCTAAAGACGATCCGAGGGACTGAGCTCGGCTAAAGAGCGATCAAATCCACAAAAGGGGGAAAAGGTGAGTTATTTATAAGCGAAGGGTTGGTGAATTTTGAGTTGAGATTGCATGGACAAAGGCGGTGGAATGTGAAGGAGGGATGGTTGGCGAGGTGTATGAACCCGGTGGCTGTGCAGGAGTGGCGAGCTCGAGACGAAGAATGCGTGAGATTAAGCGTGGAAAATTGGTGAAGTTGGGCGCCCGTGAGCTTCTGACAGAAGTCAAAAGGGTTGGGGTACATTTGACCCTAGGTCAACAAAAGAAGCCTCCTGGTTGTTCCATGTAGACCAACCAGGAAATTCTAAGGTAAAAATATATTTGAAAATGAAAAGAATTAATTATTTTTAGGTTAAAAGATAAAAACTATTTCTTATTTTATGTAGAATTTGATTCCTATTTTTATTTAATTTTATGAGGTGATTTATTAAAAGTTATTATTTACAAGTATAAATATATGTATATTGACCTATGTTTGGACTAAGTTATTTTTATTTTGTAATTTAAATTTTATTATTTTATTTACTAAATTTATATATTTATAGCTTATTTACATATGCACAAATATCTTTTTATTGTATTATTTTCACATACTATGTACACTTAATTAATTATAGGTATAAATTACATATATATATAAGTATAGTATATTCATCTATAAATCTTGATATATATTGTTTTATTTTAGTGTATTGTTATTGTTTTAATGTAATCTGAATATGTACATTCACTATATATAATATTTACAAAATTATAAAAATACGAATTTATAAAAATTATAAAGAATAAATAAATGAATATTTTCAGGTATATTGTACAATAGGGGTCCAAAACCTAATTTTTGCATATTAACTCCAAATTAAATGAAATTACCTTTATTAAATGGCTACTAAAAAGTTATATAATTAAATGTGATTTTGATGCATTTTGAGTTCATATGGAGGATATACATGTCCGGGAAGTTTGGATTTTGGATTTTTATTTTGAGTGTAAAATATACTTTTTGCACTATTTTTGCATGAAATAAATTTTGTATTTTTCTATGTATTTTTATATATAACCTTCATGTACAAACTTTATTGATTTGATGCATAATAAATAAAGAATAAAATGGGTCCCAAAAGTTAATTCTGGGCCGATATTAGGATTTTCAGACTGTGTAATATGTAAAATTGGTCACCATGTTTCCGCCTACTTTATTCCTTGTCGACTAAGTCATCTTGATGACTAAGTATCGGGGGCTAGGGCCACTCATACCTATGGTGTCTCATTTCTTTTTCTTTTCTTCCTTTTTTTATTTTGGTTTTAAATATAATAATTATATAATATTTTACACAATATTTTGTACGAATTAAAGAATGCTTATTTGACAAATTAATGATATATACATGCAATTAACTAGGGATTTAAGGATAAAATGAAAGGATAAAGGTGATGAAATTGAGATTCATCACCCCCCCCCCATACTTGCCTTTGCCAGTCCCTAGCAAACACTTATGCCTATATATGCAGAAAAGAAAATAAAGAAAAGAGAAGAAATACCTTGGAATAATTGTTGACTTTTAAACTTGTCTTACCAAAATCAAAGTTTAGAACTTAGAGAAGGACTTTGGATTAATGGTGTGTTCGGAATTACATGGAAGTCAGGAAGTGTTACACAACAACCCTTAGGTTCCATACTCCTATCATCCAGTCTAATCCACAACCAAGTCAGAACCATCCTCTCAGTCGCATACTCTTTCTATCTTGAAATGATAGAACCATGTGTATGCAATTGTTTAGCTCTCCCCAGATAAAATCGTTTAGCTATTAAGGCGTCTGCTCTTTTGGTAACTCGTCCTCATGGAGACAAATATTCCCTTCTAAGGTCAGGTGCTCCCAGTCATTACAACCAAATAGGGGAAGAAGTTAGAACAATGGGAAAAGAAGTGGGAATGGACTTTTGTAGACTTCATTCCCTTGTGAAGTTGGTCAGTGTAACCGATTCTTCACCAAGAAGGGCTTTTTCTAAAGCTCAAATTTTTGTGGAATTTTTGGGTGTTGGCTTCTTTGGATTTTTTCTTTGACTTTGTACAGCTTCTGCATTCTTATTTGTGCCCCGGTGGATATAACATCTTCTATTCCACCCATATTTTGGGGGTCATAGAAAAAGTTACATCACAAGGCCATTCCTCATCCGAAGCATTGTCTCAATCCACTCCAGTGTTTAGATATCATTGTTACCAAAAGAAGTGGGTTAGAGTACTGATGTCAGTAATCCCCAAGAATGGTTCCTGAGACTCCAAGATTTTTCAACAGTCCATCTGAGTTGAGCTAAGTGCTAGGTGCAAGGTTGCGGTCAAGTCACTGTCTCAAGATTCTTACGGATGATATGAAGGGTTATATTTAGGCATATTGAATTGACTCATAAGCATAGTCTTATGGAACCTAAGAAATAAGGTCAAAGTGACCTGAAATATCTCCGATTCCAGTCCTCAATGGGTTCCTCTATGAAAAATGCAGATGCTATGTACAATGCAAGAAAATATTTTTACAAAACAATTTTCTGATTTTGGAAATTTTATGGTTTTTGAAAAATTTTGCAAAATTTTATGCAATTTTGAAAAAGATTTTGCAAATGTTTTTGGGAATTTTAATTTTGCAAATTTTTAGGGATTTTTCAAAAATAAAACTTTTTTGGCTATAATTATGTGCATCTATGGGAGTGCATCTTATTATTTACAAGAGTTGGGTTTTAGGAATTTACACTATGTACATACATGATTTGTAAAGGAATTTATTTTTCCTGAATTATACATATAGTTCTCAAAATAATTTAAAAAAATTTTACAAATATTTTGAAAAGTTTATTTTGCAAACTAATTTGACAAATAATTGTTATAAACATTTAGAAAATTTGAAAACCATTTTGTAAAGATTTTTCAAACATTATATATAGATTTTTCAAACTAGTTTTACAACTATTTTCAAACCATTTACAATTAGATTTTCAAAACATTTTTTTCAAACAAAGAAAGAAATTTTTACAAACAAAATAAGTTTGCAAAGATTGAAAATATTTTACAAAATATTTTCCAAAATAGTTTTCAAAAGACTGTTCAAAAAGATTTTACAACCATTTTTCAAACATTTTGCAAAATATTTTTATCTGATTTATTAATTGGCATATACAAATAATTTTAATGTGTGTTTTAATTTCTTATTATTGATTAGCCATATTATTAAAAATACGAAAGCACGAGTTATGGTTAAAATATATACATAGTATATATTAACTCCCATATACTTAGCTTGAGCTATGTTCTCATAGACCGAAGAGAAAAGGAAGAAATAACTCGTATTGTATAGAAAAGTCTATACTACAACGACTCAATAAAGCATAAAAAGGCAATTGTCCCCCCTATCCCTAAGATCAATTAATCCTATGTATAAAAATGTATTCTACATGAAGGGAGGGTTGAGGGTGGAAACAAATAAATGAATCATCGGCTTGACTTGTCTCCCCCCTATTGGATAAAATATCACTAAGCATATTCAAATTATCAAAAGTTAAGGAGACAGGCGAGGGATGTAAGAATGAATAACCTGAGGGCGCTCACCCCACTATACTTAGGATGAAGTATATCCTAAGTATGGCATAGATGAATGGGGTGAGGGCAACACAGAAGAAAGAATTTGAAAAATGAAAAGATGAAAAGAAGAAAAGAAGAAAAGATTAACTAATAAAAAAAATTTATGATTCGTTTACCTGTAGTGATGCTGTGATGTTGAGATCTTCATCATAGACCACTTGAATTGAATCAACCAAAAATATAAACATATCATGTTAAAGATAAGGCTTAAGTAACTGTCCATTGATCACAAATGATTGTGCATCAGCTGACAAACCATATATAACAATGCTTCCATTGTCACACATATACTTCACTATGAAAAGCCTGGTCCATTTGCTCTTAAAATTCCCTAGGAATAATTTGAGATTTGCATCAAACAACCAAACCTTCTGACCTGGTTCGAATGTCTCGTGACGAATGTGTTTGTCATGCCACTTATTGACCTTCTCCTTGTACATCAAGCTATTGTCGTATGCATACTCATGAAATTCGAGAAGTTGATTCACGTCCAACTTTCTATTCTTTTCAACCTTCTTATAATCCAAATTACAGACACTAATTGCCCAGCATCTCCTCCAGATACAATCCGCCCCCTTACAAAAGAGATATGGGTCCTCCCACTGATAAATAAATATCCGATAGGAACTTGTTGACTTTCAGCTTCAGTCAATCTTATGGAGTTCTCTTGGACACAAGATAGTTTACAATATCGACAAACCAAGGGAGCGAGTTGACTGGCAGAATTTCCTCATCTGAGAAGGTTTCTTAAATAGGTAGTAAGCTCTGCTTAGGAGTGTCAGGCTCTGGTAATCTTGATACATGATCTGCCACCACATTTTTAACTCCAGGTTTGTCACAAATTTCAAGATCGAATTCTGGAGTAGAAAGATCCATCTGATGAGTCTCGATTTGGCATCTTTCTTGCCATGTAAGTTACTTGATGGCATAATGGTCAGTATAAACGATTACTTTGGATCCAAGAAGGTGGGATCTGAATTTTTCCAAGGTGAAGATGACTTCTAGCAGCTCTTTTTTAGTGATAATGTAGTTTTTCTGAGCTTCATTAGAGTCCTTCTAGCATAATGAATTACAAATGATTGATTGTCTCTTCACCGTCCTAGAATGCCTCCAATGGCGTAATCTGATGCATCTATCATGATCTCAAACGGGAGAGACCAATCTAGCGGTTGAAGGATAGGGGCCTAAGTGATCAGTTCTTTCAGCTGATTGAATGCCTGGAGGACTCTGTCATCAACGAAAAAATCCGCCTCCTTGCCCAAAAGCTCTGTCAGTGGTCATGAAATTTTACTGGTCTTTGATGAATCATCGTTAGAAATTGGCGTGCCCTAGGAATGATCTGACTTGCTTCAGATTGTAGGTGGCTTGAGTTTAGAAATGACATCTGCCTTCACGGGTTCTACCTCCATGCCACGTTTTGATATGACATGGCCTAGTACAATACCCTCGATCACCATAAAATAACTCTTCTCCCATGAGAGCACAAGATTCACTTAACATCAAAACTCAATCTAGATAAGATATGCACTGATCGAAGCTCTCTTCGTAGAATGAGAAGTCATCCATGAAAACCTAAAGAAAACTTCCAACCATATCTGCAAATACAGCCAACATGCATCGTTGAAATGTCGCTAGAGCAATGCAAAACCCAAATGGCATTCTGTCGAAGGCGTAAGTCCTAAATGGATAGGTGAAGGTTGTTTTCTCTTGATTTTCTGGGGGCAATGGCAACTTTATTTTAACCTGAGTAACCATCCAAGAAATAGAATTATTCCATCGTGGCTAATCGCTCAACGATCTGGTTGATGAAGGGGAGCGGAAATGGTACTTATTGGTAGCTAAATTTAGTTGTCTGCAGTCCACACATTTGCGCCAAGTTGTTGGTACTTTGGTTGCGATCTCCTCTCCTTTGTCATTCTTGACAATGGTGATCCCTAATTTCTTGGGCTCGACGTGTAAAGGACTCACCCATTTCGAGTCAGAGAGGGGATATATGAATCACACATCACACTATTCATGATTTCATTCATCACAACCTCCATAAGATTTGGATTTAATATGCGTTGAATGAGGTCTCTCACGTCTCGTGGTTCCAAATTTGAGTAATTTGAAATAAACTATTTGACTAAGTCTAAGCGCGTATCACTATAGGTGCATGCAATATAATTAGGGCTTTGGACCTAGCTATCGAGTCAAGGAACCCTGGTGTCTAAGGGCTCACTCACATAAAACAAATAGAAACAAATGCGGAAAGCTCAAATAATGAGAAACAAATAAAATAAAGGTGAAGAAAATTCGAAGATTCCGATGAGGTCCCCATGTGAACAATCACCCGAGCACTGTACCTAACTAAATGTGGTAGTGTCCAAATTATTGCAAATTAATTGGAAAAATAAATTAAATCACTCTCTCACAAAAATGAAAATAAAAAGTATAGTCATGATTCTCTTCTCCTTCTTCCCTGCTCTTCTCTCATGATCTCTCATGGTTGACTCACAAGTAGAAGGCCAACCTCCGCTTGTCTCGAGTGCATCCACCTCCTAAGAGATAGACTTCTCCAAACGGTCCCTCTCAAGAATGATCAACAAGAAACATTAACTAGAATAGTCAAATAATTATCAGAATAGATGACGGAAATAAAAATAAATAGGGAAAAGAAATAAATAACATGCTATATATAACAAAATGTGCTACACTCCTTTGCTCCCTAACAACGACACCATTTGAAATACCGCTCAAAACTCTAGGCGATGTCTTGTGGTCCACACAAGGCGGGACCACTGAGTCGCTGCTATGACAGCCCAAGAAGCCCAAGTGGCTTAAACAACAATCAACCCACATCAAGCAATGAATAAGCAGAGGTGTGAATCAAAGATCATTATACCCTACAAACAAGTGTATAATGGACATGTAGGTAGGGGTCGAATTTAGGGAACCAACGTGGTAGCACGGGTATTTTATTTATAAATAAATAAAAAGGTATAGATGTATATATAAAAGCACACTATTTACTTAGGTTTTTGTGGGTTTTTAATTTTAATTTTTTTATTTATATATTTTTATTTTTAATTTTATAATTTTAATTTTATATATTTTTTAATATTTATAAAGCATTTATAATAATTAATAATAATATAGCTTATATATAATTATATATAGATATATAATACACTTTAGGGGAATTTAATTATAAATACTATTAAAAATAGAAAAAATGCAGAATAATTTTTTATGCTTTTATATTTTTCTACTATTTTTATGATTTTCAAGTATTTTTCCATTTTTTGGGTATTTTAAAGTCCAAAATATACTAAAATAGGGAATAAATACATAGTTAGAGTGCTTTGATATTTAAAAATACCAAATGAGGACAAAAATTCTCAAAACTAATTTTAATCCTAGTAATATATATAAATAAAATTACTAAATAGAAAATAAGATTTTTGTGATTTTCGAAGAATTTTTATATTCTTATAGGATTTTAGAGTTTTTTAAATTTTTTTATCATTTTTTCTATTTTTAGAGACTTTTTGTCTGAGGGTACTAGATACTATAATAAACACATACTATTTTTTGTGAACTTTTACACATGATTTTTATTTTTTTGGAATTTTTAAGGTAAACATGTAATAAATTGTGCTATTTTGAAATTTTAATAAATAGAAAATATGCCTAAAATGCAAATCTAAAATTATGGCGTGAAAGATCAATTTTTATAATAGACAAACAAGCACAAAATTATTTAAACAAACAGGAGTCTTTTGCAATTAAAATAAAGGACATGGCCAAAAGTGCAAATTACAAGTTTTTATCTAATAATCAAATTTAAAAGATTGAAATACAATATCCAAAACTTGGAAGGATTTTTATGCAAAATTCCCATGCACATGGGTCATCACATGAGGTGATGTGGTAGGGGATTAAACTGCAAATTTAAAATGCTTGACGGTTTATATGTAATTTACCCATTACTTTTTAAGTGTTATGAAATATTTATAGGACTGTTAGCTATTGATTAAATATGGACGGGTACTATTAAGTTTACCCACTTAAGTGCTGAGGATCAGGCCATTCACTGCTTGATGCGTGTCTGATCCTTCAGCTCTAATCAGGTAGTGTTTTGAATTTAACCAAGGTCTGCAATTACATCTGGGATCTCTCTTCGTCGGACGGCTTGCAAGATGCTTGGAAGAACAACCAAGAACACATCTTAGCCATCGCTTTGATCATCAATTACCGGTAACTCTGGTGACTTCTCCGCACACTAACGATGGCTATAGCTCGTTGTTGCCCTTCCACACTTGTTGATGGTCTCCATTGGGATCAAGATGATACGAAGGATGGTCTGGGGTCTCCTATAATCCATGTGACATGGAGCTTGCCTAGATGCGATCTTGCTCCCAGAAGGGTCCTTAGGGACCAACACCTACACCAAAAAATAGGAACGAATGATGGTTACCCTCGCAGCTCGTCCTTGAAGCCGAAATGCACACAAAGTGAAATGGGAATGGAGCTCCGACGAGGCGGAGGATGAGGAGCTTGACAAGCCTCAATTCTTATAGAATTGATGGTGGACATTGGGCGAAATGGAGAAAAGGCATCGAAGAACGAAAATGGAGATGGGATGCATCAAGTAATAATCACAATCATGGTGATTTTGACCTGGAGCACAATCTCCAGGTCGAAAGGGTTTTCCTCATTAATCCTTACTAAAATTATTAACAACTAAATTAAAGAGCGGAAATGGAAACTAAATCTAACATTTACCTGAAAATGCAAAGAAAGGAGCCTCAATCAAGCCAGAAACCTGAGAGGCAGGACCTCACAATGATCGTCGGAGGTGGCCGGATGTATCTCTTCCACTGATCCTTCCTCGTTGCAGACTGGAGCTCCACGTTTCTGTCACCAATGAGAATCTCCTTAGGAAGTTCTGAGGGGATGAGCTCAGTTAAAGAGCGATCAAATCCGCAAGGCAGAGATGAGTTATTTATAAATGAAGGGTTAGTGATTTTTGAGGTGAGATTGCGTGGATGGAGGCGGTGGTAGGTAAAGGAGGGATGGTTGGTGAGGACAAACATAGTGGCTATGTAGGAGTCGGGCTTGAGATGAAGAATGCGTGGGACGAAGCATGGAAAATTGGTCAAGTGGGGCACCTGTGAGCTTCTGACAGGAGTCAGAAGGGTTGGGGTACAGTTGACCCTAGGTCAACACAAGAAGCCTCCTGGTTGGTCCACGTGGACCAACTAGGAAATTTCAAGGCAAAAATTTCTTGAAAATGAAAATGAATTAATAAATGAATTAATTATTTGTAGGTTATAAAATAAAAAATATTTCTAATTTTATGTAGAATTTAATGCCGATTTTTATTTATATTTATGAGGTCATTTATTAAAAGTTATTATTTACAAGTATAAGTATATGTATATTGGCCTATGTTTGGACTATTTTTTATTTTGAAATTTAAATTTTATTATTTTATTTAGTTAATTTATATATTTATAGTTTATTTACATATGCACAAATATATTTTTATTGTATTCTTTTGATATAATGTGTACACTTAATTAATTATAAGTATAAATTACATAGGTATAAGTATAGTATATTCGTCTATATATCTTGATATCTATTATTTTATTTAAGTGTATTTTTGTGGTTATAGTGTATTCTAAATATGTACATGCACTATATAGAATATTTACAAAAATATAAAATTATGAAATTTTAAAAATTTTAAAGAATAAATAAATTGAATATTTTATTTAGGTATATTGTACAATAGGGGTCCAAAATCTAATTTTTGCATCCTAACTCTAAATTAAATGAAATCACCTTTAATAAATATCTAATAAAAATTATATATAATTAAAGGTGATTTTGATGTATTTTAAGTTCATATGGAGGAGATACAAGTCCAGGAAGTTTGGATTTTATATTTTTATTCTGATTGTAAAATGTAAGTTTGCATTATATTTTCATGAGATAAATTTTGTATTTTTCTATGTATTTTTATCTACAACTTCATGTACAAAGTTTATTGATTTGATGAGTAATAGAATAAAATGGGTCCCAAAAGTTTATTATGGACCTATATTTTTAGGGTTTTCAGACTGTGTAATCTGTACAATTGGTCGCCCTATCTCCTCCTACTTTATTCCTTATCGTCTAGGTCATCATGATGACTGAGTCTATGGGGCCAAGGTCACTCAACACTTATGGTGTATCATTTCTTTTCTTGTCTTCCTTTATTCTTTTATTTTGGTTTTAAATACAATAAGTATACAGTATTTTATATAGTATTTTGTACAAATTGAAGAATGATTATTTTGACAAATTAATGATATATACATGCATTTAGATAGGGATTTAAGGCCAAAATGAAAGAATAAAGATGATGAAATGAAGATTCATCAAGAACCTCAAATACAGTACCACAACTAGTAATCACAAAGTGTGGTAGTAGCTTATAAGTATTGGAGCCTACTACTAAACAACATGGGCTTAAACATTTTGGGATGTTATATGGAGCTCCAATTGGGCCCAAGCCCAACATGTCGTCTGGGCCAGTAGTTCTCCATAACGAACCGGGTTAAGGCATGGGACATTACATACAGAGACATATACACACATGTACACATGCACACTGGCTCACTACTCAATGGATTTCAATGCACTCTATGCCAAAAGTTTCCTTTAGAAAATGTGTGTATGTATGTGTATGTGTGTGGGTGTGCATGCGGATACACATATGCACATGCAAACACGCTCGTACGCACGCACACTACAAACACTACTTATATGCATATGTAAGTATGCTTGTATATGCATGCATACAATAATATACACACATGCATGCATGCATGCATGCACACACATATATGTAGGCAAGCATGTCTTCATATGCATATATATATATATATATATGCATGCACATACACCCGTACATACACATGCGCACTCATGCACACGCGCATATGCACATGCACCACACACACAAACACGTGCACATACACACATGTATGCAAACATAGAAACACATAGAGACACACAAATATAGACATGCATAAAGGCACGTATGCTCACACAGACCCCGCCCTCGAAACACACACGCGCATGTGCATGCACATAGACATACAACAAACACATACGCATGCAAGCATGCACACACAACAGGGACACACAAAGACATACACATACACATACACACATGCACAGACATACGTAGACACAAGACATAAAAACACACACAAAAACACGTACACAAACACAGACGTAAACCCAGACACACGTACACTTACAGACATGCACACATGCACATACACACAAAGACACAACACACAAACACAGTGACACAAGGCATACAAACATGCACACACATAGACATATACACATACACACACATAGACACATAGCACACAAACACACACATAGACACATGCAGACACACATACAAACACATACACATAGAGACACACAGATATACAGATACATACACATATAAATACATACACAGACATGCACACACACAAATACACACAACACACTCACGCACAAACACAATGCACACATAGAGAGATGCACACAGACACAACCACATACATACAACACGCGTATACACATAGACAGGCATACATAAACACATAAGCAGATACACAGACAAACACATACACATGCACACACACACATACTCACACACACATGCACACATGCAAACATATAGGATTAGTTTGATCTTCCTTCATGTTTTGTTCTCAACCAAAGGCAAATTTTTTTTTGAACTTTTCAAAGGTTTCATATTTGTGACATAACATGAAGACAGATTTGTACCATGAATGACCATCACTGAATGTCACATATTATTGATATCTATTACGTGTTGTGATACTAAATGAACCTCACACATAGGTTTGTATTAGATTAAGTATACCTTCACATCTTGTAACTTTCTCGGAGACTGGTGACTTGGACATTTTACCTCGAATACAATGCTCGCAGGTTGGTAAATCTTGGATTTTCAAAAAATCTAAACGTCCATCTTTTACTAGTCTATTGGTCCTATTAACAGATACACGTCCAAGACTTTGATGCCATACTATTGTCAAATGATCTCAATCCTTCCTTGAGTATCTAGGGGTAATATTAGTAGTAGTATCAACATTCATGTCCAATTCAAAGAGTTCATCAGATGTTAGAAAACCATCTAATATAAATTTTCCATAATAATTTATGATATGTTTATTACAAAATAAAAAATAATATGCATGTCTGAGCATTGATACATATATTAAGTTCCTTTTAACATCTAGAACATAGAGACACTTTCTAATAAATAGGAATTTTCCACAAAAGCGTGATCGTTGCAAAAGTTGCATCAAATTCTATCTGGATGACTATATCCCTTTGATCAAGCTTTCTAGATTCCTAAACCAAATGTAAGAAATTGCATACATGAATAGAAGCATCCGAATCAACAGTGCAACATTCTTCTTATCCTATGAGTAAGTTGATTTCAATGGTGACCATATATGTGTTACTTGTTAGAGATATACCTTTGCCTTTCTCTAAGATCTTTAGGTATTTTGGATAGTTTCGCTTCCAGAGTCCCGACTTATTATAGCGGTGGCTATATTCATCTTCTCGAATTTCAGATGTGTTGAAGTTTTAGAAGATTGGTTAACAGCTTGAGCTTTCTTCTTCTTTTGGATCGTACCCTTCCAAGATCCATTTTTCTATCGTGCCTCTCTTTGACTTCTACAACCATTGTACTGCTAAAGGAATTTTCTTTCTTCATTGTGTCATTAGTGGACTTTAGTGTAGAAATTAACTCAATATTTGTTAGTTTCAAGTTGCTCATGTGGTATACCAATGAAGTTATTGAAAAACTCGAGGAGAAATGGCAGGATGGAGTTTGTATGTATATTTGTGCCCATCTCAGATCCAAGAGTCTCCAGTTCAGAGATGTACCCAAACATCTTGAGTATATGTTCTCTAATTGAGGTGCATTCTTAGATTTTGCAATGGATCATGTCTTTCATCTAGTTGTAATGCTAGTGCAGTTCACATATGTTACAGAACGGGTCGCTCTGACCGATGGAAACGTGCAAAAGAAAAATTAAATAATTTCACAACATGACACTTTGTTTCAGTGGGCATACATGTATCCACCATAACCACGTACTATCCATACGACGTTGAATGTCACGTTGAGTCTGTTGCACGAACTTGAATACTTGGTCAAAGTTGTTCTTCACTTGAACTTGGCAAACATAATTTTGCATGAGCCTATTGCCCAGTATGAATCGGGGTCCATGGGAATTCTAACAATCTTTCAATACGTTACATTGTATGTACTTGGGTTTTCATTGATAAACACCAATACATGCATAATTGTTCACATGCATGTCTAAGTTCAATTCGTAACATGTATAATTTGGATTCTTTCATAATTATGGGTATACATATGTAAATTGCACAAGAAACTTTGACATACATTTCTTTCATCTTGCGAGACATACTTCATACGATTCATAGGAAGTACATGTTTCTTTTCTCACATAAATCACTTTGCATTTTAGCCCCCATGACTTTGATTGTTACTTTTCCTAAATTAACTCTTGTAAAATATTTAATGATTTATCTTTTATTAAATCATTTCTTATATAACTCATAATGGTTTATTCTTTATTAAATCATTTCTTGTATAACTCATAAGTGTTTATTCTTTCTTAGACCATTTCTTGTTTGACTCATAATGGTTTATTCGTTATGAATCCATTTCTTATATAACTCATAATGGTTTGCCTTTATAAATCATTTTCTTGCTCAACTTTCATATACGTATCTTATTTTATGTTTTCAACTGCTGGCACTTGCGGTTTATAACATGATATGACAGTGTAGCTACAACTATAGAGGATTTAGCTTTTGCCTATGTGGTTCCTTGCAATAATACACCCTTGCGGTGTTTCCACTTGGGCTAAAACGACCCCTTGCGTTCGTCCAAATGACTCATTATGAGTCTTGTGCCTTAAATCTTGTTTACCTCTTCTGATAAAGTTATATATCTTGTTTTATATTCTTTTCCGGTCCTTGATGATGTAGTATTTGGTTCTAACTAGCCAATAAGTAATCAATTTATTTCTACAACTTATCATTATTTCATTAAGAAAATACTTAATAACATCAGTGCTCAATTAACATTGTACTCCTATCAAGAATTAGTTCTCTCTTTTCTTTATGCGCCTACATATAACCTTTCCAGACACCTTTATTGTATGCACACCAAAATTAAGATAGTGCAAGGATATTTAAATATTGTGTGTAGAAATTTAATGCATGATCAATAACGTATAGGCTATACACTTGTTTTATTGCTATATCTGTTCAAATGTTTCTACCTACATTGTGCAAATATTAATAATACAAACATTTTTATGGAATTATCACTTTACTTAAATCCAATCCTCAATTAAAGATCCATCCTCTGCTTGTTGAAATCAACAAATAAGAGAAACCAGCTCTACGATTATCAAGACTACTCATTGCATCCACGCATATCTATCTTTATATGAAAGATTCAGGGAATAATTCCCTCCAACATCGCAAGTTCGAAGCCAAAAAACATGTATAATTTCAAAGACACACCATGAAGAATGAAATGGTTGAGATATGTGAACTTTTCCCCTCTAATTTGTCATCTGGTCAATTATGATAATAACAAAAACATGTTTTTAAATGAGGGTAGTCATTCGAGTCTTATGCATTGTTCCTTTGTACTCGACACATACATTGAAAGGCCTTAATCCAGACATAATCATTACTCATACTTAAAATCATATGCCAACACATAAATTCAAAGTTCTGTCCAAAATTGAATCAGTGCATATATGTGCTAACCGAAGATATGACACACACATTTACATATCGTAATTCGAATTTGATCATTGTTAATACAAAATCCAAGGCCGATATATACCTTATGTCTGACACGTAACTCTCCCCGATATGGTTGTCAACTCCTTCTGGTCACGAATTCATGTTCTCCTCCTCCTCCGATCCTTTGTACTCGTCTCCTACGATGAAGAACGTCTGGTAAGATCTCTCTCCATCTCTCTCTCTCTCTTCCTCTCTTTTGGAATGGATAGTGACAAGGGGTTTCAAGGACTTACGATCTTTTTAATAGCTGTTAATGAGGAGAATTAATGGTGTAATTAAACCCATTCAATTGGCTAAGGAATAATACGATAACGGTGATATGTAGATATATGGAAAATTTGATAAGGGATTTGATTTATTATTATTATTTTTGAAAAGTCTCAGTTGTTACAACATATCCAACCATCTCCTTCAGATTCAACAGAATATCCTAAGCGGATGCCATATCTAATATCCTAAGTTCGGATGCCTTATCTAATATCCTAAGCGGATGTCATATCTATATGTTACTTCTGAAGCATGTTAGACAATGATCATGTTGAGCAAATGATCTTTGTTGCACTTCTTCTTGAAACCTCAAGCATCCTCTGTCTAAGGGTTGTTGTACTACACGGTCGAGAGTACATACCATAAGTAATTATGTGTTCTGCTGCAAGTACAAGTTCCAAACTTACGGATCCAATTCACATAATTTGGTTCTATCAGCTGGTAGGCTCGACGAAGCCAGAAAATTCTTCTTGGGGGGCGGGGGGGGGGGGGGGGCAAATTATTTAGATAATATTTATCTAATTTATCTTATCATTTTAATTGTTAATATTTGGGGAGGGGTTCCTCTATTGTAATGTGAGTTACAAAAGAGGTGTTGTAACTTTTTTTAAATTTGTTTCTTAAAATCCAACCTTATTGATAGAATCTTCGAATAATGTTATGCATATTGTCCTAATTTCGCTCAAATCCAAGATCATGTGCTATTTTATGCCAATGATAAAAAAGTTTGATTCTCTTTTAAATGGAATTTACGTTGTTTAAATATTGATTGAATTTTTAACCACTAAGATAAATTAGGAAATGCCATCAGATTTGAGCGAAATTTGGAGCACATGTAGAACATTAACGGAAGTTTCAATTTAGAAGGTTGGATTTGTGGACACGAATTCAATCTATAAGGCGAGCTTCCAATAATTCCATAATAAATTGAAACTAATATTGGGAAGGTATTTTTTACAAAAAAATACCCATATAAAGTTATAATCAAACACAAATAATATTTATAAACATCATATTGACCAAAAGATCCCTACAAAACTCTTCATATCACTGAAATACACATTTATTAATGTGATATTAAGTAATACCATTAGATATATTATGTTCAAACAAGTAACATTATATAGATATGTGTACCAATCCCTTATCATATTTGTTTATATATATTTTGACATGTGTACATGTATCTGCATACTATTTTAAAATTGATGCAGATAAAAATAAGGTTGCAAACATGCAGATACAAATATGTATTTGTATCAATATATGTATACACTAGAAAAATATGTAACCACATCCGTTTTAAGATCCTAAAAAATGAAAGAGGTATCCAAATCCGTATCCGTATATGCAAAGAAATATAAAAGAAAAAAATATTATCTATACCATATATGCTAAAATAAAAACTATATATCTGTGACAGTTTATAAGAGGGTATGATGATGGACATATACATGTATACAATATTCAATTATGCACATCATGTAATGTTAACAGTTAATTATTATAGTTAGATCATATATATATTGATTTTTTTTTGTTGATATATGGGGTGGGGGCTATTATAACATAACATATAAATTTTAATTATTAAATAGTGTATTTAGATCATATATAATGCTATATATTAAACACACACACACACATGGACTTAGTTGGGAGTTGGGGGGGGGGGGGGGGCTAAGCCCCCACCCCTCCTCCCTCCGTCACGGTTCGAGTAGTTTGTTGAGGGGGTTAAGGAATTTCATATGAAATTAAAACTTTGCAATTTAGAAAATTTGGATTAAGGTGAACTATTTTAAATCAAGGTTTTCTTGCATTTTTGTATTTTTGAAGTTCCCCTTTTAACTATCAAATCATGAGATATGCTTACCAAACACTTCATTCGAGATTTGGGTTCTCCTTTCCACTTTCATCACACACAAAATATGAAAAATGTGTAGATAAAGCCTCATTTTATACCCAATAGTCGTTACCAAATTATTAAAAAATAAAATAAATGTTATTAAATGAGAATGGATAGCCTTAATTATCTCCATTTAGATAATAAAAAAATCATAGAACTCACGCCACTTTCAACAATTTGTGCGCATAGAGAGAGGAAGAAAGTTAGAGAGAAGGTCTCACCGGAGATTTATCTTCGTCATAGGAGGCAACAATGTCGAATCAGAGAAGGATGATAGTGCGGATACATGATCGGAAGGAGTCATGATGACCATGGGAGTCAAGCTTTGGACGTGAGGACATGTTGGCTCTAGGTTATTCTGTATATACACCGAGTCAATTTATAATTGAACTCTAAATGTATGTATTGATTTAGGATTACATGTAAACAAAGATCAAATCCGAAATATGATGAATGTGTCGGTCTTGAAGTATAAATTTTTGATTCGATGTGGGATTGGACATCTAAATGTATGTGTCGTTTCTAGGTTATTTTGTATATTGAACGATTCAATTTAGAATGGACCTTTGAACGTATATCGGTTAAGTATTATATATAAACGAAGATCAAAACTGAAAGATGGTGTATGTGTCTGTTTTGTAGGATACTATGTTGATTCCATATGGGACTGGACATCTAAATATATGTGTTGGCTCTAGGTTATTATATACATACATTAATTCAAGTTAGATTCGGCCTTTTAATGTATTAATTCAAGTTAGATTCGGCCTTTTAATGTATGTATCAGTCAACAGAAATGTGTGGCGAGGGCTCTACCATAGCGGGAGATCTGGAGCCTTGATCTCTAGTGATGGTTTCACTGAAGTTGAGGGGGTTTATGTAAGGGTAAAATAGAACGTGATAGGGTGCACAGAGGCGCTCTAGTGTCATCGCTTCAATGAGGTGGTGGGCAGTCTGAAGCTTTGCCGCGTGTCTGGATAGCAACAATACGAAAACGGCCCTCTGTAGATTACTCATGTAGATGAGAGATACTAGCTCGTAATTTCTTGCAAGATGGCCTCCGATGTTATCACCGCCAAGGATAATTGAAGCTTTGGTGAATTCCTTTTTTCTCTGTGCAAAGGTGGATGTTTTTCATGGGATCTAGAGGACTTCTTTTATAAGGAGAAGGGAATGAAGTTTGGCATTCATATTGGGAAGGAATAGAACGAACAAGAGATTGGATTTGGAGATGGTAGAGATTTGATTTTATGAAAATTTGATCAAGATCAAAGTGTTGTAAGCAAGTGGATATCAGATTTTAGCGGAAGAGGAAGGTGATGGTCTGAGGGGATATGATGAGGGCCAGCCACGAGGATGGTCTTGAAGTGCAACGATCCAGGCCCATTAATATTAGGGGCCCATTTTAAGACCTATTCTGTACCCATTTAAAAAAAAAATCCCTTAGATGTCATGTCTCCATTCTCTCTCTAGAAACAGTTACCGCGCTCGTGGATTCCCAAAAAAACTCCTCGGTTTCCCTTCCCATTCACAACGATGTTTCCCATTCAACCATTCCCGGTCCCCATCTCCATTTAAACTGGCGATCAGAATACAAAGTCCAAACCTCTTTCTTTCTCACGCGTGTGAATCACAGTTTCTTCAGCATTTACAGTGCATGTTGTGCAGCCTCGTCTCATGATGTTAAGGCTTTAAAGTGCCGGACGCCATCTTTTCTCGTTGGTCTCTCCCTCACGAAGTTCTTGAACGTCCAATTCCATTGCCACGGTGACGCTGGACCACCTGCAGTCCTCTCTGCAGTGCTATTTTTGGGTCCAATATCGTCTGCATTTTATCATCTTACTTTCCTGTTTATAAGAAGTTATGATCTCTTTTAATGAGTATATCCTCGAAATTGGAATACTACTGCAAGGAGCCTTGCGTTTGACCCATTGTCATTCTCATCCCTCACCCATTTGTATTTTTCATATATTATATACTCGAAATTGTATTGTTGGATATGAAGGACTACAATATGTATCTCATTGTTACCCAATGATTAATGTATTGTAATTTTAATAAATTGGGATGATAAAATATGCAATTACGGAAAAGATTACCGAACCCACTAGTCTTTATTCAAAGCAAAAGGCTCGTTAATTGACCCAACTAGTCTTTTATTTTATCTAATTTTAAACAATGGCAAGATGTATATAGTTTGAAACATTCTTTTAATCACCTTCGATTTTCGGAATCCCGTTGATGTGCATCGTCTTTCCTCCCATTTTTCTGAACTCGACACAAACCGATGCACTATGGTCAGGATGTTCAGCAATAATTTGGGGGGAAAAGCATTCCTAATCATGAAATCAATGTTGTTCTTGAGAAAATATCTGTGTCCTCACTCCCTATCGCTAACTATATACATCACCATTACTCTGATTCGTAAGGTATCCACAAAGTAAAAATTCTGGTTGTACTCGGGTCAAGATGTTTAGCGAAATCGTTGGGGAAAACAATCAAGAATGAACAATTTCATTGCAAAAAAATCATGAAATCCAAACACTAATACAATAAAATTTTTGTTCTAAAAAACACATGGCCTCATCTTTAACCAAAACATGGACTTCTTTGATAATCTTATTTTTTTATCATAGGATTTCAGGAGTCGGGACAATGTATTTTTTTCTTATCATAGATTTTTAAGTTTCAACGTTTAAGAAACCACTATTTGATTCTACTTTAACAGAATTGAGGCGGTCATAAGATCTTATTTGGACTTATTCTTTACCGAATTATGATAGGGGCTCTACCAAGTTTGTTGAGTTGCGACTATGAAATTAACTGTCGCTATTTAATTCTTTTATCATGTGATACTGTATTTTTTCTAAATTTCTTTATATTTTTATTTATTTTATATAATATGTTTTCCAAAAAGTATTTATTTGATAATGAAAAAAGAAAAAAGAGAAAGCATGATGAAGAGTTAAAATCATAACGAGCTTTAGATAAATTTATTATTATAGCGGGAAAGTCTAGCAAGAATTTGAATGCTAATGAAAATTTGCTTGATAATGTGAATATGAATAAGAAGAAAATTTACATAATAATGTGATTAACAATGAAAATTCACATAATTATGTCAATGAAAAAGATGAAATTAACAATACCAATGAGGCTATTAATGTGCAAGCCGTGTCTAACAATGAAGACATTGACATTGATCAACATGAAACTATTTCTTCTTTGAATATGTTTGATCGTAAAAATTGGGAGAAACTTAATAATAAATCAAAAGACATTATTGTAGAAGAAGGGCCCATAAGAGTAGTAGAATAGTAGATTTTGATTTTCCTTTGGATAAGTTCTAATAGGCATTTTTCTTATTTCTAATATTCTAGAAAATTGAGTGATGGTGAGCTTTTTGATAGAAAAAGGGTTAGTTTATTATACAAGTGTTGACAAAGTATTTTTTGGTTGTAAATTATATGAATCTACTATTAATCGATGTTTGTTGGCAAACGCGGGTTAATGTGATTCGAGGTACATTAGTGAGAGACTCCAAAAATATGAAAATAATAAAGAACATATGATTACTATGGGAAAATGCAGTAAATTCATAGAATGATTGGAGAAAAAACAAATTATTGATAAGAATTTTCAAGAGGAGATCAGAAAAGAGAAAAAATGTTAGGGAGATGTTTTATTTAGGATATTCTCTATTATAAAATATCTTTCTAAACATAACTTGGTTTTTCAAGAATCGAATGATAAAATGGTAATTTTTTGGGATCAATAGAAATGATAGCTAAACTTGTTGTTGTAATGCAAACATTAGATGTATTCAAAATCGTGAAATTCATTATCATTATCTTCGACATAAATTTCAAAATGAGTTGATTTTACTTTTGGCCCACAATATTAAAAAAATTTATCATTAAGATTGTTAAAAAGGTTAAATACTTTTCTATAATTCTTGATTGTACTCCCGATATTAGTCATCAAGAATAAATGACTCTCATATTAAGATGTATGAATTTGTCAATCTTAAGATTGAGGAATGCTTTTTAGAATATTTGAATGTAGATGATAGATCTCTACTAGGGCTTTTTTCTTTATTATTAGGTGTTTTAGCAAAGAGTGGAGATGAGAGTTTAGCTAATGAAATTATTTATAATTTATTCATGGTAAGGTAATTTAGCATGACATTTTATTTTATGTTAATATGATGAGAGAAAAATTATAATCTAAATCTATTTGCATCTACTTTATCATAAAATAAGTAGGAGGCATTTTGTTATTTTTTACTAAGTATAGAGAAGAAGATTTTGCTACAAGTTTAGAAATTGCTAAAAGTATTGCACTTGAGATGGGTATAGAACCAAGTAATCATGTGAAGCAATGTGTTATTAGAAAAAAGCAATTTTGATGAGAATAACGAGGACGAAGATATTCAATCCGTCGATGAGATATTTAGAGTTGATTACATTTTAGTTGTTGTAGATATGGCAATTACATCTTTAAAAAATGGATTTGAGCAATTAAAAGAATTTGAAAATACTTTTGAATTTTTATTTTATTCAAACATATTAAAGGCATTGGAAGATAGAGAGTTAAGAGAATCTTGTGCTAGTTGTTTCTCCAAAATTTCTCATGATGATTTGTGTGATGTTGATTTCAATGATTTTTACTATGAATTAAAAGTGTTGCAAATGACTTTGCCAAATGAGTCAATGTCTGCTATTGAAATTCTTAAATTCATAAATTCTACAGATTGTTGTCTGAATATTTTCATTGCATATAGAATTTTTTAACTACGCATGTGATTATGACATCAGCTGAAAGAAGTTTTTCTAAGCTTGAGATGATCAATATCACAAGAAAGATTGATTGGTTTGGTAACTTTTATCAATTGAGAAAGATTTATTAGAAAACATTGATGTGAGTGTTATTATTAATGATTTTGCATCCCAAAATGCTTGTAGAAATTGTTTTTTACAATTTTTAATTCACGATTTTTGTTTGATGCTCATCGGTTATAAACATTTCTAAGTTTTCATAAAATTTTAGGAACTTTTTTTTAAAAAGTTTAAGAATTTCAGAAAAAAAATTAATAACTTTTTTATAAGGGATCAATTATTTTCTTTTGCCTAAGGCCCATGAAATGTCAGGAATGGCACTGGATATGACGGGTTTAATTGTGATGAATCCCATATTTATCTACACTATCTCTTTATATTATTCTCTTGCTTAAGAAAATCAATAAAAATCACTAACTATTAACACTTATTAACTAATAATGTGTTGCAAATAATAATATATAATTATTGCATATTATTATTCATATTCTTGTATATAACTTTATGTATTAATTATTTATTAAAAATCCAATAAAAATTAGTATAATATTGCTTATAATTAATTTAACCTAATTTATAAAAATAAAAATCCATAAAATAAGAAAAGGAGTAAAATTAAGTAATTTATGAATTTAAATTGCTTGCAAAAGTATTTTATGTATATAGATTATTTTATTTCTCTTTTAGCTCTACATGAAAGTTGTAGATCTCATCGAAATCTACCATTTTCATGTTGAACACTTTTTATGATTTTATTTCAAATGAAATATTTTTACTTTATTATGTATTTATTCTTTTCTCTAAATTCTCATTAGGCCATGTGGCATCATCTCAGTGCACTATGTGGCCCCGCTTCTTCTTTGCCATCCACCCCACTTTATACCGTTGAATCACTTGATCCAACGGCTGGAGTGCCTTCATCAACCTCCAGTTTCATCCTATAAGGGTCGCAACCCTTCGCAAAATGTTGTCTTCAACCAATTCATCCACTAACTTCCGACAACCTGACTGCATCCTTCCAACACCATTCTCTTCCTCAATAATCAACCATCTTCGCTCAACCTCCAATCATCTTTCTCCTCCTCACGTGCTTCATTGAGCAGCCACCTAGATGCTCGAGCTTTGAGCCTGTGACCTTCGGCCTGCCAAGAGAAGATCAGAGCTTTGATAGCTCCAACCTCCAGGTATGTTCCACCTCCCAGTTCCTCCATGTGCATCGTCGTCTTCCTCAAGTAATCTCCATTTATCTTTCATTTCTTCATTTTCCTCTCGTTGCTTCGTTTCATATCTTTTACTCCTCCATATCCATTCTATAATCTCCACATCGGAATAGCATTGTTGCCAACCAACCATCTTTGCACACATCTTACAATTCCTCCTCCATTTCTCCACACCTGCTCTAATTAACTTCATTCCAGTCCTTGCAAAGGTCTAGAACACACATGGGGCTCTTTCTTCCTACGCAACCAAGCCCTCCATTTCATTCATTTTCACTTCAAATAGCTTTTCAAGTTGCAAGGCTTTGCAACTAACCACTGCAGGTCTTCAATGATCGGAGTATCATCTGAGCAAAGTTGCAGACCTTCGCCTCTGATGATCAGAGCTAAGGACCTTTTCTTGATCACATGTGCCCCAGTTATCTTCCCTGACTCTCCAGCATCTCAGACATAGACAGAGGAGGAGTTTTGTGTTCGCCAAAGCTCCGCTCATGCACCGCCTTCCAAGTAGGAGAAGGAAGAATGTGGCGTATAATCGATGTTCTATCTGGTCCTCCATATCAGATCCAATGACCCTGATCATACCTACACCTCATTCCGAAGCAACACTTCAACCCTACGGTCCGAAGCATCCTAGCCTACTACGAAGCACAAGTGTGTGACGCATGGCATGATAGTTGCCAACCGAGTCTAGCCCCGGTCATGTGCAGCGCGCACCTGTGTCTGGGCAAATTGCAGATGAGTCCAAGAAAGATTCAAATTTACATATAAGTCTTGCCTTGGAAAAGTTACAATTATACCATAGTGGGCTTCTGTATTTACTTTTTAGTACAATTTGGACCTCTTTGGAATTTAATAAATCATGTTTTACTACACTTATGCCCCTTAAGTGTTCTTTTAATAACCTGTGAACCACTTATCCATTTTTAATGAAATTGGTGTCGTTGAAAAGTATATTTGGTTCTCTTTACTTTAGTCCAATTAAATCACTAATTTGATCTACAAATTCATGCATTAATTTTAAGGTGTTATTTTTTATTATTCAACTTTCTTATAAATTAAAAAGATAAATTTTGACTGAGGTTGATTACTCTCTTTTTGGAGGTAATTATTCATTAAATTATTGATTGATTTCACAAGTATTTATTTTATCTAATGAGGAGCTTATTTGTGGATTGTGTGTTCAGTTTGTGATTGCATTGTATCATGGTTTAGCATGTGAAATATTTGCATAAAAATATTTGAAAAAATGCATCCAGTATTTCTTTGCTTTCTGCTTTACTTAGTGAGACTGTGAATTGCTTAAGTAGATAATTAGCTCTTAAATTTAATAAGATACTTGCTTGTGTCCTTGTGTTAGACCCTGGATTTCTCAGGTACACATTGAAGTTGAGAACTCTTCATGGTGATCTTTTCTCAACTCTGGGTGATTGTTAATTGGCCCAGGCTAGAACGAGAGCATAATATTTTAGCTGATTGACAATTCATCACATGGCATTGTTGCCGGGGATGCGACACTTTTTTTATTTTATTTATAGTTAATTATTATTTTGGGATTTGTAGAGCCTTCTAAGTTAAGTTTATGATATCTGATATTTTATTATTTGTGTTTTTATTCTCTCTGTGGTGTGTAGCTATTTTATTTGCTAATTTTTTTAGAATAATATTGACACTTCTATTGTTTTGTGGCAGGAATCACGGAGCCAAGGAAGCCCGAAGGATCGTGAAGGCAAGGAGCTTGGAGCTTCAGCTAAAGAGACCGCAAAGCAATTTTTCCTTGGAAGAAATTCTAGTTTAATTAAATAACATCTGTATAATACTCTCTATGTATTATTGGTTGTAATTTAGTCTTTAATTAATTTTTAATTAATTGCCAAATTTACAGCGGTTGATTACTGGATAAGCACATTATTCCCTTCCCGACTAGAGAAATTGTAAGTCAAATGCTGGAATCAGTGTGGCTTGTCTTTTCACCTGGTTGAGCTTGCGCCTATTCAAAACAGAGGATACGATCAGAAGCTAAATACGTGGAGGTCAAAAAAGGGCCTAACCGTGCTGGCTTGCTTTTTCGAAAGGGACGAGAAGGTTGTTGGCTTGTGTTGGGACAACTATTATATCTTTGATTATATTTCTTTAAGGAGGCTTCTATTTATTTATTAATTGTGTGGATGTGTCGAGAGTGATTCTCGACTTAAGTGGCAAATTAGGTGAAGGCACCACACTTCAAATCGATATATCTTATGTCCTTTTTGCTTGATCTACCTCGTAACTTAGGACACACAATTTTAGTCTCATAAGATTCACAACAATATTAAGAGATTAATTTGAGACGTACTTAAGCTACATTCTATATAGTAAAAAATAATTGATCTTTTTCATCGCTAATAGAACTCTTGATAGGTGCAGATTTTTCAACTTGCATCATTTAAAGTAATATTCATATATTCAGTCTTGCAAACACATGGAGAGTGTCGGGAATGACTGTAAGTATTCCTAAACGATTGCATGCATCATTGATTTTCGATTGCATTCTGTTTTCTATTTCTTCCTCAATTTTTGCCAACCTAAGGATAAAGGAAAAAGGGATTGTACATGAGGCGATTATTGTGTGGTCACCTAATTCAAGTGATAACCAATAAATAAAATTGGGATTTAATTAATGCAAGTTGACTTAAATAATTTGGAACAAAAGTCACCTTGTATTACGGGTAGTAAAATCCTCATTATATGCATGTACTTTCCCCCAGACATAGTGGCGAGGGCGGATCCCTAAGGTTAGATCCCAAAACCCTGGACTTCCATCCTAAGTCTCCCAGTCCGACTTTCATGGATTTTGGGAGCTGCAAGTGGTTGCCTCCAACCTTAGAAATGCATTTTGGTTATATGCACTTATAAGTTCCTTTTGGGGTGTGATATTGAACCTGGCAGCCCAGGAAGATCACTCCATTGATTGATGGCTTATAAAACTTCAACTGGACGTAGTAGGAGACTCCCTATGCGCTTGTATAAGGTTTTTGAATCACCAATTAAAATTGCCAAGATAAAAATAAACCAAACTCTTACGGATTTCACGTGTTGAGTTGGTGAATCTAGTCAAAGAGTTTGTTTGCATTGTGTTGTGCGAGTTAATTCCACACATTTACGTGCACCTTACTACTAGTTCTTTTTTGAATCGAGCATGTTCATTTCTCATAACATCTTTGAAATCGAAGATGGATAATTGACAGGAAATTTGTTTGGACTTTGCAAACCTTTCCTTGAATCGTCCAAATATCACGTCTTCCAAGGTCCAACCACATTCTTCCTCTGGACCTTCTCGAATTAGAAATAACCCTTGTTTTGATCTAATGTATCATGATTCATTCTTAGGGAGTGGTTACATCCCAACCGATCCCTTTCTTTCTTCTCTTCTCATCGAGGAAGACCATTTCCTTGGTGAGATTGATTCGATTTCAATGCCTTCATCAAGATCTCACTTAAATACTCTTTTTGATGAAGGTTTAGAAGATTCATTCACGATGCCTCCCAAGAGATAGAACGGAGAGGAGGAAGAGCATGAAGATCCAATGCAAATGGTATTAGCTAGGCTAGCTACTTCAGAACAGAATGCAATACTATTGAGAGCGCAGAATGGCTAGCTAAATCTGGGATTATATGCACTTATGGATGTGGAATATAACCCTAGACAATACCAATTGACAAATTGGTTGAGTCCAGTAGAGCTAGAAGTTGAATATGAGTTGAAGCCGCGGTTTCTGAGTTTGTTACCTCACTTTCACGGTATGCATTCCTTAGGGACTTTGAGTTGGTCTGTACTAACCTTAGGCATCCTAGGGTTAGACAATACTATATTAGTCTCAAAGACCTTCCTTTTTCCTTGAAAAATAAGGTTGATTATTGGATGAAGAACCTGAGGGTAGTTGTAACCACCTATGTGCAGTTTAAGGACCTTTTCTTGAAGAAGTTCTATCCTTTGAGTAGAACTAACTTAATGTGCTCAAGCATCATTAGTTTTTCCCAACATTCCAATTAAGCATTCTGTGATACATGGAGGAGATTCAAAGACATCTTATAGAAATTTCCTTGTCACGGTTTAGAGCCTATCGTCCTCGTTCATTCAGTATATTACGGTCTCAACCCAAAGGTGCATAGTTTGGTTAGTGCTGCTTGTGGAGGCAGATGCACTTTACATGATGCGGACAATGTTTGGAAGGGGTTCGAAAGGATTGTTGAGATGAGCCGAGCATAGACTGTGAGCAGAGTTTAGAGAGACACCCCTTACCACTCTTACCTAGAGGGGGAGCGAGGGCTACAGTTGATCCTCCTGACATGGGTATCATAGCAGATAAATTAACAATTGTAGGGAGGATCAACATGACGATGGATGAGTTGGACAACAACTTATCCAAACTGCTGAAGAAGATGGCAGATTTGTCAGAGAAGGTATCCATGATCAAGATACCTGTCGTGACTACATATGCTGCTCTAGTGTATTGTGTTTATAACAAGGAGCAACCGATGTCAGGGACACCCCGACCATGGGTAGAGGACCAGACTCTCATACATTCTTGTCAACAACAACCACCATCCGTAGAGACAGTCACCGAGGAGCCTTATGGTACACACATGACCCTACAAGGCAGGGGAGTTCAGGGGACTGTTTCTCTTACCAATGTCCCTAGACTTTTTACAACACATCATTTACCCTACACTTCTTCCAACACAGTATAGATCTAAAGTGTTTCACTCACAGGAACCGAGGCAACAATAGTTGTACATCTGTCAATAGACATACCACCAGGGACAGCAGGGCCCACATGTGCAACATCAGTCCCAGCAGCAACAATACCAGGTCCATCAAGGTCAGTCTTCATGTTCTTCTTCTTACCTTCTTCACATCAGCAGTTGTCATCATCAAGTCCCACATATTTCCAGCAGCAGATTTCTCAAGGAGCTACGTTCCTACAGGAACGAGACACAGGATTTGCGGGTTGACCTCAACTGCTTATCCCATGTAGACTTCCCCTTCTACATCCATTACAGCCCAGGTTCATGCTAACTCCAATATCTTGAACAAGACTCAGTAGCAACATATATATGATCATGTATATTACTCAGATTCGCACAAATCTGAGTATGAGATCCTTCCTTTAATTGTATTAATCACATGTCACTCAAGAGCAGAAGGACCGTGGTCGTTCTTGATTGTGCAAGGGATATGGAGAGGATATCTGAAGCTCACCCTAAGGAGACTTCAGAGGACAATGAGGCTAGGCATCACCAACAGTATTTTCATCACGAGATGGAGACATCTAGAGAAGAAAGAGAAGGAGTACGAGTGCATCACTGCAGCATGGAGAGATTCAAAGTCTACGGAGGACCTTGTGCAATCTGTTGAGGAGAATGTACCTTCAACGTACACTCCCCAACCTTTAGTTGGTACTTGTATTTCTGATTCCAAATTATTTGTAAAAGATTCAGTTGTGGAGAACTATGTTTCCATAAATAAAAACATGTTTCTATTTATGATTCGGATTCTTTGCATTAGTCTGTTCATATCCCTTTCCTTCGCTCTCTAATGGTATGAAAATGTAATATCAAAAAGATTCAGAAAGGTGATCCTGAAGTGGCACAGTTTTGTAAGGACAACATTATGGTGAAAGTGCCATTTGACAAGTATGTGGCAAGTCATCCCGCTTTCCAAAAATCTTTGAAGATACATTGTACAACGAACATGGTTAATAAGAAGAAGCGGAATAGTTATGTCCAGACACATATTTTATCGGTTGCCACAACATACTGTCTCAAGAACCAATAGCTACCAAGGAAAAGAGAAATTAAGGTGCACATTATATGATGAGTCATATTGATGACATAGCATTTGCATGCACTCTCCTCGATAACGGTTCTTCGATCAAATTACTTCCTTTTGCTTTATATGAAAAGCTGGAGTTGGACCCACTTCGTAAATCTAGAGCATTACTCCAATAACAGATAAATCTATGAGGAAAGCACAAGGAGAGGTCAAGAGTGCTATCATATTGATTGAGGGACAAGATTACAGAGTGGACTTCACTGTCCTTGAAATGGATATCCCCAATCATTGGAGAGAATCACGTATCATCCTTGGGTGGACCTTCTTTAGGACCGCTGGAGCTTCCTTTGACTACTAGACAGGGTTGATGAAGTTCTGTTCTTAGGTGAAGAAGTGGAACTTAAGATGAAGCAAACGAAATGGCAGCAACCTGACTCAGAATCAAGTACAGATTTCTCTTCATCTTACGAAGCATATTGCAGAAAAGTTAACACAATTGAGGTATGGAAACAGTACCCAACAGGATTGAGAGAGACCCTCTCATCTGGAGAGGACAGTGTACATGATACAATTTACTAGGTATTTCTAAGTTTCTTGAGAGTTAGATTATCTATCTATTCCTTTGATGACTGAGAGATCCATGAAGATCTATTAGTTCCTACTCCTAAGGAACATTCAAAGGAGATAGATTTAGAGTCAAACACAACTTTGGTAAAATTACCACATTTCTTTGGCGATCCGACTCCTTCTTCAGTACAATTGGGTGTCAGTGCTGCAGAATTAGCACCAACTTCATGCAACATAGAATTAGACTCAAGGACAGTTCAGCCGGATTTACTTGATGATACTTCAGTGCCAAAGCTAAAACTGCTACCTCCTACACTCAAGTATTCCTTTCTTGTAAGATCTAATAATATATTTCCTATCATCATTAGTCCTAGGATGACTATAGAATAGGAGTCTAGGTTGTTAGAAATATTAGAGAAGAACGCAAGGCCATAGGATGGACAATGTCGGATGTAGTGGGTATTAACCCTACTCTTTGCTCACACCACATCTATGTTTTGAAGAATGCTAGACCCTCTCTAGAATTTCAGAGGAGACTTAATCTAAATCTTCGAGAACTAGTTAATAAAGAAACTAAGAAATGGTGTGAAGCAGGATTCATATACCCCATCCATGACTCCAAATGGGCGGCTCAACTTCATGTTGTCCCGAAGAAGTCGGGAATTCAGATAGTCACCAATGAGAAGGGATATGAGATCACAACATGAGTACCCATGTCGTGGCGCATCTGCATTGACTACAGATGTCTAAATGCCGTTATCAAGAAACATCACTTTCCCTTGCCTTCTATTGATTAGATTTTGGAAAGATTAGCATGGAAGGCGTTCTTGTGTTTTATTGATGGGTACTCCGATTATAATTAAGTAGCCATTGCCCTTGAAGGCTAGGAAAATACCACTTTCACTTGTCCTTTCAGCACATAGGCATTCAGGCGCATAAGATTTGGGCTTTGCAATGTCCCAGGTACTTTTCAGCAATGCATGATTGTTGTATTTTCCAAATGATGGGGGATTTCCTGGAGGTCTTCATGGATGATTTCTCCATCCATGGTGATTCATTTGATTCATGTTTTGCGCACTTGACCTGAGTTCTTCAAAGATGTAGGCATGTCAATCTGGTACTCTCCTGAGAAAAGAGTCATTTTAATGTTAAGGAGGCCATCTCCGAAAAGGGAATGGAGATTGACCCTGCCAAGATGGATGTGATCAAGAAACTTGATCCACCAGCCAACATCAAGTCAGTGAGATCATTTCTAGACCATGTTGGATTCTGTAAAAGATTTATTCATGATTTTCTAAAATTTCCTGACCACTGTCTGAGCTCTTAGGGAAAGACACTAAGTTATTTGTAGATCACAAATATCTAGAGTCCTTCAAGCTCCTAAAAAGAAATATTTGTGACTCACCTATTATGTAGGTTCGTAATTGGTCTCTTCCCTTTGAGGTCATGATTGTGCTTCAGGTTTTGCTATTGGAGTCATATTGGGGTAGAGGTAAGATCAGATTCCGTTCTCCATTCACTACACAAGTAATGGTTTAGACCCTTCTCAGAAGAATTACACAGTGACTGAAAAGGAAATGCTCGTTGTAGTATGGGCTCGAGAAATTAAGGTCATATTTTGGAGCAAAACTGACAGTGTATAATGATTATTCAACCATTAGGTATCTCATGAAAAAGAAGGATGTGAAGGCACATCTTCTTAGGTGGATTTTATTACTCTAGAAGATTGATTTGGAAACTAAGAATAAATCTGGAGTCATGAATGTCATGGCTAATCATTTGTCGATAATTGAACTGAAGGATTCCCTTGATTTAGAACCTATCAGAGAAACCTTTCCATATGAGTCCCTCAATATGATTGGAGTATGGAGCACCAATTTGAGTATGAAGGATCCCCCTAATTTTTTGTCAAGAATTATTTGTCTTCATAAAATTGGAGTATGGAGCTCAGTTAGACCTTTGGATTATTAGTTTGGCGGAACCTTATTGGGAAATTGACCTAAAACCTAACAAACTCTAAGTTTCATAAGACTCCTATTTAGGTCGCCTCAACAGTCAGGTCTGAACAAGTCTGCCTATGTAAACTCTTATGACTATGAATCTTTACTTGTACTGTGTAAGTGATATATAGCTCCCCACCTTAGAAATGGCAAAGAAACAACCTCCCTCAACAAGGTAACTTTAGTCCCTCGATCTAGCAACTCTTTCCTCGAGGAGTGGGGTATTGCCTTCTGAGTTCAAGTGCAGCCAGCTCAAGAAGAGGGGAAACGAAGAGAATGGATCATGACCAATGTAGCCACCCTTGGAGCTTGACCAGTGTAGCCAAGTCTCCAGCTGCAAGCTTCCCTGAGATGATATAATGTATCACATAAGCTTTGCTTATTCAACTATATACACTCCAACATGCATTTACTTTTCCATCAGGCTTGTCCCCTTTTTTGGATTTTTTACATTTTAACATATATACAACATATCTATAGGTGCAACATTTCCGTAAGGAGTTTTTCTTCTTGAGCCAGTAGACTATCCCTCTTTTGAAGCATTATTACAACCCACAACATCATGTCATTAGACCTCAATGCCACTAGACCAGGTTGATATGCACTTCCCTCCCTAGAGGTAGACGGATGCACCCACTAGTTGTTACACACTCGTGCGCTATCCCAAGCCAAAGGATTCTGCCTCCTCACCACCTCATCCATGAAGAGTTACGTGTAGAGTGCTTGTCCAAGTTAATGCCACTGTCTAAAAGAATCATGCATGTGTTGGTAAGTGTTCTACTTAGACCAATCAATATGACATGTGAACATAGTCTTGTGGACTCAAAGAATTAAGTCTCTAAGACCTAAAAAGTCTCAACTCCAATTCATATAAGGTTCCTCTAAAATTAAGTGGATTAAGGTCCTAACGAAGCTCCTTTCTTCAATTTATTCCAGATTAGTTTAAATGTCAATGCTTTACAAAACATTTGAAAAGAAAAGAAAAACAAAAATATTTTTGAAAAGTTTCTCAAATAATTTTTGCAAATTTTTATGGATTTTACTTTTTCAATTTTTATGGTATTTTTAATAAGAAAGGAAAGAAATAAAGTTTTTACAAACATTTACAAAAATATGTACATATATACAAGGGTTTTATTTACAAGTTTTATATACAATTTTTACAAGTGGATTTTATTTATAAGAATTTTATAAAGGGATTTTATACACAAGAGATTATATATAAAGTTTAAACTAAGTAAAGGTTTTATTTACAAAGAATTTACAACACATATATACAATTACTTGATATACCCATAGATTATAGCCCATGTGACAAAATATTTTACAAAAAAAATTACAAACCATTTTACAATTATTTTCAAAACCTTTTTCAAAACTAATTTTACAAACAATTTTACAAATCATTTTACAAATAATGTTTCAAAAAGGTTTTTGTAAATATTTTTCTTTCACATATTTTACAAACATTTATACCATATACATAATTTCGATACATGAATAATTTATAAACATTTTACAAACAAACATTTTTACCAACGCTTTATAAAAATTTGTACAAAAATAATTTTACAAAGGTTTTTACAAAAATTTTTACAAAGGTTTTTCAAAACTTTTTACCAAAAAATTTCATACATTTTTTGCAAAAAAAATTCAAAGATATTTTTATACCAATTTTATAAATAATACCTATATTATTAACCCAAAGTACGAGTTATGGCTAAAGTATATATAAAATATATAAGACACCCCATATACTTAGCTCGAACTATGTCCTCATAGTGATCAAAAGATCGACAAAGGGAGACATAACTTGTGCTAAGTATAGAAAAGCAAAAAGAATCCTATACTACAACAACTCAAAGAATGAAGTAATGATATGAATAGAAGACAGTGATCCCCCCTATATTTGGGATCAAATGATCCTATGTATAAAAGACTATATAAAAAGGGAAAAACCAAGGAAGAGAATGTTCATGAAATCCACGACTCAAATTGTCCCCCCTATACTTAGGGTAAAATAACCCTAAGTTAGAAAAGAATATCAATAATTGAGGGACAAGTGAGTGAGCAATCAAAGAAATGGAAAATAGAAACTACCTCCCCTATACTTAGGGTCGGATGTCCCTAGGTATAAGCAACAAAACAGAGGTAATAGAACACAAAGAAACGTGAACAACACATGTTCAACACCCCTTATACTTAAGATGAAGTGTATCCTAAGGATAGAAAAAATCATAGGATAAGGCATGGAATGCTAAACAAAATGGATGAATGAATGAATATAAACAACATGGATATATATAAGGAGGCGGAAAGCAGAGTAACTCAGGTATGAGATGCATAAGATGAGAGTCAAAGGCACAACTCATACAAAATGAATTAGGGCAACATAAACGGTCAACATGTCATGATCAAGAAATGGCTTTAGATGTTGGCCGTTGACTCAAAAGTTGGACTCAAAAGACAACTCGGATATATCAATATTGTCATTGTCGTGCACCTTTCTAACCAAATATGGACCTTTCCTCTCACTATGTAATATCCCTGGAAATAATCTCAATCATGCATCAAATATACATACTCTCTGATCAGGCTCAAACTGCTTATGGATGATGTGTGAATCATGAAATATCTTCACTCGATCCTTATATTGTAGGCTACTCAAAAAGGTTGTATCTCTAAGCTCCTCTAGTGTTGCCAACTCTGCTTTCCTTCGACCTCCTATACTCTCCGGATCTAATAATATCTCTGTGATTGATTTCCACACGTAAGTGGCATGGATTGTCATAAACGAATCAAAATGGAGATGTACCCAAAGGTGTCTTGAAGGATGTCCTATATGGCCACGAGACCGAGTCCAAAAGCTGTGACCAATCCTTTCAGTCTGGACGGACAACCTTCTGCAATATAGTCTTGATCTCTCGATTCAAAACCTGTAATATAGTCTTGATCTCTCGATTCGAAACCTCAAGAAGACCATTCGTTTGTAGATGATATGGAGTGGCAACTCTATGGTCTATACTGAACTCATTAGCAAGGGTCCTTACCTTGTCATTGATAAAATGAGTCCCCTGTCAGAAATCCAAACTCTAGGAATCCCGAACCGTGATATGATATTCTTCCTTAAACATTTGCATATAGTCCTCGCATCAGCGGCTCGGGCGGGGATGGCCTCAACCCAATGACTTACATAATCAACAGCCAACAAAATGTACTCGAATCCCTGACTCTTAAGGAATGGGCCCATAAAATCGATGCCTTATGCGTCAGAAACCTCACAGAAGTGAATGGGATGCATTGGCATCATGTCTCTATGACCACAACTACCCATCCTCTGACAGTCAGTACACCTCTTCACGAATTCATCTAAATCCTTGAAGAGAGTAGGCCACTAATAGTTGGATTGGAGAAACTTTTGTGATGTTCGTCTTTTAGAGTGATGTCCTCCTGCTTCAAGCTTGTGGCAATAGATGAGGACACTATGGTGCTCCTCCTGAGGAATACACCGACGCCAGACACTATCCCCCTCTTTGTTGTAAAGGGTGCTATCCTCCCAATGGTATGACTTGACCTTCGCTAGGAAAGTCTCAAGTCGTTGCCTGGTCCAACCTTGTGGAACTTTCTCAGCAAGAAGATAGTTCACAATGTCAGCATAGCATGGCAGAGACGTGATAGAAAGAATCGCCTCATCTGGGAATGTTTTAGTGATATGTGTGGTAGTCTCAGAATCCTCAAGATTCTCTAATCGGGAGAGGTGATCTGCCACCACATTCTTGACTTCAGGTTTATCCTTAATCTCAATATCAAACTCCTGAAGTAGAAGGATCCATCTAGTCAAGCATGCCTTGGCATCCTTATTAGCCATTAAGCATTGGATGGTGGTGCGATCTGTGTAAATAGTCACTCTTTAGATCCGAGAATATAAGATCGAAACCTACCCAAAGCAAAGACTATGGATAGCATCTCCTTCTCTATTACAGTATAGTTCCACTGGGGGCATCCAAGGTACTAGCATAATGTATGGCAAAAGGCGATCCATCCTCCTTTATCCTATCACAGCTCCTATGGCAAAATCAGAAACATCCGTCATGATCTCGAATGGGAGAGACCAATAGGGTGGCTGAAGGACAGGAGCATGCACAACCAAATCCTTAAGAGTCTCAAATGACGAAAGACACTTATCATCTACAAGGAACTTGGTGTCCTTCATGAGAAGATCAGCAAGCGGTCAGGCAATCCGACTAAAGTCCTAAATGAATCGTCAATAGAAACAGACATGCTCCAGAAAAGACCGCAACTACCTCAAATTGGACAGTGGAGTGAGCTTCTTGATGATATCTTCCTTGGTCAGATCGACCTCCGTGCCCCTTTTGGAGATGATATAACCAAGGACCATACCTTGAGTCATCATAAAATGACTCTCCTCCCAAGATAAAATAAGGTTGACCTCAATGCACCACTGAAGCACACAGTCTAGGCAAGCAAGACAAGCATCAAACCCATCGCCATAGACCGAAAAATCATCCATGAAGACCTCTAAACATTCACTTACCATGTCTAAAAAGATGGAAAGTATGCACCTTTCAAATATAGCCAGGCCATTACATAATCCAAATGGCATCCGTCGAAAAGCATACATCCCAAACGAACATGTGATTGTCATTATATCCTGGTCTTCAAGCGTAATGGCCACCTGATTATACCCCGAGTATCTGTCAAAAAAGCAATAATGACTCTTCCCAGCTAATCTCTCAATAGTATGATCAATGAATGGTAGAGGGAAATGATCCTTCTTGGTGGCATGATTCAATCTTCTGTAGTCCACATAGACCCTGCATGAAGTGGGTACATGGGTAGCAATCTCCTCTCTAGACTCACTCACAATTATAGTAATACCCATCTTCTTGGATACCACATGTAATTGACTAATCCATTTGGAGTCGGAGATGGGGTAGATAAAATCAACGTTCCACCACTTGGATATTTCCTTTATGACCACATCTTGAAGATTTAGGTTCAGTCTATGCTGGAACTCATGCGAATGCTTAGTGTCATCCTCGAGATAGATGTGGTGGGAGCACAAGGTCGGACTTATCCCCTGGAAATCAGCTACAAACCAACCAATTGCCTTGCGGTTCCTCTCAAGAACCTCCATCAAACGAAATTCTTTGTCATCAGTCAAATATGCTGAGATAATGACTGGAAACATATCTGGCTCTCCCACCAAGAATATGTACTTCATGCTGTGCGGTAAGGTCCTCAACTCTGGGCACATGGGAGCTGGCAAATCTAGCCTCTGAAATGTTTGAGTGAAGGCAATTAGATCTGAATGGGAGAAATCTCACTGCTCATCTAAACTCGATGAAGATGGCCTACTGGTGTCTCTATCAACTGCGTTGGCTCTATCTATGTTCTGGTTGTAGGCTCTATAGACATCAAACATGACAGATACTCATCATAATCCTGCCAATCAAAATCTGTGTCTGAGTATGAGGGATCTTAATCTAAGTAACACTGAATGAAATCAACGTCACCACCAGAATATGCATCGCCAGCCTCTAATGTATCCTGCGCCACAAGTGCGCTCTCCGAACTCACATCAGATGGCATTTGTGAATCTGCAGAGTCTGAAGGTGTGACAAGAGCTCGTGAAATCGGGTCTTCCCAAACTACCTCATCACATGTAATCACAATATCACAATCGTGGTGGATGTTTGGCTCTGTATCCATTGTCTTCTCTGATCCTTGCTCTAAGCTAGCTAAATCTCTGGCTCTCATCTCCTCAATCATCTTTATTTGTTTACTTTCGCCCTTGACGTAAAAGTATATCTTCCCGCTATCATGATATACACAACCTTTGTTGTTGCTAGGAAAGGTCAGCCTATCATGATGGGGGTATTACTCACACACTCAGGGATCTCCATGTCCAACACAACGAAGTCCATGGGGAATTTCAGGCCATGAATGGTGATGACCATAATCTTTAGTAACCCCTTCAGTCTCTTGACAGATCTATCTGCAAACTGAAGTACTGTCCTGCTCTGTTGAAGAGGGCCAAACTCAAAGCAGTCAAGTAAGGCTGCTAGAAGAAGGTTAATCGAAGACCCATTGTCTAATAGAGTACAATCGAACCGCTGCTCATGAATGTGGCATCTGACATATGGAGCCCCTGCATCTGGTCTCTTGGCCGACAATCGGTTCTGAATAGCGAAGAACGTGGCACAGGTGAGCACATGAATCTTTTCAATGAGGTTGCGCCTCTTCTTCCTACAAGATGTGGTCTTCTCTCTAAGGATCTTATGGAAGAAAGGGATGGGTTCTAATGCCTCCTGAAGAGTCAGCTGGATATGAAATTTTTCTATCATTTGCTCGTTGAACTCTAACTTCCGCCTCTTTTGGAGATTTTCTATTTTTGGCCCTTCCCTAAGCGGAGTTATTGAGGGAATGGGATAGAGGGACCCTCCTCAGAAACTAGAGGGTCTAAAGTAGGAATAGGTCTCTGAACATGCAAATGGCTGGAATCCATATAAGCATCATCAATCACATCAGATGGAATAAGAGAAGATACAGAAACCTTTCCTCTATTCATTTTTTTTCAAAATTTTTCCATTTTTTGTGTTTTTCTAAAATCATCATCCTCAGGTATAGGAAAAGGAGTCAAAACAACTGGAGTACCTGTACAAGGAATCCTCGTGGCATCAGTACCACCGATAACATCTGAAGTAGTGGCATCAGCACTGCTCTCAGGACCGTCATGTGGTATCCTAGTGGCATCAACACAACCATCTACAGCATCTGGAGAAGGTATGGCATCAGCACTATCAACTGGATCATCCTCAAAAAGTGTGGCATCAGTACCACCATCAACATCATCAACAACGATGGCATCAGATTCGCACTCTAGCTCATCTAGCGCTCTGGGGACTGCATCTAGATGTCACCTAGATGAGTCACCGTCGGTTGGCTTCCTACCGCTCCTAAGTATCACAAAATCAGCATCAAATGAATAATGCATACCATCAAGTACCACATTAGGAGTGTCAGACTCTGTACAATGTACCTGCTCATATTTCCTCTTTAGATATTTCGAATTGGGCTCAATCTGTGCAGGTATGGCGGCCTTGCCCTTGACGATCTCTCCCATCTCCTACCTGAACTCATCCATCTCTCGCCTGAAAGTAGTATGTTTCTCTATAAGTATACGAGCGAGGCCCTCTAAAGTTGGGTTCTCATACGAGGGTGCATGAGAACTGGATGGGTTGCCTCTCTGAAAGTGCTTAGGCTGGCCATGTTGCTGCTAGTAAGAGTGGGGGGGTGGGCTGGTGAAACTGAGAATGAGGTTGTTGTTGCCTCCACTGTTGACCCCAGTACTAGGGTCGAGGAACAATGTGTTGGGAGTACTGGGGTTGCTGATGTTGTGTACCCAGCCCTGACTTTGTCGGAGGCTGCTGCTGGGACTGAGAACCTCCAGTGGACCATCTGAAGCTTGGGTGATCACGACGGATACCGAGTTGTTGCTAGTACTGAGAATACGAAATCCCTCTGACTTCCATCAATGGCTCTATCTACTCATTCAAAGGTGCTGGAAGGGATGCCAATGGTTGATCACTCTGATACACTGCCAACTATGTGTCTGGTGAAGGTAGTAGTGGCAACTGGTACTGTGGGGGTGGATGAATGTACTCTACCTGAATGTGATGAACATGTTGTTGAGCAAGATTTTTTAAGGAGTGATAATTATTAATGGATATGAAGTTGTCATTGTGATCCCCAAAATTCTCGGCTCAAACAAATATTTTTTTCCTTTTCAAGCTACAAAAATAATTACAAGAGAATAATGAAGCAAGAGAATTTTTTGCTACTTATTTACCTATATAGCAACAGGATCAAACTCAGGGAGGCTACAATTCCCAAGGGTTATTCAAATAATCGAAAATCAATTAAAAGAAAAAGGGAATCTCAAGTGCAAACTATCTTGGTTTTTCGTGAATTTTTTATCTTTTTAATTTTCTATTTTTTATTTCTATTTTTCTATTTTCTGATTTTCAAATTTTTAATGATTTTGATTTTTGCAATTTTTATATAAAAAATGCTCATAAAAATCCAGAGAAAATATTTTTGGGTTTCAATTGTAGAATTTTCAGATGTTTTTGTATTTTTATAAAAATCAAACAGTGGCAAAAATGATAAATAGTGCACAGCCTAGAGTAATTTGTAACTTAAAAATATTTTAATGCCGCCTGGAGACTATTTTTATGTTAAAATATAGACAAATATCTACAAACAGGAAGTAAAATCGGGATTTTTATAGAATGTTTTGTGCTTTTTCTAAGATTTTTGATATTTTTTAAATTTTTTGGGTTTTGAAAAAAATTAATGCATGAAATTTGCACAGAAATTAAAATACAATGAAAGGAAATTAATCTATTTTTTGGAAATTTTGGAGCAATATTAAAATTTTTGTGAATTTTTGAATTTCAGAATGACATTGCTTTTAATTTTTTAATAATATTAAACAATAATAAAATGAAATTAAAAAATGTACAATGAAGAGACAAGTGACAAGAATCTCACATGAATTTTTCAGAATTTATTTAGCAATAAAAAGGTTTATTTCAATGAAAAGAGCAATCAAAATAAATGTGTAGACAAGAGGGACTAAAATGCAAATATTTATTGTTTTTGCACTAAAGATAACAAGAAATAAAAGGAGGGATGAAAAGGCAAATTACCTAATAATACACGTGCATAGCATGTGACATGCTAGAGAGCAGGGGCTTTTCTGAAATTTGTAAAACCTCTGGTGTTCTGATTGCAATTTCTCCAATTTTTTTAATATCAAATGCCCTAGGGTTCTTTCTGTGGACCTTCTTCGTTCTCACAAGCAAAAGGGGCACAAGTGCGATGCCTTCCCCCCTTTTCTCTCCAAGCACACGGGGCACTACCGCTATCTGGTGGAAGTGGACGGCGGCTTCAGCGATCGATGGTCCAGAAGGATGAGGGCGGTGAGTGGTTGTTCCAGTTGGCATTGGGAGGAGACGGGATTCAGCGGTGGTTGGAGAAAGGGGCTAAGATGGTGGCTCGCGGGTGGCAGCTTCAGTGGTCGACGAAGGAGATTTTGCGGGTAGGGCAACGGATGATGGATGCACGTTCGTGGGTGGCGCGATGGGGCAGCGTTGGTTGGTCTTGCGCGAGGGCTGTCAATGACCTCCTGTGGGGAGCGACTATGGAGAAGATGAACGGAAATAGGCAGCGGGGATCGAGTGCTTCAGGCGGGGAGCAGCCTGCTGGGCGACGGTGCGCGCCTACGCTGCGAGGGGATGGTAGTTTAGGTGGTGGAGCTCCGCCCAGGATGGAGGGGCGGCAGGTGCTCCTCCGTTGGTCGATGGTGAGGCGTGGTTGTGCTGCGCGGGTGACACGGTGAGGGGCCACACACGTGGGCGACGACTGTCAGATGCTTTAGGCAGCGGTTCAGGCGACGTGTGGGCCGGTGCTGCCGCCCAACTTTTTTTGTTTTTTTATTTTCAAATGTAAATAGTAACAGGAAAAAATAGAATTTTTTTTATTTTTTTTAAAAATAGAAATTGCAGAGCTTGTTGATAATTTTATTTATTTATTTTTTGTTTTTTATTTATCATGTAAAACAAATGTTAGAAAGAAAGAAAAAAATATTTTTTTTGTTTTTTTTGTTTTTTTATGTATAAACAATTAGGATGCGAGCATGACTGCTCGATCCCAAAATCAAAACGAAAGACATGAACAAGTGTGGTTCCGAGGAAAAAGGTGGATGGATCCTGATCTCCGACCACCGTGCATGGTCGGAGGTGAGAGATCGTGCGACGTAGAAAAAGAACGCGAATAGATCGAGATGTGAAGGTGAAAATCGAATCGGGCGAATCAGATCATGATGATGGATTCTAAGATCTAGAAAAAAATAATGACAATGAAATAAAAATGCGAAAAAATAAAACTACGATTAACCTAGGATAAAAATAAGAGAAGAAAAATGTGGATCTCAACTTAGGAGTGGAAAAGACCGTGATCGCCTCGACGAAGGCCGACTCGTTGTCAACGGACGACTCGGAGGCTAGGCAGGAGACAAGGCTCCTCTCATGATAGATTGATCAAGTTGAAATGAGGGAGAGGGAGTTATATTAATAGATAAAGAATGGAGTTCAAATTTTTGAATTTTTTTGAATGAAGATAAGAGATATGAGAAAAAATTTGAAATAAGATAAAGTTAAAATTATTTACAAAAATTTAATTCTTTTGTATTTTCGTCACTTAATTAAATTGAATAAAAAATGTTAATTTTTTTATTTTTTATGGTGGTTTTTTAAGAATAGCAACTATATACATATACTATATACATAATATACATTATATACATAGTTAAATAAGGAAATTATTTTTTATTTTAAATTTTAAATTTTTTATTTTATTTTAAATAATTAGTAAAAATATTTACAAATATTTACAAATACAATATATTCAAATAAATGGTAAAATTGCACAAACCACCCCAGAAAACCAAGTTTTCAACCGTGACTCCAAAAATTATGAAATCACAGCTATTTTAAAGAAAATTTAATTTAGAATACAATGGAAGTGAGTTTGGTTCAATCTGAGTTCATATGGAGCTGGAATTGGTCTTTCAATTATCGTTTAATGGCTATTTCCGGATGTGGTTACTTATATTCTGTACAGATTTTATATTGCAAATATTTTTATATTTGGGAAACATTTTTATTTACAACTTTTGTTTTGAACATTATTTTGTTTGAGGTCAATTTATGTACAAATACAATAGTGTAAGTGTACAAATATTTACAACACACACTTTTTTTTTGGATTTTCTAATTAAGGACCCTATCTCTCCCTACTTTATTCTTGGTCGATCAGGTCAAGTCTTGACCTTCTCTCGGGGTTCGGGTCAGCATCTATCTATTACATATATACAATCTTCTTTTCTGTCTTTCTTTTTTTTCTTTATTTTTCCTTTCTTTATTTGTTTATTTATTTTAGGTTAAAATGGTAATAAGTGTACAATATTTACACAGATGTAAGTTAGTAAGAATATAAAATTAGTATTATATACAGGTGTTTTATAAGGGATTTTAAGCTAAAATAAATGAATAAAGATGATGAAATGCAGAATCATCATCCCCATATGCTTTACCTTTGCTAGTCCCTTAGCAAACACTTATTTGAAAGAATAAGTGAATAAAAAGAAAAAATAAAAAGAAAGGAAAAATAAAGAAATCAGGACCATATTGAGTATTAAACTTAACTTCACAAAATTTAATTATGGAGCTCTGTCAGACCTTTGGAATATTAGTCAGGAAGAACCTTAATGGGAAATGGATTTAAAACCTAACAGCCTTTAAGTTCCCCAAGACTCCTATTCAGGTCTCCTCAACAGTCAGGTCAGAACAAGTCTACAAACACATATTCTTATGACCATGAATCTTTATTTGTACGGTGTAAGTGAAGTATAGCTCCCCATCTCAAAAGTAGCAAAGAAACAACCTCCCTCAGTAAGGTAACTCTAGTCCCCCGGTCTAGCAGTTCTTTCCTCGAGGAGCGGGGATATTCCCTTCTAAGTTCAAGTACAACCAGCTCAAGAAGAGGAGATGGAAAAAAGAATGGACGGTAACCAGTGTAGCTACCTATCCTTAGATGCATGACCAATGTATCCAAGTCATCCAGCTGCAAGCTTACAAAAATTTGACTTTGAAGCTCTTATTAATTTCTTTTTTTATCCTTATATATACACTCCGACAGGCATTTTACTTTTCAATTAGGCATGTCCACTTTTGGAGATTCTGCATTTTTTTATTTTTTTTGAAAATATATACTAGTTGCAACATGTACATAAGGAGTTTTTCCTCTTGTGCTAGTAGACTATCTCTCTTTTAAATCATTATTGCAACCCCACAACATCCTATCTTTAGACCTCAACGTCACCAGACCAGATTAAGACGCACTTCCCTCCCTAGAGGAAGACGAGAGGTTCTGCCTAGAAGTACTACCCTCGTGTGCTACTCCAAGCCAAAAGTTTCTGCCTCCTCACTACCTCCTCCATGGAGAGCTACGTGTAGAGTGCTTGTCCAAGATAAGCCACAGTCTAAAAGAATCATGCATGTGTTGTTAAATGTTCTACTCAGACTAATCAAGATGACATGTGAACATAGTCTTATGGACTCAAAGAATTAAGTCGCTAGGACCTGAAAAGTCTTAACTGCAATTCTTATAAGGTTCCTCTGAAATTAAGTGAATTAAGGTCTAACTAAGCTCCATTCTTCAGTTTTATTCCAGACTTAGTTTAAATGTCAATACTATCCTAAAAAATGCACATGCAAATGCAAGAAATATATACAATGAAAAAATAAAGCATTTTTGAAACAATTTTCTAATTATGAACTTTTTATGAGTTTTTGGAAAAGAAAGTAAAAATGGTGCACATGTGATTTTTTTTAATTATGCAACTTTTTATAGATTTTTGGTTTTGTAGTTTTTTTAATGGTTTTTTTCAAAAAGGAAAAAGGGTTAGTAAAATATACACAAGTATATACAATCTTTTTTGTTTTTATTTTTTTTGTTTTTTTTGTTTTTTCCTTTTTCTTTTTTTTTATTATTATTTTATTATTTTGTTTGTTTGTTTTTTTGTTGTTTTTTTGTTGTTGTTTTTAAAGGTGATCAAAGTCTATGTACACACACGTGGATTTTACGAATTTATATACATATCTCCAAAAATAAACATATTTAAAAATACGAGTTATGTCTAAAGTATATATACAATATATATACAGCACCCCCTACAGTTAGCTCTAATTATGTCCTCATAGTGATCAGAGAGTGGCAAAGGAAGACATAACTCATGATAAGTATAGAAAAATGAAAAGACTCATATGCTACAACGACTCAAAGAAATAAAGAAAAGAATAGAAGTCGGTAATCCCCCCTATACCTAGGATCAAGAAATCCTAAGTATCGAAGACTGTACAAAAGGAGAAAACCGATGCAGAGAATGTACGGACTCTATGAATAAAAAGCAAAAAAGATGATATGAACAACATCACTCCCCCTATACTTAGGGTAGAGTATCCCTAAGTATAGGTAACAGCATGAGTGATGAATATAACGAATATGAACAACACAAATCATTCACCCCCCCATACTTAGGATAAATTACATTCTAAGTATAGCATATATAAACACACTTTTTCTGGGGTGAATGATAAAATTAAAGAAGAAAGAATGAAACGAAAGGATATACAAGAGGAGTGGATGTACAAAGGTCAAGAAGGTCAAAAGTGAAGCTTCTTGCGGGACCGCTAAGGTATGGATCTGACAAGGTGGAGGTCGATATTGGGGTCATCATTAGACATAAATTGATCAAGATTAACCAAGAATGTATCTTCAGCAGTCTCAGAGTGTGCAGGTATGAATCGGTTAGCGGAAGTACTGTGGTCATGTCCTACCTGGGAAGTCTCGCAAATATCAAAGTAAAAAGGTTCGAAATCATTATAAGAAAAAGTAGGATCAATTTCAACCTAACGAGCCTCTACTGGATCATCATCTTCATCAAAAGGTCCAAATTCCTTTATAAAAGCAATGAAATCAAATTTGGCCTTATCGGTCTCATCTAAATCAAGGTGACTAGAAACAGACTCATCAGTGAAAGTAGTCAAATCATGTATGTCCTGTCTAGTCTCAAAGTTTGCCTTCTGCTCTAGGGTGTCTATTGTGTAAATCCTGCGGATGTCAACAATGCATCGCTACGTACTAGAAGGGGAAACTCTAAGGTCAATGCTTTCTAATTCTTATTACTTGAAGAGGAATTCTTGGGTCTCAGTATCATCCAACATATAGCAAGAATCTTTGATATTATCATCAAGATCAAGGTCCTTGGGGTTGGCTAACACGCGCACACTCTCATGGGATGCAAGTCTTTGATCAGTAATGGGTGCAGTGATCAACATATCTCTATTTACATAAGAACGTAAGTGAATCTCTCCATATCCATAATAAATAACGGCTCTCGTAGAGGTACGGAAAGGCCATCCCAGGATGATGGGAGGGTGCTCCACAGGAGTGGAGGTCTCCATAAATCCGAAGTGAAGTTAATGCCCTGAATAAGAATCACAACGTTTTCTAGAATACCCTTCGGTCTCTTGATAGATCCATCAGCAAATGGGACTATCATCCTGGTTTTCTTGAGAGTCCCAATATACTGTACCATAGAGAAGTGCTTTATATTAATTGACAAACCACCATCAAGGAGAGTGTTATCACAAGAATAGTCAGATATGGAGCAACTCACAAGAGGTGTGGCACTGTTCCCTTTCTTAAAATGTGGGCGGTGGGAGATGCGTAGGCAGTGGCCATGGTAAAGATATGACACTCAGATATGCTCTTCCGCTTTCTTTTCTTTTGTTGAGGAGCAGATAAATGTGTCATGGCTTGGTGAAGTGGGGCTTTAATGATCTCATGAAGGGTGGCCACCACTTCAGGTTTAGTCAATATTTTTTTGAATTTTTGGACCTCCTCCATTCAAGGAAGGAGATCAGAATCAGTATGTACATGAGGATTGCCAAGAGCAGTCTGTATAGTGACATCCTCGGGGTCAAAGGTGGGACGTGTGGTGAATGACTGTGTGGGAAAATAGTTTGGCATGGGTGCCCTCTCCTCACAAAATGAATCAACAATGTCTCTCCCGAAATATTTTTTAATTTTTAAAATTTTCATATTTTTTGTATTTTGGGTGATTGCATGCTCTCATGATTATCCTCAAGTTAATCCATATCCTGAAATAAGTAGCATTCTGGCTCTTATTTATGTTAAATAGATTGCTAATCCTCAAATTCATATGCTCCATCATCTGGTTCAGGGTCTCAAGTGTAGAAATCATGAAAGGTAACTCCAAAATCCTAGGATCAGGTGACTGGAATGAGGGTGGGTGAGAATCAGAGTCCGTCTCCTGAAATAATGGGTTATGTGGATATGTATAAAAATATGGAGGAAAGTCCTCCTGGAAAAAGGAAGGTGGATCGGCTGGAGAGTGCGAGAAGTCCGCGAAGATCGGATTAAAATAACTCTAGTCGACCATCTCCGAAACAAAAGATGGGGATCGAGAGAGAACGAGGGTCAAGTCAAAAGATGTGGAGAAAAAGGTGCAAATGCACAGAAGGATCTAGTATGCACAAGCAATCAAACATAAAACAAACCCCTAGTTCACCAACTCAACGCAATGTAAAGACCGTGAAGGTTCGGTCAATTATCTTGTCAATTTTTAGATTTTGGTGAGAATACAATCTATCAAAGTGGTTAGAGCGAGTTGTTAGGAACTCAATGCTCCTAGGAGACTGTCCCAATATCACAACTAGTTTTTCCCAACCAGTATGGGTGCGGAACGTTTACCGGCTACCCGATCTGCCCACTCTGCTATGAAAATCTCAGACCGATTATTGGCTACCCGATAAAGTCCACATTGGAGAACAACTAATTACAAGAAAGTAGTCTGAAGAGAGTTTGGACGTGGTTCTATCTTAGTGTGTGGGTCGCTCTCTCGCTGTAGATAAATCAAACAAGGCGGGGTTACTCTCCTCCAAAGCAATTATTTTTCCTTACGTTTATTTTAGGGTCGAGGTTTCTTTAGTAGTCCCAAATTTTAGGAAGTTATCACTTGGTTTGAATATTTTCAATGATTAGCCTACCGAGTGTCCAATTTCCTTTTTAACTTATGTGAGTGAAAACAATGAAGGAGATCGGAAATGTCAATGCGCGATTAAACACATGATGCATGCAGAGGTTAGAGATGAGTACCTTGTCATCAGCACTCTACATGTAGGGTGATCCACACAGAATTTAAATATAGAAAAATAAACTAACCTATATGCAAATGCAACTGAATCGTCCTAATCAACAGCTTCTATTAACAGGCAAGAACATGTTAATTTGACTAAGTCCAATTACGCTCTATTCTATAGGTACAGAAATTCTTGTTTAGGGTATTTGGACCTAATTAACTACCTGGCTCAAGTAAATTAATTAAAGCAATCAATAGGTAGCTCACGAAATCCATGGGAAACAAAGAAAAATAAGGCGATGAAAACAAAACCGGTGAGGTCCACCAAGTGCACTGGTACTTGGCGAAACATATCCCAAAACAAATGAATGTTCGTTTACAAGAGTTCGAATGCTCGAAATAACTAAAAGAAAGTATTTTTTTGCCTCCTTCAATTCTTCTTCTCCTCCTCTCACGATATCATGTGGCTCGGTGAAGAATCAAGCAGCATTCGCATCGCTTGGGTGTTTCGGCTCTCCTAGGATCACCTCATTCGCTATGTTGGCCCTCGCAAGAAAAAGAAAAGAGAGAATGTATAAGAAACACAATTATCAAATATGAACAAGAAAAATGAAATAAATACAGTGAATATGAACAATGAAATAATGTGGCAAAATATAAACAGATCTTTACAACCAAGAATAGCAGGTCAAAAGAGAAACCTAACTACCCTCGTCATTACTCCTCGGTAACTGTACCATATTGTTGAGCAAGAATTTTTTAGGAGTGATAATTATTAATGGATATGAAGTTGGCGTTGTGATCCCCAAAATTCATAGCTCAAACAAACAATTTTTTCTTCTCAAGCTACAAAAATAATTACAAGAAAATAATGAAGCGAGAGAAATTTTTGCTACTTATTTACCTGTATAGCAACATGATCGAACTCAGGGAGGCTACAATTCCTGAGGGTTATTCAAATTATTGAAAATCAATTAAAAGAAAAAGGGAATCTCAAATGCAAACTATCTTGGTTTTTTGTGAATTTTTTGTCTTTTTTATTTTTTTTTAAATTTTTTTATTTCTATTTTTTATTTTCTGATTTTCAATTTTTTAGTGATTTTGATTTTTGTAATTTTTTATTTTAGAAAATAAGGAACAATATGCATAAAGGAAGAAATATGCACACCACACTCTTTTTGTATTTTTCGATTATATCAAAAATGCTTAAAAAATCCAGAGAAAATAATTTTGTGTTTTAAAGTATTTGAAATATTTTTGAGAATTTTTTTAGAATTTTCAGATGTTTTTGTATTTTTCTAAAAATCAAATAGTGGCAAAAATGATAAACAGTGCACAACCTGGAGTAATTTGCAACTTAGAAATATTTTAAGTCCCAAAACTCCTGGAGACTATTTTATGCTAAAACATAGACAAATATCTACAAACAAGAAGTGAAATCATGATTTTTAGATTTTTGTAGAATGTTATGTGATTTTTCTAAGAATTTTTAAATTTTTCATTTTTTTGGGTTTTGGAAAGAATTTATGCACGAAATTTGCATAGAAATTAAAAGACAATGAAAGGAAATTAGTCTATTTTTTGTAATTTTTAGAGCAATATTCAAATTTTTATGAATTTTTGAATTTTAGGAAGAGAAAATGACACTGTTTTTTTATAATATTAAAGATAATAAAATGAAATGAAAAAAATGTACAATGAAGAGACAAGTGACAGGAATGTAACATGATTTTTTTCAGAATTTATTGAGCAATAAAAAGGTTTATTTCAATAAAAAGAACAAGCAAAAAAAATGTTTGGACAATAGGCACTAAAATGCAAATATTTATTGTTTTTGCACAAAAAGATAACAAGAAATAAAAGGAGGGCTGAAAAGGCAAATTACTGCTACGTGACAGGTTTGAGAGCAAGGGCTTTTCTGAAATTTGTAAAACCTCCGGAGTTATGATTGCAATTTCTCCAAATTTTTTAATATCAAATGCCCTAGGGTTCATTCTTTGGACCTTCTTTGTTCTCAAAAGCAAAAGGGGCACAAGTGCGCCGCCCCCTTTCTCTCCAAACACACGGGGCACCACCTCGGTCTGGTGGCGGTGGACGGTGGCTTCAGCGATCGGCGGAGTCAGCGGTCTAGAAGGATAAGGGCGGCGAGTGGTTGCTGCAGTTGGCGTTAGGCGAAGACGATCTCCAGCGGCGGTCGGAGCAAGGGGCGGAGATGGTGGCTCACGGGTGGCGGCTTCAGCGGTCGGTGGAGGAGCTTTGGCGGGTAGGACGACGGATGATGGTTGTATGTGCGTGGCTGGCGTGATGGGGTAGCGTTGGACAATCTTGCATGAGGGTTGTCAATGGCCTCCTACGGGGAGCAGCGATGGAGGAAGATGAACGGTGACAATGCGGCGGGGATCGGGTGCTTCAGGCGAGGAGCAACTCGTTGGGTGATAGTGATGCGTGCCCGCGCTGCGAGGGGATGGCAGTCTAGGCGGTGGAGCTCTGCCCACGATGGAATGGCAGCAGGTGCTCCTCCGTTGGTCGACGGTGTGGCACGGCTTTGTCGTGCGGACACGGTGAGTAGGCCACGCACGTGGGCGGCGACTGTCGGATGCTTCAGGCGGCGGTTCAAGTGGCAGATGGACTGGCGATGCTGCCCAATTTTTTTAATTTTTTTTATTTTCAAATGTAAATAGTAATAGGAAAAAGAGGAAATTTTTTTTCAAAAATAGAAATTACAGAGCTTTTACTATAAATTTTATTTATTTTTTTGTTTTTTATTTATCCTGCGAAACTAATGTTAGAAAGAAAGAAAAAATATTTTGTTTGTTTTTTATTTTTTTATTTATAAACAATTAAGATGCGAGCACGACGGCTCAATCTCAAAATCAAAACGGAAGATGTGAACGAGCGCGGTTTTGAGAAAAATGGCGGATGGAACCGGATCTCCAACCAATGTGCATGGTTAGAGGCGAGAGATCGTGCAAGGTAGAAAAAAGAACATGAATAGATCGAGATGTGAAGGTGAAAAATCGAATCAGGCGAATCAGATCATGATGATGGATTCTAAGATCTAGGAAAAATAATGACAATGAAATAAAAATGCGAAAAAATAAAACTACGATTAACTTAGGATAAAATAAGAAAAGAAAAATGTAGATATCACCTTAAAAGCGGAAAAGACAGTGATCGCCTCAACGAAATCCGACTCACTGTCACCGGACAGCTCGGAGGTTAGGCACCTCTCTACAACAAGATAGCTCTCGGAGAAAAGGCTCCTCTTACCAAAGATTGATCAAGTTGAAATGAGGGAGAGGGAGCCATATCAATAGATAAAGAATGGAGTTTGAATTTTTGAATTTTTTTGAATGAAGATAAGAGATAAGAGAAAAAATATGAAATGAGGTAAAGTTAAAATTATTTACAAAAATTATTTTTTTGTATTTTCATCACTAATTAAATTGAATTAAAAATCGTAATTTTTTTATTTTTTTTGTGGTGGTTTTTTTAAGGATAGCAACTATATACATTTACTATATACATATGGTACATTATATACATAGTTAAATAATGAAATTAGTTTTTTTTTGTTTTAATTTTTTTTTATTTTTTTAAATAATTAATGAAAATATTTCCAAATATTGGCAAATATAATATGTACAAATAAATGATAAAATTTCACAAACCACCCCAGAAAATCAACTTTTCAATCGTAACTCCAAAAATTATGAAATCACAATCATTTTAAAGATAATTTAATTTAGAATACAATGGAAGTGAGTTTGATTCAATTGAGTTCATATGGAGCCAGAACTGCTCTTTCATTATCGTTTAATGGCTTTTTTCGGATGTGGTTACTTTTATTCTGTACATGATTTTATTTTGAAACATTTTTTATTATTTAGGACACACTTTTATTTACAACTTTTGTTTTGAACATTATTTTGTATTTTGTTTTGGTTAATTTATGTACAAATAACAGTGTAAGTATACAAATATTTACAGCACACACATTTTTTTGGATTTTCTAATTAAGGACCCTATCTCCCCCTACTTTATTCCTGGTCGATGAGGTCAAGTCTTGACCTTCTCTCGGGGTTCGGGTCAGCCTGTATCTATTACATATATACAGTCTTGTTTTCTTTCTTTTTTTCTTTTCTTTTCTTTTCTTTATTTTTCCTTTCTTTCTTTCTTTATTTATTTTAGGTTAAAATGGTAATAAGTGTACAATATTGACACACAGATGCAAGTTAGTAAGAATATGGAGTTAGTATTATATACAGGTGTATTATAAGGGATTTTAAGCTAAAATAAATGAACAAAGATGATGAAATGCAGATTCATCACCTACATGTATGAGGCGGGCGACTGTGACGATCGGCTCCCCTGATTGGCATGTGACCAAGACTGTGACGTAGAAGCCATCTGTGCCTCATGTAGACACATGATCTATGTCTTAACGTCACTCAAAGTCTGGGCCAGCTCATCAATCTTGTTGAGCTTATCTAAGCCCTGACACGTCTTCTTCTCCCTTAGATGAAGATCAGATTACTTCTCTATTGAGAGGAGTCACTAAAATCCAGATCTATTTCATGACTCCCTCAGAATGGAAGCGTCTTGGTTTTACAATCGTTTATGAAAACATTACCCTCAGGTATTCCTAATACATGTACATCCTGCATACTGGAAGATTACGATCAACCCGAAGTTATAGATCAATTTTACACTGTCATCTTTAGGATTTCATCATCAAGTTTCTCATTCTTGGTCATTGGGAGTTGATATCGATCATATGCTTTCCAAAAGCATATATCATACCTTCAAATTCATGTCATGTTTCCAAAGCACAAAGACCATGCATGGAATTTGATCGGTCCCAATACCTCATGAGTGAGCTCATGTCTTCCAGTTCACAAGTGAACCTATATGATCCCATTGAGAGATCTTATTACTCATATGCCCTCATATGCACACCAGCTCGCCGGTGTATAGACCTTGGTTAGATCATCAACCTATTGGTCTGCCAAATATACATACTTAAACATATAACAACACATCTGTCTCCGGTCAGAGGATGTTTTCCTATATCTCGACAGTATACGACATAGTACTTTGGTTATCTCGATCTCGTTAAGTTAACTCTTTGACCTAACTAATCTGACACCTTTGAATCTCTATCCCCATGCAGAGGACCTGCATCAAGAGATCGATAAGATATCATCCTAATGAGAAAGGATTGACATCTCCTACTCAAGCTGGAGATCATCTCTTAACAATCATTTGACGGTGCTTGAGGAGTCCTCAATCTAACTCCTTAGATATTCTTCCAAACACCAGCCTCTATGAATCAATTATTGAATCAACAACTGTATGATTATTTAGTTGGCCATGGTACATAACTCTAATTGTGCAGAGGGACCTTAAAGTGCATTCATTCATTTAATCTCAAATAGAGAGTGAAAAGAATCAATAACTTTTATTGATAAATCAAATATTATAATAACATTTATTGTTGGTGGTTCGCCTTAGGCTCACATGGCTAACATAGGCATCATCAGAACCGAACGCCTGCACCGAGCCCAACACCGTCAAATCCCACCAGAGCCATGTGTTGCTCGCACCATTTAGGGGTATATTTCCTTTCTACCCTCGCATGTTATTCTATTTCCATTTAGTGCAATAAATGTAATATGTAGTTAAAAACAATTTTAGTAAGGACCTTGTAGATTGAATATTTGCACTTTAGTCCAGTAGAGTAAAAGTCGTGTACATTCACGTGCTTTTTTGAGATATTTGGAAACTTCTCTCTGAGCTTTATTTGATTAATGAAATAGAAGAAGTTTTTAGTATTTGCATTTTTGCCCATGTGAAGGTTCTGTCACGTGTAGCGCATGATTTCTCTAGGTAATTTGTACCTGGGATCCCTGCATTTTTATTGCATGTTATTATTTGGTCCCAGGATTTAAAATAATTGCATTTTGGTCCTCTATATGCAACATTTTATTTTTCTCTTTTATTAAATGCAATAAATAGCAAAATCACTCCAAAAATTGCATAAAAATTATTTGTAGCTCCTACTATTGTGTTTTATTTTTGGTTATTTTTTTGCTATTTTTTTGTTGGCTTTTATTAAAAATTTCAAAACCTGTAAAAAGTGTCTTGTTTACAGTAGAAACTTTATAAAAATTATGAAAAATGTACTGAAATTCTAGAAAAAATAGAGTAGATGTATTTTGATTTTTTGAATTTGTTTTCCAATTTTCATTGCATTTGCTTTTATAAAAACCTAGAAATTTGTAAAACATCAAAAAAAACCATAAAATTCATATGAAATCTTAGAAAAAATCCAAAAATTGTGATTATAGTTCTTGTTTATAGATATTTTCATATACTTTTCAATAACATCATGAAGTTTTGTGCTGATTTGGTATTTTATATTTGCAAAATACTCCTGATTGTTCATTGTTTTCATTATTTCTTGATTTTAATCATTTTGAAAATCCCAAAACATCCAAAAAATCTACAAAAATCACAAAAAAAACATTAAAAAAATTGTTTAAGACACAAAATATTCTTTACTTTATTTTTCTGACAATCTTTACCCTATTTGAACAATACAATAAGTGTGTGTACTTCCCTTCTCATTCATAGTTTTTATCTACCTTATTTTCAAAAATAAAAAAATCGCAAAATTAAAAACCATTAAAAAATTAAATATCCTTTGAATCTTCGTAATTTAACTACTAGGTTTAATTGTGTTCATTGTGTTCAACCCTTGTCGCTATACTAGGTTAATAAAATTATCTACCACTTGCTTGACTTGCTTGATTTATTGTGTGGTTAAATAATTTTCTCAATTTTTGACTTAGTTAATTTGGGTGACAATGACACCTTCATTGCCTAATTAATCAACTTAACCCTAGTTAGCCGAGCGATCTTTAGAATGGCACCGTTGCCGGGGAGCACGACTAGGTCGTTAGGATTCTGTTTTCGTGTTTGCTTCCTTCTGTGTATATTTACTCTTTATTTCCTTTTTTTGTTTGTTCATATTTCTCATAAAATTGGTTCTAACACATTCTTTTGTCTCTCTTTGTTGCGAGGGACTGTGGAGCAAGGGAGGCGATCTTAGGAGAGCTGACGCACCCGAGCAAGGCAGAGGCTGCACGTTCTACACCGACCGGTAGGAGAGAGCAACTTAGGAGGAGTAGGAGACTGTTTTAGATTAGATTTTATTTTCCTACATCATATCTCATTTTTATATAAACTTGTAATAACTCTCAGAGACTTTAGACACTTTATTCAGGGTATGTTTCACCGAATGCCGGTGCACTCGGCGGATCTCAGTGAGTTTTATCCGTTATTTTCATCACCTTTATTTTATTTTTTTCTTGTGGATTTGAATTTTCTGACTTTATTTTATTTTATTTTCTGTGTGTGAGCCCTAGACTTAGGCTTTTATTTGGTTGAGACAGGTAGTGATTAGGTCCAAACACCTAATAAAATATTTGTTCTTATAGAATTGATTGGACGTAATAAATAAATTGTTAACTATTTGGATTTGAGACCGCACACCGAGAGAGGTCGCATACAACGCTAGCAAGACCCATTGTGAAGGGCATCGAGCATCCTCCAAGATCGAACTTTGGTCTCGTTTCTGGATAATGAAAACCTTGTTCTTCTCATAATAGAAGTTTATATTTATGGCTATTTCTTCTTGCATCATTTAGGTAGTTTTATTTATGTCTTTACATTTATGCACAGATCATATTGCATGTAGACTGTTGGAGCAAGGTACGTCTTCTATCTCGTGCATGCATCATTGATTTCATTGCGCACCAGCTTTTCCGTCTTCCTCCACTATTTTCTTGGACTTAGGAATTAAAGGAAATTGGAAATATTGTTAGACATGTCCTTATTCAAAAATGCCAAAAAAATGATAACCCAATAAAATCAAGACTACTAAACAAACCTGACCCTAAAATAAGTGTAAAGATCACATTCATTGTTTTGGGGAGAGTAACCCCCTCATTGTTTGCAGGTACTTACCTCCAAACAGAGTGGATGAGGACGTAGCCGCTAAGGATTACAGCCCAAATCCCTGGACTTGTGCCCTATGCTCCTGTACACTATTCATTGATGTATGGTTGAGATGCAAGCACTTGCCTTCGACCCTTAGCAGAAGTAGTCTTGTCCAAGTTGGGTATGCACCACCGGCTTGGTTAAGTTCTACCCTAGGTGACTTCACCCATGAGTCTGATTAAGTAGCTATATTCTCACTAAACTCTAAAACAGAAAAGATTAACGACTAATCTTTTACGGTCATCATTTGCGTTGAGTTGGTGAATTGAGGGTTTGATTTCTCATCGTTGTTTTCAGTCCAGATCTACTCTTCATTATTCCCCACATCACGATGAAGGGCAGGCGGTCTCTCAGGCTACCTTTGGTAGCATCACTTCACAGCACACATGTCCATTCATCTAGGGAGGTTCCTGGGAGCTCAGACCCGCTCTCGAAACCATAGTATTCCACCTCCTTCTTCGACCTTCCCCACCCATCACTTGAGGTACAATAATCAGAGCAATCAGAGCAGATATTGTTGACTTGGTTACACCTGAGGCCTTCTCTTTTTCCTTTTCAAAGTCTGGCGAGATGGACCAAGAGCGGAGAGATGATGAGTAGCCAGATATTCACGATGTGTTTGATTATGCGACTATCAAAGACACCCTCCTGGCATATCTAGAGGCGATGCAGCTATAGATCCAGGATCAGAGGTTGCTCATGACAAAGGTGAGGCGGGAATTGACTCAGATGAGAGATGGGAAGGTAGATGCAAGAGATGACAGACCAACCAGTGGTGGAGGAGAGATACCTGAGGACCGAGAAGATGCCATAGTTGAGAGACGTAGTGAGGAGGACCATGATCCACAAAGACCTTTACACACCATGAGAGAGTTACAAAACCTTGGTGCAACTCTTACCCACAGATGGATTCAGGTGCCTGCCATACTTGGTGATTTTGAGCTACGGCTCCAGACAATTCACTTGTTTCCCACGTTCCATGGGCACACCACCACGGAGCTCCATCTACATCTCTAGGAGTTTGAGATCATTTGCAGCACGGTCCATGACAGATTAATGGACGGCACGATCAAGTTGATAGCCTTCCCATTTTCCTTTGTTGATAGAGAAGCCTACTGGCTGGAGCACTTAGAGAGGGTTGTCACTACCTGGGAGCAGTTGAGGACTGAGTAGCTCAACAAGTACTATCCACTCGGTCGGACGAATGCAAAGTGAGCCATGATCAACAGTTTCACCATGATCTCAAATGAGCAGTTCCATGAGGCTGGGGATAGTTTTAGAGAGCCCATTGATAGGTGTCCACATCATGATATCAGTAAGCCCAACTTAATCCAGAGTTTCTTTTATAGGATGACACTTGAGCTGCAGGGGTGATGAATCTGTGATTTGTCATCTTTATTCATTTATTTTAGCTTAAAATCCCTTATAAAACACCTCCATATAACACTAACTCCATATTCTTACTAGCTTGCATTTGTGTGTAAATATTGTACACTTCTTACTAATTTTAACCTAAAATAAATAAAGAAAGAAAGAAAGGAAAAATAAATAAAAGAAAATAAAAAAGGAAAAATAAAGAAAAGAAAATAGAAAAAGGAAGACTGTATACAGGCTGACCCGAACCCTGAGAGAAGGTCAAGACTTGACCTGATCGACCAGGAATAAAGTAGGGGGAGATAGGGTCCTTAAGCAGAAAATCAAAAAAAATGTGTGTGTTGTTGTTGTAAATACTTCTCACTGATTTTGTGTATATCTGTATAAAACTAACACTAATTTATTTGTGCCTTAATTGAATTCAAATCAAATAACTTTCAAAACCAAAGTTATGAATATAAATATTTTCTAATTAATAAAATTAATTGCACAATTAAATCATGTACAGAATAAAAGTAGCCACACTTGGAATAAGCCACTAAGCACTAATTGAAAGTCCAATTCCAGCTTCATATGAGCTCAACTTGAATCAATCTCACTTCCGTTGGATTCGAAATTAAATTATCTTTAAAATAGCTGTATTTTCATAATTGTTAAAGTAACGGTTGAAAAGTCGGTTTTCTGGGGTGATTTGTGCAATTTTCTCATGTATTTTGTGCATATTGTGTTTTGTATATTTGTAAATTATTCTCACTAATTATTTAAAATAAAAAATAAAAAAATTAAATTTTTTAAAACAAAAAAGGGATAATTTCCTCATTTACCCTTGTATATAATGTCATATATGTATATACTATATGTATATAGTTGTTATTTTAAATTAAACTCCATAAAAAATATAAAAAAATAACTTTTTTAATTTAAATAAATAAGTGACAAAAATAGATAATTTTATAAATACTTTTATATCTTTTTATCTTTATCTCCTTTCAAATTTCATCTCTCTTATCTCTTCCATCAAAAAAATCAAAAATTCAAATTTCATCTCTTTTATATTTATATGCCTCCTTCTCCCTCATTTCAACTTGATCAATCTTTAGAGAGAGGAGCTCGACCTCCGAGAGAGAATTTCGTCGAGGAAGTTTCCTAGTCTCCAAGCCGTCCGGTGACAGCGAGTTAGCCTTGTCGAGGCGATCACGACATTTTTCTGCTCCTAAGGTGAGATCCACATTTTTCTTATTTTTATCTAGGTTAATCATAGTTTATTTCTCCAATTTTTTATCTCGTTGTCATTTTTTATCTAGATCTTAAAATCTGTCACGTTTTTTATTTGCCATTGATCTCGAGTTTTCATCTCATTCTCTCGATCTCCCTGCGTTCTATTCTATCGTCCACGATCTCTCAACTCCGGTCACGTACGGTGGCCAGAGATTGAATTCGAATCTCTCATGTCCGCCGGATCCTCGTTCATTTTTCCGATTTGTAAATAAATAAAAAAAATTATTTCGTTTTCTCTAATGTTTTTGTTGCAGGATCATTAAAAAACAACAGAAAATAAAAAAATAAAAAATAAAAAAATTATTCCATATCTTTTTTTCTTAATTTTTATTTTTTCGGATTTACAAAAAAATAAAAAAAATTTACTATTTACATTCTACTTTACAAAGTAAAAAAATCGCCAAGTAGAAGGGTCGCCACCCCCGCCGTCGGTCCTCCGCGTGCCTCCCGTGGCCCCTCCTCCTTCCAGTCGCACTAGGCGGCGCCTCCGCGCAACGCACGCGACAGCCCGTGATCCCATCCTCCCAAGCGTCGCCCGCTCCTCCCGTTCGTCAGCCACGACCCCGCGTCTTCCTCCTCCGCATGGACGCGCACGGCGGTCGCGCCGCCCGCCACCTCACCTCCAGCGCCTCTACCATCTATGTCGCCAGGCGCTCCTGTGCGCCCCACCGCCGATCCGCGCCCCACCGCCGCGCCGTCTCAGATTGAAGAAGAAAAGGAGGGGGCGGCGGCCCTTGCCTCTCCCCCTTGTGATTGAAGGAACCAGAGAACGGAACCCTTCCTAGGGTTGAGGGTTTTTGAATTAAAAAAAAGAAATATTTGGAAAACTTGCATCTTCAGCCCCTGGAACTTCAATAAATTTCAAAGAAGTCCCTACCAGCCTCAAGCACATGCCAAGCACGTGATATAGTGGTAAAATTGCACATTCTCTCTTGTAATTTATTTTTGTTATTTATTTGATGCAAAGATAGAACTTATTTACATTTTAGTCCCTGAACTGCAGAACAATAATTTGCTTGCTCTCTTTGAATGAAATAAATGTTATTTGTGATCTAAAAATTTTGTAAAAATTATGCTATGCTCTTGATATGATTATTTTCTTAGCATAAATTTCTCATTGCATTTTGATTTCATTTGATATTATTAAAAAATCAAAAATAATGTCATTTTGTCTTCCTGAAATTCAAAAATTCATAAAAATTCAAATATTGTTCCAAAAATTCCAAAAAATAGAGTAGTTTTATTTCATTGTCTTTTAATTTCTGACCAATTCTCACGCATTATTTCTTTATAAAACCCCAAAAATTGAAAAACATCAAAAATCTTCTAAAAATCATAGAAAATTTTACAAAAATCCAAAAATTGTGATTTCAGTTCCTGTTTGTAGATATTTGCATGTAGTTTGTCATAAAAATAATTATCAAGAGTTTTGTGCATTTAAAATATTTTTAAGTTGCAAATTACTCCAGGTTGTGCACAATTTTTGCATTTTCTTATTGTTTGATTTTTAGAGAAATACAAAACCATCTAAAAATTCTACAAAAATTCTCAAAAATATTATAAAAATTTTAAAACCCAAAAATATTTTCTCTAGATTTTTCTGAGCCTTTTTTATAAATTGAAAAATTACAAAAAGAGTTGGTGTGTGTATTTTTGATCTTGTGAATATTACTTCGTGTTATTTCTTTGAAAATTAAAAAAATTGCAAAATCAAAATCACTAAAAATTTGAAAATCAGAAAATAAAAAAATAGAAATAAAAAAATTAAAAAGATAAAAAAATCACAAAAACCAAGGAAAGTTGTCCTTTGAGATTCTTGTTTTCTCTTAATTTATTCTTGATTAATAGAATAACCCTTGGGATTTGTAGCCTCCTTGAGTTCGACCCTGTCTGCTATACAGGTTAATAAGTAGCAAAAATAAAAAAATATATTTTTTGTTTGTCACGGGATTTTGGGGATAACAACGACGAACATATTTACCATCAATTTTCCGACCGTCAAAATTCCTGCACAACAAGGGGCTAGTCAATGCCTCTTGTGGAGGGACCTACTTTTCCAAGGACAAGGACCAAGTCTGGGCCATCTATGAGGATATGGCTGAGAACTATGTAGTGATGACCCATGCCCGTGTCTACACTCATGGGAAGCCCTCTCGCTAGGCATTGTCTCACCACATAGTTTCACATATAGAGGACGATCCTTCTTCATTTTATACAGCAGCAGTACTAGCCGAGACATTAGTTGCAGACATGGGCATAATTAGCCAGAAGCTGGATTGCATGGATATCATACATTGATCTGAATGAGATTCAGATGCAATGATAAGATTAGATTTGAGGCCTTGATTAAATAAAGCATCTATTATAGGTCCATGAGATCTGGATTTGAGAAGTGATCACAATATCCACGTCACTATACGTGGAATGTACAATACCATATCCTTATCTCCAAGTATCTACAGAGAAAGCGCATTATTCTTGAAAGAGTTCAAGAATACTTCCATTGTTGAATTATATCTAAGCATTGAGAAATGGATAACTAAATGTGATTTAAATCATGAATAATGTGAATTTGATTCATATTATTTGAATGCATGAGAATGATTATCTAATATAATTAAATGTGATTTAATTATTATAGATATGTACAATGTGGATAGTATTATCCAATTATTTACAAAATTATAATTGTGATTTATAATATGTTAGAGAGAGACTAATTGTAATTTATATTTGTTGATTAAATGTAATCTAATGAATTGGATCGAGATTGACTCATTCCAAGTCAAGAGAGTGGACAACCACATTGTCCTAAAGGAACTTGGTGGCCGTCCCCCCCCCCTTTTTAGGGATGATTCAATATCTTCCTCCATTATATCCAAGATTAAATGATTTATTTTGAAATTAATTATATTGAGTTATCAATATATTAATTTAATTTAAATCATTGTTGTTTTGTTTTTTACAACAAAATCATGGCCATTGAAATTAACACAAATCAATCTCATCCATTGATTTTGTGTTGTCCATGGAATGAGATCCATGGACTCCCAAAACCCTATATAATAAGAGGCACCCCTTGCTCTTCGGACTACAACTTCGACAACGTCTCTCTCTCTCTCTCATTCTCACGCCAACTCTCTTCTCTCTCATTGAGTGGCTATCCACTCTTCTCATAGAGAGAAGGTCGCCTTTGTCATCGCTTCGTCATTGTGTTGCCGCTTCAACGACTCTTGGGTCTCCATCTTCTTTGGTGCATCTCGCTCATGAAGAAGGCCTTTGATCTCATGAGATGAGATCAAGAGATCCATTGCTTGGATCATCGACTTGGATTGAAAGAAGTACGTGACTCATTTCCGCGCTCGCAAGCGTCTCCTCTGAAGGATTGGACTTGAGACAGGAGATCTCTTCTCTTAGAGGCTCGATTACAACCACACTACAAGAGGTATTCATTTATCTATTATTTGGTTAGATGAAATGATCCAAGAGGTGTTTTTGGATCATGTGGTTTCATCAATGAAATTTTTTAAATTCTATTGCACCGAGCAACTGGTGCGACTAGTCGCTCTTAATCGTATATGATGCGATCGTCACTCTTCCGTGATGTGATTAAGGATTCTTCCATATAGTTCAAGTGGTATCAGAGCCAGGTTGGAGGTTTTGGATGCGATCCATAAACTTAGGAAGACTTGGGCTCATTAAGGCTTGTGAAAATTTCATCACATTTCATTCATGCGGACCTGTTTTATGAGTTTTTAGACTGTTTAAAATATTTAAACACGAAATTATCACTTGGATTTTGTTTCCCATTAATTAAGAAAACCGCAAGATTTGAGTTTGCGTGATTTGGAATCGAATTTCTCAAGATATGATCATTTTAGTGAACATATATCCACTGTTTCGGGGATGGCAAATCTTGACATAATTAATAATTTAGTTATGGTTTTGAAATGCCTAGAAATACATGCCAATCACTTGGGATATTATAATCCAAATTGGCAAACTTTGTAAACTTATTTTGCATGATTTGGATTTAAATTGATTGAGATATGCTAATTTTAGTGAGGGTCACTGCTGGAAATTACGTTGCAAACCAAGAACCTTGTGATTGTCATTTAATAAATTAGTAAAATTAATGGTTAATTTCCTGAAATAATTATGGATTAATATTTGAGAAATATTTGATAATAATTATTTCATTAAATGATATTGCATTAACCAATAATTGATTAGATATGATCTAGATCACAAATTGGTTGCTCAATCTTCCTTCCAACAAACAAGCTTGCTTGAATAGGATTGAGAATTTATTTAGCAAATTTTCCTTATTATATAAATCAAAATGATTTTGATTATTATTATATGGAAGAATTAGTTATATGAATGTGACTCATGATAATTAATTAAAAATTTAATATGAGGTGGAGGATCACACAAGTGACATCCATTGTCACCCGTCAAGGCGAAGGGTTCTGTCACCAGGGACTGTATGTAGGAGACGCTTGTCCAAAGTGATAGCTCCTGCATACAAGCGCATCTGGATCAGGATATTTGCTTCTCGAAAGAGTAAGGTCGTATTCGTAGTGACCCCAACGTCAGGTCCTCATATTCTTGGGGTGATATTGGATTGCACATAGCAAGTTCTAATCCTGTTGATGGTTGGTTCAATTAACGATGGGTCAACATTACCTTAGGAGTGGTGGGTCCAGATGTTAAAGACCGAATGGGAAATGCAAGTTGCACTTGCAATGCAGAATGCGTTCTTGTTTCTTTTTATCCGAGTTACAGGTTCTCATATTATTGGGATGTGACAAAGATAAGGAGGAGATCCTAGATCTTGCTAGAGATATAACGGTAAGTATATCTCTTGCTTTGAAAGTGATTAATGGAATGAACTTTCAAAGTTGACAAGGCAAGACTAATTTGATTAAAAATTCATTAATAAAAGAAATGCAATTGAATATATTATTATTTATATATTCAAATATAATGCATTCTTGATTGAAGAAAATGATGTCCGTGAACCCACTTAGCAGGCTCCTGAAGGTCACTCAGTTGACCAGACCAAATTATTTGGATTGGATCTGAAATTTGGATTTTGTCCTTTCCGCTAAGTGCATCTCTTATTTATTGTCAAAGGACAAGTACATAGACCCGAAGTCTCCGAAAGAAATTAATTTTAATGAAAAATATGATGAAGATCATAATTTGGCAATGTATTACATTATGGGTTCATTGTCTAGTGTGGTTCAGAAGCAGCATGTGGAAATGAACACTTGCTAAGAGATCATGTTGAATTAGAGAGAAATGTTCGGTTATGTAAATCACACACAAGTTATAATATAATGAAAGAACTTATTCGCTGCAAGATGCAGGAGGGGACCTATGTTAAAGAACATGTACTAAAAATGTTTAGGTACCTCTCTGAGCTGGAAACCTTGAGAGCTGACATGGACACTGATATGCAGACTGACTTCATCCTGTTGTCGCTCCCTAAGTCTTTCAACAACTTTGTGGTCATGTTCCATATGAGCAAAGATAATAATAGTTAAACTGGGCTATTGGCTGCATTAAAGTCTGCAGAAGATGTAATGAAGAAGGATGGCCCTTCTAGCAGTGCAATGGTTGCACAGGTCAAAGGAAAGCGCAGTCGGAAGCATGATTCTCGGAAGGGCCTGGCCCAGAAGAGAAAGAAAAAGAGTCGAGGCGTTGGCTCATCTTCCATGCATCCACTCTGATAGCATCAAAGAAAAACGATGTCTGTCATCACTGCAAGAAGCCCGGGCACTAGAAGTGTAATTGTCTGTATTACATGAAGTCAGTCGACAAAGGTAAAGCCTCGGCAGGTATGTAATCTACCTTCATCGTTGAAACTAATTTTCTCATTGGATGAGAAGGAAGTTGGGTTATAGATTCTGGTGCTTCTATTCATGTATGCAATTTGTTGCATCTATTTCAGGAAATTAAGAGTCTAGATGAAGGGGATATAGTCATCCAGATGGGATCTGATGCAAGTGTTGCAGTGGTCGCCGTCGGGACATACCGACTATCATCTAGTGGAAGAGTCCTAGTACTTAAAGAGTATCTTTATGTACCTGAAGTCAGAAGGGATTTATTATATGTATCTAAGTTTGTTATAAATGGATATTGATTCTCTTTCTGTAATAAAATAGTCATAAATCATTATGATAAGCATATTGCAGATGGTGTTTTGATTTCTAATGGACTCTATGAATTGTCATTGATGAAAATGTCATGACTGTTACTACCCTTAATAAGAACCCTAAAAGATTCAGAGAGAATGCAAATCATTTAAACATGATTTGGCATCAAAGGCTTGGTCATTTATTGTTGATAAGATCAAAAGATTAATAAAGGATGGACCCTTAGATTTTTTAGAGGTTCAATCTTTGCCTACCTGCCAACATTGTATTCGAGGTAAATTGACTAGGATGCCTTTTCATAATAAGGTTACAAGATGCGAAGGTATTCTTGATCTTATACATACCGATGTATGTGGTCCCTTCAGTACCACAACTCAAAATGGATTTCGATATTATTTGACTTTTATTGATGACCATTCACAATACGGGTTTATCCTCCTACTACATCATAAATCTCAAACCTTTGAAAAGTTCAAAGAGTTCGAGGCTTTGGTTGAGAACCAAACCGATAGGAAGATTAAATGGAATCGTTCTGATCGAGGTGGTGAGTACCTCTCAAATAAATTCAAGGAATACCTTAAAGAGAATGGAATTGTCTCCAATCTCATTCCTCCCGAAAACTCCCAACCTAATGGTGTTGCCGAAAAATGTAACAAAACTATTATGGATATGGTTTGTTCAATGATGAACAAAGCACATTTACCATTTAGTTTCTGGGGCTATGCAGTAGAGACTGCAATATATATCCTCAACAAGATTCCTAGCAAGTCCATACCTAAGACTCCTCATGAGCTCTGTATGGAACCAAACCTAATGTTAATCACTTGAGGGTTTGGGGTTGCTTGGTCCATGTGAAGAACATGGATGAAAGTAAGCTAGAATATCGCACTCGAGAGTGCTATTTCATTGGGTATGTTAAAGATGGTATTTGATATAAGCTTTTGACCCTGAGACCCATAAGCTTTTCGTCTCCAGAGATGTGAGATTTCTGGAGGATGACTTCCTTAAAGGTCAAACAAAAATAAAGTAGATGAAGTCATTGAATCTCATGATGATTCTGAGCTTCCTGAACCAGAAACTGAAGGGATAAATAAAGATGAAACACCCATACCTCTTCGAAGGAGTTCGAGGGTGGTTGCACCACATGAAAGGTATGGATTCCATGTGTCAGGTGAAACTGACAATGATCCTACTTCATATGATGAAGCACTCATGGATCATGTCATGGATAGATGGATGCCAGCAATGAAGTCAGAGATTGACTCCATGCATAAGAATTGAGTATGGACCCTAGAGGATCTACTTGAAGGAGTAAAATCCATTGGGTGTAAATGGATCTTCAAGAGAAAGAGGGGACCTGATGAGAAATTAGAGACTTTCAAGGCATAGCTCGTGGCTAAGGGATACACACAGAGAGAAGGCATCGACTATGATGAGACGTTCTCTTCTGTGGCTATGCTTAAGTCCATCGGGACACTGCTATCTATAGCTGCATCTCTTGACTACGACATCTGGCAGATGGACATCAAGACAACTTTCCTACCTTGAGGAGGATATCTATATGGAGCAGCCCCAGGGCTTCATACCGAGGAATGTAAAATATGCAAGCTGATGAAATCCATCTATGGGCTCAAACAAGGTTCTCATAGATGGAACATCCGATTTGATGAAACCATAAAGAGTTATGATTTTGTGCAGAATCCTAATGAGCCTTGTGTGTACAAGAAGCTTAGTGAGAGCGCCATTATGTTCATCATGCTTTACGTAGATGACATCCTTATCATTGGGAATGATACAGGGATGATTAGTGTTAAGATTTGGCTAACTCATACCTTCAAGATGAAAGATCTTGGAGAAGCCTCTTACATCTTGGGTCTGAAGATGTTCAAGAACCGAGAAATTAGGATATTGGGATTATCAAAACATGGGTACATAAAGAAAATTCTTGAACGTTTCCGTACGGATGGTTCCAAGAAAGGTTTCCTCCCCTTAAGACATGGTATCCACCTATCTAAAGGGATGGCTCCTTGAAGTGTTGAGGAAAAGAAAGCCATGGCTATATGCCCCTATGCATCAGCTATAGGAGGCTTAATGTACGCCATGATGTGTACTAGGCCAGACATCCGCCCTGCAGTGGGAGTGGTAAGTCGTTACCAATACTGTTATGGAGAACAACACTGGAATGCAGTGAAGAACATTTTCAAGTATCTAAGATGGACACAAGACTACATATTGGTCTATGGAGATGGTGATATCCAAGTCTTGGGATACACAGATTCAGACTTCCGGTCAGATATAGATGATTGAAAGTCGATATCAAGTTTTGTGTTCCTATTGAACGGTGGTGTTGTGAGCTAGAGAAGCAAGAAGCAGGAAACTACAACAGATTCAACAACAGAAGCCGAATACATTGCTGCATTGAATGCTACAAAGGAGTTGGTGTGGTTGCGCAAGTTCATCCTAGATCTTGGCATAGTTTCCTCTAATACTCTCATCTCGTATTCCCGCAATAACACTGAGCCATTTCCGAGGCGAAGGAACCCCGATGGCATCAAAAGAGCAAGCACGTGGAAAGGAAATACCACCTCAATTGGGAGATTCAAAATCGTGGTGACATCATCATCACCAAGGTGGATTCTGCCGACAACGTTGTTGATCCTCTTACCAAACCTTTGACACAGAAGGTTTTCAACCAGCATGTAATGAGTATGGGTTTTAAGGATTGCACCTGAATGGTTCTAAGGGCTAGTGGGAGATTGTTAGCCATGTGAGCTCGAGGCGAACCATTCCTACAATAAATGTTATTGTGATATTTGATTTATTAATAAAATTTATTGATTCTTTTCACTCCCTATCTGAGATTAAATGAATGAATGCACTATAAGGTCCCTCTATATAATTAGGGTTATGTTCCATGGACAACTTAATAATCATACAGTTGTTGATTCAATAATTGAATCACAGACGTTGGTGTTTGTATGAATATCTAAGGAGTTAGATTGAGGACTCATCAAGCACCGTCAAATGATTGTTAAGAGATGATCTTCAGCATGAGTAGGGGATGGAATACTTTCTCATTAGGTTGACATCTGACCGACCTCTTGATGCATGTCCTCTGCGTGGGAATAGAGATTTGGAGGTGTCAGATAAGTTAGGTCAAAGAGTTGACTTAATGAGATCGAGATAACCAAAGTCCTTTGTCATATACTATCACGATATAGGCATACATCCTTTGACTGGAGACAGATGTGTTTCTATATGTCTAAATATGTACATTCGACAGATCAATAGGTTGATGACCTAACCTAGATCTATACACTGGCAAGATGGTGTGCATATGAGGGCATATGAGTAATACGATATCTCAAAGGGATCATACAGGTTCACTTGTGAACTGGAAGACATGAGCTCACTAATGAGGTATTGGGGCTAATCATATTCCATGCTTGGTCATCGTAATTCAGAAGCATGAGAAGAATTTGAAGGTATGATATATGCTTTTGGAAAGCATATGATCGATATCAAATCCCAATGACCAAGAATGATAAACTTTATGATGAAATCCTAAAGATGACAGTGTAAAATTGATATATATCTTTTGGTTGATCATAGGTCTTCCAGTATATAGGATGTACATGTATTAGTAATACCTGAAGGTGATGTGATCATAAACGATTGTATAACCATGATGCTTCCATTCCGAGGGAGTGATGAAATAGGTCTGGATTTTAGTGACTCCTCTCAGCAGAAAAGTAATCTGATCTTGGTCCAAGAGTTGGACATTGGTATGAATGAGATTCGGATGCAATGAGAAGATTAGATCCGCATCCTTGATTAAATCAAGCATCTATGAGAGGTCCATGAGGTATAGATTTGAGATATGATCTCAATAGCCAAGTCATTGGAATGTACAATCGCCATGTCCTTATCTCCAAGTATCTGCGGAGAAAGCACATTATTCTTGAATGATTTCAAGAATAATTCCATTGTTGAATTATATCTAAGCATTGAGAAATGGATAATTAAATGTGATTTAATTATCATGAATAATATGAATTTGATTCATATTATTTGAATGCATGAGAATGATTATCCAATATAATTATATGTGATTTAATTATTATGGATATGAATAATGTGGATAGCATTATCCTATTATTCACAATATTATAAATGTGATTTATAATATGTTAGAGAGAGAGAGAGTAAGTGTGATTTATATTTGTTGGTTAATTATTGATGTTAATTGGATTCACATTGGATGATTAATTGAAAATATAAATACATTTTGTTTTGGGTTTGTAAATGTGATTCACATAATTCCAATGGCATGATTGCAATCTTCATAAGATAATTATGACTTATTTTATGAGATAATCTTAGAATTTTCATGCGATAATGTAATCTCGTGAATTGGAATGAGATTGACTCATTCCAAGTCAAGAGAGTGGACGACCACATTGTCCTAAAGGGACTTGGTGGCCATCCCCCCTTTTTTAGTGATGAGGCAATCTCTTCCTCCATTTTCTCCAAGATTAAAAATTTAATTTTGAAATTAATTATATTGATTTATCAATATATATTAATTTAAATTAAATTATTGTTGTTGTGTTTTTTACAACAAAATCATGTCCATTGAAATTAACACAAATCAATCTCATCCATTGATTTTGTGTTGTCCATGGATTGAGATCCATGGACTCTCAAAAACCTATATAAGAAGAGGCATCCCTTGCTCTTCATATTACTACTTCGACAGCATCTCTCTCTCTCTCTATCATTCTTATGCCAACTCTCCTCTCTCTCCTTGAGTGGCAGTCCATTCTTCTCACAGAGAGAAGGTCGCCTTCGCCATCGCTTCGCCATTGTGCTATCGCTTCGACGACTCTTGAGTCTCCATCTTCTTTGGTGCATCTCTCTATTGAAGAAGGTGTTCGATCTCATGAGACGAGATCAGGAGATCCATTGCTTGGATCATTGAATTGGATTGCAAGAAGCACACAACTCATCTCCACGCTCACAAGCATCTCTTCCGACGGATCAAACTTCAGACATGATGTCCCTTCTCTTAGAGGCTCGATTACAACAACACTAGAGGTATTCCTTTATCTATTATGTGGTTAGATGAAATGATCCAAGAAGTGTTCTTGGATCATGTGGTTTCATCAATGACAATTTATAAATTCCGCTACATCGAGCAACTAGTACGACTAGTCACTCTTGATCGTATATGATGCGATCATCATGATTCTGTGATGTGCTTAAGGATTCTTCCATATCCTTCAGACTGGAAGGAATCTGATGGCTTAGGGAATGTTGGGGATGTGCAGTCAGATGGTGGTCTAGAAATGATCTGACGTCTCTAGCTAAAGCGTGAATGTGTGTTGCAGATCTGATGAAGAGTTGATCAAACCGTCAGCTTTAGGGCATGGATCGACGGTTTCGATTAAATCTGGGATGTGGGCTTCTCATCTAACAAACATGAAAGGCTCTGCAAGAACAAGGAGGAGGAGTCGGTGGAACTTCAATCAAGGATGTCTGGCGCTACAATGCTCGGATAGGATCTCTACAAGGTTCGACACCTTCCTGAAGGAGGTCTGCGTCGAGTGAAAGCCTTAGATGGCTCGACGAACGGGTGGATATGGGTATGAAAGGTAGAGCACCTGGAGCTGCTCTACTTCTCAATTGTGGCATGAATCGAGCTCCACATGTGCACCTATACCTACAAAGGGGTGTGAGACTCAGAGGCAAGGCTCCGGTCGAGGTTATTTAGCAAAGGAATCAAAAGAAACAAATGGGGATGGTGTTCGACCTTCGGCAAACATGGAGGAAGGAGGAACGACCCTAATCCAGCTCCGATGAGCTGGTCTAAGGGTGATCAGAGTACATGGGAAGATAAGGGGTGAAGTGGAAAAAGGATCGATGCGACTGGAGGTGGAGGAGGGAGCTCCGACCTGATGGTCAGAGCACAGATGACTTGTTACGGTGACAAAATGGAAATCAAAGAGGAAAAGTGAGAGATAATGGGGATACCTGATGCTATGGAGTTGGTTGGTGAAGCAAAGTAGAGGTGAAGGCGGGGTCGTGGCCTCGATTTTGTTGTGGAAGGCAAAAGAGGTTGGTGGCGATTGTTGTCTCCAGTCGTGAGGCGAGCTACGCTCACTAGGCACCAAATAGAACTCCAAGAAGGCCAAACGACACCATGTCACTATCCTAGAGGCACTGGTGGAGGAATGAGGCGTGACGAACGATCTATCCTGCGCAGCAAAGGGGAAGAGATGTTTTATAAGCGTCTTAGGGTTCTAGAAAGATCGAGGAAGAGCGTGAACCCTAGGGGGATCCAGACTTGTCTAGGGATCTGCGGGTATCACAAATCTGCTAGGAAGTGAAGGGTACGCAATCCAAGGCAAGAACTTGACGGAGTCAGGCAGGAGAATACGAAGAAATCAGGTCAGGCAAATGGGAGTCAGGTCGGACCTAGTTGGAGGAAGGGTTGATCCAGGTCAATATACCAGGGTTGACCAATATGAATTCAGGAATATAAAAAATAAAAGAAAATTAAATTAAAAATGGTAAATGAATTTAAAATAAAAATTTATAATAATAAAAATTATTAGTTATTTTATAAACAATTTTTCTATGATTTTGAATAATTTTTAATAATAAATATATTAATATACTTATGTATTATGTACATGAATTTTTATTTTTATTATATTTACAAAAATATATTGTATTTTAGAATTTAATATTTACAAAATAATCTAAAGTGTATAAAGCATTTTTATTTGATTTTTATAGGTTAATAACAATTGTTAATAAATTAATATTATGTACAATATATACAATATTGGTGGTATTATACAAAGAAGAATTGGTTTTTATTTTTGTTTTATGAATTTTATTTTCATTTTATATAATTATGTGGAATATATCATATGTTTTTAAAAAGTAAAATATATACAATTTATATAAAAAAATAAATACAAGTATAAATGAAGTGCTAGTCTAATTTGTGCAATTATTTTTATTATTTTATTTTTATTTACAAATTTTATAAAGCAAATTTATTTTTTTTTAGATTATTTTATTTAGAAATAAAAATAGGTGAAGGATATATATATAGGATGAGTAGTGATGAATATATACATTGAATAAAGGCCCTATCTCTCCCTACTTTATTCCTTGTCAATCAGGCCAATATTTGACCTTCTCTCAGGGTTCGGGTCAGTCTACATTTATTGTATAAATACATTCTTATTTATTTCTTTTCCTTTCTTTTCTTCTTTATTCTTTCATTTTGATCAAAAAAAGAATGTTAATTACACAATATTAACAAAAGCATGGTGAATGCTTATTTATTAGAATTAATATATATTTACAGATATTGTGCATAGAGAATTTGGCTAAAATAAAAGAATAAAGGATGTGAATCATGGATTCACCAGCGCTCCCTCTATGCTTCTTGTATACAGATGGTTCATAAAGATTCTGAACAAAATCATAACTCTTTATGGTTTCATCAAATCTGGCATTCCATCTACAAGAAGCTTGGTTGATCCCATAGATGGATTTCTTCAGCTTACATACTTGTCCTTCCTCGGTTACGAAGCCCTAGGGCTTCTCCATATAGATATCCTCCTTCGAGGTATCCATTGAGAAAAGTCATCTTGATATCCATCTGTCAGATGTCACAGTCAAGATATGCAGATATAGCTTGCAGTGCCCTAATGGACTAAAGCATAGCCACAAGAGAGAATATCTCATCGTAGTCGATGCCTTCTCTCTGTGTGTATACCTTGGCTACGAGTCGTGCGTGCTTTGAAGGTCTCTACCTTCCCATTAGGTCCCCTCTTTCTCTTGAAGGTCCATCAACACCCAATGGATTTTACCCCTCTAGATGGATCCTCTAGGATCCATACACTATTCTTGTGCATGGAGTCTATCTCAAACTTCATTGATAACATCCATCTATCCATGTCATGATTCGTGAGTGCTTCATCAAATGAAGCTGGATCATTGTCAATTTCACCAGAAAAATGAAATCCGTACCTTTCAGGTTGTGCAGCCACCCTTGAGCTCCTTTGAAGAGGTACGGGTGTTTCATCTTCATTTACATCTTCAGTTTCTGTTTCAAGAAGCTCGGTATCTCAGGGGATTCAATGAGTTCCTTTACTTCATTTTTGTCTTGACTCTTCAGGAAGTCATCCTCCAGAAATTTAACATCTCTAAAGATGAAGACCTTCTGAGTATCATTATCGTAAAGTTGGCCTAATACCGTCCTTTACATACCTAATGAAGTAGCACTCTCAAGTGCAAGATTCCAGCTTACTTGCATCCATGTTCCTTGCATGGACCAAGCATCCCCAATTCCTCAAGTGTTTAACACTAGGTTTGGTTCCAATAAAATTCATGAGGGATTTTGGGTACAGATTTGCTAAGAACCTTGTTTAGGATATATATTGCAGTTTCCACTGCTTATCCCCAGAAACTAAGAGGCAAATGTACTTTACTCATCATTGAACGAACCATGACCATGAAGGTCATGTTGCATCTTTCAGCAACATCATTTAGTTGGGGAGTTAAGGACGACTGAGATTGGAAAAAATTCCTTTCTCTTTGAGGTATTCCTTAAATTCATCTGAGAGGTACTTGCCACCTCAGTCAGATTGAATCTTTTTAATCTTCCTATCGGTTTGGTTCTCAACCAAAGCCATGAACTCTTTTAACTTTTCAAAGGTTTTAGATTTATGACGTAGTAGGAAGATAAACTCGTATCATGAATGGTCATCGATAAACGTCAAATAATATTGATATCCATTTCGGATTGTGGCACTGAAGGGACCACATACATCAGAATGTACTACGTTAAAAATACACTCTCATCACATAACCTTATTACGGAAAGGTGTCCTAGTCATTTTACCTCGAATACAATGTTCATGGGTAGGTAAAGTATGTACATGTAGAAAATCTAAGGGTCCATACTTTATTAATCTATTGATCATATCAATAGAAAAATGACCAAGCCTTTGATGTAAAATCATGTTTGATTGATTTCCAACCTCTCTGATTCTTTTAGGGTTTTTATTATTGGTGGCAACATTCATGACAGATTCATCAATGCATAATTCATAGAGTCCACCAGAAGTTAGAACACCATCCGCAATATATTTATCATAATGACTTATGACAAGTTTTTTTACATAATAAGAACGAATATCCATTTCTAACAAGCTTAGATATAGATATATGGTTCCTTCTAACATATGGAACATAAATGCACTCTTTAAATACATGGACTCTCCAACTAGATAAAGATAGTCTGCAGGTCCTAACGGTGACTGCTGCAACCGTTGCATCAAATCCCATCAAGATGACTATCTCCCCTTCATCAAAACTCCTAGTTTCCTAAAATAGATGCAAAAAATTGCGTACATGAATAGAAGCACTAGAATCGATGATCCATCTACCTTCTCATCGAGAAAGCTGGTTTCAATGATAAAAGTAGATTTCATACTTTTGGGGATTTACCTTTCTCTACAGTCTTAATGTAATCTAGCAATTAGGCTTCCAATGCCTCGGCTTCTTATAGTGATGACATACATCGGTCTTCTTTGATGCTATCAATGTGGAATCATTAAAAGACGAGCCAACAACTTGACTCTTCTTCTATTTCTTCTAGACCGGACCCTTCTGAGACCCCTCCTTCCAACCATGCCTCCCCTTGACCTGTGCATTTATAACACTACCAGTGGGATTTTCCTCCTTCATTACACCTTTTTCAGACTTTAGTGAATCCATTAACTCAGCATTAGTCAAGTTCAACTTATTCATACGACACGATACTACATAGTTATTGAAATACTAGGGGAGAGATAATAGAATGCAGTCTGACTGCATATCTGCGTCCATCTCAGCCCCGAGAATCTCTAGTTCTGACAGATAACCAAATATTTGATTACATGTTCATGAACGGAAGTCCCTTCCTGCATTTTGCAGCGAATAAGCTCTTTAATAACATTATAACATTGAGTACGATTGACAACACTGAACATCTCTTTGAGATTCAACAATATAGCCTGGTAAGTATCCATTTCCACATGTTGTTTCTGAAGCACATTGGATAATAATCCCATAATATAACACCTAGACAATGTATGATCTTCATCATATTTTTCATTGAACTTTATTTCTTCTGGTGTTTGAGGGTTTGCGTGTTAGTTCTTGGATAGCACATAAGAAATGTGATCCATACAGAGAACTAGATCCAAATTACGGATCCAATCTGAGTAATTTGGCTCAGTCAACTAGTTGACCTCCAAAAGCTCGTTGAATGGGTTCATGGATTTCATTGTTTAATATTAAGAATGCACTATATTAGAACATATAAATAATTATATATTCAAATAATGTTTGATTAAATATTTTTAATCAAACTAATCTTTCTTTTTTCAACTCTAAAAGTTCATTCGCTTATTAAACTTTCAAAGCAAGAGATATACTTACCTCTATATCTCTAGAAAGATCTGGGATCTCTTTTTCTATCTTTGTTACATCCCAATAATTGAGAAACTGTAAATCGGGTAAAAAGAAGTGGGAACCCATTCCTCTTTAAAAGTCCAACTTGCATTTCCTAATTCTGTCATTAACACCCATGCCCACCACCCCTGAGGCGATGTTGACCCATTGTTAATTGAATCAACCATCAATAGGAATAGAACTCGCTATGTGCAATCCAATATCGCTCCAATAATATGAGGAACTCATATTGGGATCACTACGCACACGGACTTACTCTTACGAGAAGCAAAGAGCCTGATCCATGTGAGCTTGTATGCAAGACATCTCCTACTTACAATCCATGGTGACGGAACTACTCGCCTTGACAGGAGATCATGGATGTCATTTACATGATCCTTTATATCACATTCAAATTTTAATTAATTATTATGAACCATATTCACATAATTAAGTCTTCCAAGGGAATTACAACTCTATTCATAATAGAGTTTTATTTTAATCGGATCTACTTAATTTAATCATATTAAATTAATTATCAATCCAATTCAACCAACAAACAATTAGGGTTTTCTTGATATTACTATATAGTATACACCCTCACAAGTATGTATTATTTAATGTTTTAATAATTAGAGTACAACTTGACTTACTCATATTATTCTTTTCTCAAAAATGGATCTGACCAGTACACTCGAGTTATGCTGGGAGGGATCATTTCCTTGACATGCAAGAGGCTAATTAGTAAACCAAGCTAGCATACACGGACTAGACAACTTCACCATTCCGATTGAGAACAACACAAAATAAAGCCAATGTACTTGCAGTTTTATCGATCAACTTTGATGATCGGCATTATACTATATAGTAATAACTCAGAAATCCTAGGCATCTTAAAACATTTTTGAGATCCTAAACTTCTAAGCATATCAAGCAATCATGTTTGCATGTAAAAGTTACCCTACAACTATTATATGATAAATTAGGATTTTCATGAAACAAACATTCAATGACCATTAATGTTTAATCAATTATTTTCATAAATATTAATCATCAATTTTAGTTAGGGAAAACTCAAGATTTCATTGAATGATAAACACATTAAGCAAGAAGATTTGATGATACAATCATCATCAGACCGATCTCCACTAAATTTGGAATATCTAGGGCAAACATAGTCGGAATCACATGAAATAAACTCAAGCGATTTTTTGTTCTTTGATTCTCTACTTAATACAAGTGTTTATTTCATATTTCATCGTGGGAAAACACTAAGCAAAAAATTATTTTCTTACAGATCTGTGAATACATGCAAAAATAATTTCGTAGCGAGAACTCTTTAAACTTTTTGTTCATGCACTTTTGGTGCCAACAATTGGTTATTGTTGTTGGCACACATTTAAAATTTCTAAATACATTTTAATAACCAAAAAACACACCCAAATAGTGCACAAACACGGTATTTTTATTTTAGCGGAAAACTAATTCGAAACTTGCATATCTTGCAAAATAATGGGTCACAGCGCATATTAAATACAAAAACTTGTTCATCATGGTTTTGGCTCACATCTAAGACCTGAACAATGGCTTTGATACCACTTGAAGGCTACGGGAAAAGCCTTAAGCGCAACACGGAAGCATGAAGATCGCACTCAATACAATTGGGAGCGACTAGTCATACTAGTGCTCGGGGCAGCAGAATTTAAGAATTTAAAGAGATGAAATTACATGATTCGAGAACACTTCTCGAATCATTTCATCATAAACACAAGATATAGTAATACCTCTTGAAGCGTGGTTGCAATCAAAGTCTCTAAAGGAAGAGACTGCCCGTCTCAAGTCCGACCCGACTGAGGAGATACTTGCGAGCACGTTGATGAGATGGGGCTTATCGCAATCCAAGATGAAGATCCAACCCACGAATCTCCTAATTTTGTCTCATGAAATCCGAATTCTTCTTCACGTGCAAGGAGCACTGAGGAAGTCGGAGATCCACGAGTCGTTGAAGTGATAGCACGATGTCGTGATGATGATGGCGACTCTCTCTAGTACAAGGGGGTGGACGGCCACACTTGAGAGAGAGGGAGGCGTGTGAATGAGAGAGAGAGACATGCAATGTGTTGTAAAAGAAGAGCTAGGGATGCATCTTCTTTTATAGTATTTTTGAAGTCCATGGATCACAATCCATGTGCAACAAAAAATCAATGGTAGAGATTGATTTGTGTTTTTATTCAATGGCATGATTTTTTGTATAAAAATGCAACAATAATTAATTTAAATCAAATTAAATATATAGATTTATCATCAATATAATTTGACTAAATCGACCAATATGGAAGGATTTGGAAGAGGCTAGCCACTTTCCATGTATGGAGAGGATGGACACATGTCGAGGATATCCATCCACCCTCCATATTAGGATGGTAGCCCCCCCTTACAATTATGCAAGATTTAATACCTCACATAATTGATAAACCACAAAAGTTCCTCTTTAATTCGGTCGTATTATCGTAGCACATGAGGTGATTTTTGATCTAAGCAGAGTAGACCACAAGCTTGAATAAGTGACGACGAATTTTTACTTGGCAAGCATACCAAGGTCGAACATAGGTACATGGGCCTCCTTGTAGATTAATTAAAAATTAATGTTTATAATGAGTGATTAAATTCATTGACCTAGGTCTCCAAATGTAGACTAAATCAGAAATGCATACAAAATGAGGCAAACATGATGCATAAAATAATCATGCAAAAATAATTAGGTAATGAAAATGCATGAGTTGCATGAGAAGAAAGCGTATTTTTATTGATGTTTAAGCATTTCAAATATGGTGTATGATGCAACACAATGCAATGCATGTGAACAAAATGATGAACACATAACATGCATTTCTTTATTTTAATTTTATGCAATGTAAATGTGATACAAAATGCAAAGAAATGCAGTGCATGGGTGATGAATCTTGGATTCATCACTCTAAATCTCATTCATTAAGCTCAAATCCCTCAAAATCAACAGCATTTCTGCATCTATTCTGCATAATAAGCATTCAAGCATGTTTTAATAAGAATTGCATTTTAGCACTAATTTCTGCACAAAATAAGAAGCCAAAAACCCAAGCCAAAAATGACCTGTAAATAGCCCAACTTCCCATATTTTTAACCCACTCATGCTAACTCCGAATACCATAAAACCACCTCCACTGTGTGCATATCACTAACAAGAATAAATGAAAAATACAAAAAATCATTAATCCGAAAAAGTGGACAAAAACCCAAACCCTAATTTCAGGATTTCCGAACTAAAAACCTCATATCTTCCTCATCCAGTTTCCATTTTAATCCTACTCACTTCTGAACTAATGTACATTCAATTACCTTCAAAACAAGACCAAGTTCAAGTGAATCAGAGCTCATATGTGAAAGTTGGGTTTTAGGCCTCTTTTGTACATTTTGTATTTTAGCAATTTTTGACCTGATATCTTATGTATTTAGTTAACCTATTTTTGTTTATTTCTTTTTCATTTATCTTCTTTGATAAAAGTTTTATTAAAATACGTAAAAATCCAAATCTAAATTGAGCTTGAAATCAAAGAAACAAATTGAGTCCAAGTCTTCACTAACCAACTGTACAAATTTGGTCTTTTTCTTGTTTTATTTTATTTCTTCTTTTTCTTAATTAATAAAAATCCAAAAAAATATATTAATGTGTAAATATTTATCTTTGATTTTTTCATATTTTTGTCGGATTTTTGTCTGGTTTAAAAATGATATAAAAATTACAAAACCCAAAAATCAAGGTATTTTATGTACATGGGATACCCCAAAAATATCACTTTGTGCAATTGATCGATTTTGGTTTTGATGTCTTCATGAAAGTCGTAAATCTCATCGAGACGAGTAATTTTTGTGAAGAAACATTTTCGAGTCGAGGTCGTTTGCTATTTTTTTGTATTTTACAAAGTATTTAATTTGTGATTTTTGTGGTGCTGACACGTGGCAGCTCCTGGAGCTGCCACATGTCAGCCATTTTTGGCATTTTTTATTATCATTTCTATAAAAAAAGTAATTAATTAAAGACCGCTAATGTGCAGAGCACGTGCCGCCCCCGCACGCGCACTGCACGTGCTCCCCCTCTCTAGCCCCTTTGTCGCCACGTGTCCTGACCAGGACCGTCCAATCTCGGTCGATCGGACGGTCCCGGCCTCATCTCCTTCCTCCACCCCTTTCCATCGCGGGCGATGGCGCCCCCAAATCTCACCGCTGCTGCGTATCTCGTTGTTGCCTTTCAATCATCCCTAATCAAATCTCACCGGCCTCCCTGATCTCCCTCTCATCAAATCCACCCCAAATCAAATCGCCAATCCTCTCGATGCTTCACCACAATCCCTGATCCTCGATCGCATCCCCCGAATTTCGCCGCCGCCAGCAACCCGACCTTCCATCTCCGACTGCCGTCCCACCCCTATTTAAAAACTCCGCCGCACTCGAAGTTCTTCATCCTTCGTTCGACGACGAGAGGTCCCCTCATTGGAAGTGACAGCCCAGTGCTCCCTCCATCGGCGAGATCCGAGGTCCTCAACCTCATTGCAGCCCCCACCTTCGAGCCGTTGCTCCGCTCCGCCCCACGTCGTCGAGCCTCCTAGGTACTCCTCCGATCCACCATCTCACACGCATCTAGCTATACCCCATCTTCATCTCCGATACTGCCATCTATCTCGATCATCCCCAACTTCGATCAACTCCCATCCACTTCGCTCCATCGACAACCATCGCCATCAGCCTCCGACGAGCCCCTCCGACCTTCATCTTCACGATCAATGCTCAGTAGCCGTTCACAGCATCGTAGGCGTCACCGGCAGTACTCCCGGAGCTCCGCCATTCATCACCACCAGCACGGCATCAAATAGCGCAGGAGCTTCGTCAATCTCGTCACCGGTCGAAGCTCCTCCAATGACCATCATTCGCTGCTCCTCCGATGACCCCTGGTCGTGTGTCGGCCACCAGTGGTCGTTCGATCAACAACGACGCTCCAGATCTGACCGTCCAGATACGCCACAACCTTCATCGTCGGATTACCCAAAACCAACGGCGTGGATCGACTCATCAGCCTCGGCCCCGAACCAGGCCCAAGCCAGGCGCCTCGAGTGACCCGAAGCACGAAGAAAGCACACATGGAGGTTCGCGCCCACACCTCCACCTGAACCTACATACGCACGTGGGTGGCACGTGAGCCACTGGAGAATTACAGAAGAAGCCCCAGACTTCCAACTTTTTGCGTACAAGTCCCCACAGACCAGAGGGCACGTGTCACGTACGTGCCCGTCTGGAAATTTTGCAGAAAGCCCCTCGGTGTTCATGGTAATTATAACTAGGTCCCCTTGCATATTTTATTTATATTTATTGTGTTTATACCCCTGTCTTTATCTGTCATTTTAGATCTCGATATTACATCATCTAATTATCCAAGAATAGCATTTTGTTTGTCAATTAATTCTCTACATTTTGACATATTGTGGATATTTTTGTGATCGATGGTTAATTAATAATTATTTGTTTGGTGGAAAATTGCATATTTTTCCCATTTTGTGCTCTTAAAATTGCCATTGATTAACCGTTAATCTAAAAATTCCTGAAAAATCACATATTGTAGAATTAATTGTGCTTGACATTATGCCCAAAAAGATTTGCATTTGCATGCATAATTTGTCCTGTAAAAATTATTTTGCATATTCAGTGTTTGATTTTTAATATGTATTGAAATTTGTATTTTTAAGCTTTAAGATTTTTTTAAGATCAATCACCTAGTGATAGAACTTAGAAAATTTTGTTCCTTGAAAATAAGTAAGTTTAATATTTATTATAATTAAATATTGAAAATTCATTTTGTTTGCATTTAAAAATTCATAAAAAATAAATCTTGTATCCAAAAATTTCAAAAATATTACAGTGCATTCATTTCATCATAGTTATCATCTCAACCAAGTTTCATATTTTTCAGACATCGTTTGAGCGTAATTTACATTTTAGTCCCTAAAATAGGACGCAACTTGCATATTGCATCCTTTATTGCATTAAAAATTCAAAAAAAGACTGCCTCGAAAACCACACACAAATTTTGATAGACATACTTCTAGGTTGTTCCTTTGCCTCCTTGGGTTCGACCTTGGGACTTGCCCTAGTAAAATAAACATAAAACCGCATTCATTAAAAATTGATTAACTAATTGTGTGGTTATTTTCTTGACCAATTCTGATTGCCGCCTACAACGAAACGACAATCATTATTTTTTTAAGAGAACGATAATAAACATCTTTTACATAACGAATATCGAACTCGTCAGATGGCGCCGTTGCCGAGGAGGCAAACGGCTTAGTTTTGTGTTTTAAAAATTTTCGTTTGGTTTTCCGCATTCGGGTAGTCTGACCCCCGAATTGTTCATTGTAAATTTCATTTTTTTTCTTGTATTTATTTTATTTTATTTTTCAGCATTTATTTCTCTTTTTTTTTGATTTATTTTTGAGTCACTCTCTTACAATCTCTCTCTTATTTTTCTTACGAGGTACCTGACGAGTCGCTAAATACGATAACTAATTTGGTCACGTTGTAGCACGTGTACTTAGCGATTCAGTCAGAACCGAGAGAAGATCTCCGTGAAGAGTGTCTTGGCTTTAATTTATATCCCGGGCAAGTCCGGGGTCGAACACAGGGAGGCAAAGGAACAACTTGGGGGTTTAATTCAAAAAACTTAGGTCTAGATTTCCAATGCGGTATTTTTTTAGAATTTTTTTTATGCAAAAATCAAAACAAATGCAAATGCGGGTGAATCAAGACACTAAGAAAACATACAACAAGGCCAAATTAATTTTAATATTAAATTAATCCAATTCAGCCAAATTATATTTTTCCTAGAATACTGATCCAGAGATGAAAACAAAACACATTTTTTTGGAATTTTAGGACTTAAAATGCAACAATGAAAAATGCACACTTTTTAAGGGTCTTTTTGCAATTTATCACACAAACAGATAGCAAAAATTATGAAAAAATTACTGGAATGAAAACATGATGCAAGAAGACTACAGTAATTTTTTTGGAATTTTCTGACAAAGTATGAATTTTTTATGTATTTTTTAATGGAAAAAGAGTGACAGTAAGTAAATATATCCTAATAAATCCACGTTATCAAATTAATCAAAATACGATTTATCTCAGAAAGATATTTAGATGATTAATCCAGGAGACTTGAAATTTCGTGAAAAGGATGTATGTGGATTTAATTAAAAATCAAATACGAAAATCACTCAATAATTTATTGTAGGCACTAGACAACTCCAATAGATGTGAAATTTGGATTGTAAGTTTAGCATAGCAAGGTATCATATATATTTTTTTAGAATTTTTAGAGCAACGGTATGTGAGATATAAATTTAGGAGCACGGAATGGGTAAAATACACAGAATTTCAATTTGACAATTTTAATTAATTACCCAACTATCATAAAAAACACAAGTAAATAATCAGATGATAGAGGATAAGTTGCTCAACATGATACCATTTTTCATTGAACAAAAATGTGCTTAAACGAAGTCCAACTTAAGGTGCGAACACAGGGGTCTATGTGCAAATTAGAAAACAAGATATACAATAGAAAACATGCACAAGGACTGTTTGGTAAATATAGAAACTATACAAAAATGTTTTGCAATTTTTACAATAAAAAAAATAAGAAAAAGTGGACCTTCTTCTTCTTCACGGTATGCACAGGAGGAGAACCCAACGGGGTGATGGTCGGGCGGCGCGGAGAAGGTGGCGCGGAGGGCCACGGGGGTGTCGCGAGGGGGTGGCGACGGCGGCGGGGAGCTCTGGAGGCGGTGGCGCGACTGGCGGGAGGGAGCCGCACACGGCAGAGGTCGGCTGGAGGCAACGGCGGTGGGCGCGCGCCGCCGGTTGGAGGCGGGGCGGCGCCGGTGGGTGCTCCCCCACCGCTGCTGCGGATTTATTTTTTTAATTTTTTTTCTTTTTGATTTTGTTTACTGCTGTAATAAAATATATTTTTTTTAATTTTTTTTTAATTTCCTTAAACAGGGAACAACACAAAAAAAAAGGGTAATATGAACAAATATAAATTAAGTGGTGGTTTGATGATGATGATGATGATATGGTGGTAAAAAAAATGCTAAGATGAAGATGCTTCAATAAAAGGATTTTTTCTTGGTTTTAATTGTTTTATATTTTTTTACTTTTGTTTAAAACAGGGAATGAACATGATGAGGAAAAAAAATTGATGATAGTGGTGAATGATCAATATAAACAAATGGAGGATGGTTGGTGAATGTGATGTGCTAAAAAAATGCAAAACTAACAAGATGACAAAATGAGAGAAAATTACCTACGGTGGAGACGGTCGCCTATGATGTGCTCGTGAGAGCACGGTCTTCGCTCGAATCGCCGGCGCGCGATGAGCTCGAGCAGCGCGCGGTTGCGGCTGCGATGTTGGCCAAAAAGCCAACGGATCACACCGGAGAGAGGGCCGTCGTCGCTCGACCGCGGTTGCGTCGCTGTCACCGATTCAACTCAGGGAACTAAGCTCTCCTCACATAAAGATGGATCAAAGGCAAAAATGAGGAGAATGAGAGGTATATAAAGATGTTGGGATGAGAGGTTATTAAAGTGGTGGGGTTGAATGGGAGGTTGTATTATTAATGGAGTTGAATGGGAAGTTGGGAAAAAATAATGGAATAATGGAGTTGAATTGGTGGTTATTGTAGAGAATGTAAAATAAAATAAATAAATGAATAAAATAAAGTTATCTACTTTAATTACAATAGAATAAAAAAATAAAATAGATAGTGGACAATTTACAAGGGAAGACAAACAACATGTACACATTTTTTTACTTTTCTAATATGTAATTTTTTTGTCTTTTTAATAAGAGATATTTACAACGGAAAAATACAATAAAATAATATAAATAAAATACAACACAAACATGATATTTTTGTATTTTTAATAATTAAGAGAGATACAATAAAAAATGAAGAAAGTATGAATATATACATACTGTACAATGTGCATCTAGGTCCCAAAACCCAACTTTTGCAAATGAGCTCCGATTTTAATGAAACCACTTCTGTTAGATAGATAATTTTCTAACTTGAACTTTAAAAGTGAGTTTGGTGAATTTGGAGTTCATACGGAGCGGGAATTTAGCTTGGAAGTTGGACTTTACGGCTTTTTCTCTTTAGGATCTAGGAGCATTTATTTGAGATGAAATTTGTTTTGTATTTTTGTATTTTTATATACATTTTTATAAACAAGTTAGAGAAAGAATTAGCTAAAAAGAAGTTGAAATGAAATTATTAAAAATACATGAAGTTTTGGGTTATTTACATGTATAAAACTCCTTTATTTTTGCGGCTTTTTATGTGTAATTTATTTTGTACAATCTAATATACAACAATTAGTGTATTTTATTTACAAGAGTCATTTTGTTAATTTATGGTTTTTATGGACATTTTTCTGGGATTTTACTCGGGGATTTTGATAAGATCAAGATATTGAGATGATGAATCGTGGATTCATCACCCCCCTATACTTAAACTTTGCTAGTCCTCGAGCAAATAAAGAATGAATAAGTTGGGTTAATCCCTGACTGTGCATGTGAATACAAGACTTGATCCGTTCAAGAACTCTCGGTTTTAGAGATCCTAAAATTCTAAGCTGAACCAAGCTCTAGTCAAAAGGTACCCAATTTCCCTAATCATCAGACTCTCTTTGTATACGTATATATAAGGGATATGACTTTAAGTGTGGACTGCAGTTATAAGAGTAGAGTCACAACGTCACCCAAGATTCTAGTCCAAGAGACTCTCCTATGGACCCGATCCTCAACACTAGGGAATAAATCATTTCTTGCATCCAATCCACCGTCTCTTTAGTTGTCAGACTTGAAAGTGTAGATGGCAGGCCAGTTGATGGAGGGCATAGGATTTGTGTCATTTCTTCTCTCCCTCTCATTGGAACAAGGATCCTCTCAAGTGCCTTATTACGCAACGCATTTTTTTTGGTGTTGATCAGTGCGTCCGTCAAGAGAGGTTGGAGCCGTCTGCACTTGTTTTCCTGGGAGTACACCGGGGTGTGCCTTTTTTGAGTACCTATCGTACCTTCTACACCCAGACTTGTAGCATTTACGATGCAGAGCCCTTTTTTGGTGCAAGCCCGACTCCTGGTCCTAATAGCGGTGGTCCAAGTGGACACTTTGAAATGGTTGGGAGCGCTCGCCTTTGGTGGAAGCTCTTTTGATAATTGACTTTGTGGAATGAGAGCTTTTCTTTGACATTTCATTGCTTTGTAGTATTTGTGGCTAGCTCCACTGCTTTTACCAAGAGTTGGCACACACTGATCAACTTTTTTTTTATTTTATCACACCCTGGCACATAGGTAAATATCAAGAGATAGTACAAGAACCATGTTCTCATACTGGCTAAATGTGCTGACACTCAGGTTTCATGAAGCCTTCATTGATTTTATCCCATCCTCGAGCATCATTAAATCAAGTCCAAACTCAAATCCCTCATCCCAGTTCCTCAAGTGAAATTACAACTCATCTCATCATAACTGCAGTCGTGTATGTGAGGTGCTGATCATATTCTTAAGGTAGAGACTAAGCATGCAATATAGCACACACATCTTTCAAACTAGGGAAATGTGCATAATTAAGTCAAGGACCCTAATGACTAAGGCTGGTTAACTCAAAATCTCAAGACCTCATAAACCAAGTGTTCTTGAACATCACTAGTCTTGTGTGAAAGTGAATTGTGTCAGGGATTAAACCAACTTATTAGTTAGTTTTTTTTTAGTTTTTTTATGAAGGTTTTTTTTTGTTGTTTTTTTTAAGTTTTAGAAAAAGTTTTTTTGTGTGTTTTTTTTAAAGAAAAAGTTTTTTTTTCAAAAAGGGTTTTTTTTGTTTTTGTTTTTTTTACCCACCCCATAATTATTGTATAATATATATAAAAAAATATGTGAAAGTACGAGGTATGGTTAAAGTATATATGTAATATATACACGCCCCCCTATACTTAGCTTGTGCTATGTCCTCATGGCACTAGGTGACAAAAAGACATAGCTCGTACTAAGCGTAGGAAAGCTAAAATAATAAAAAGTATAGAAGTCGATCCGCCCCCCTATACTTAGGCTCTGGACAGCCTAAGTGTAGAAGAAGAGAAAAAATGGGGCGGACGAGGTAAATAGGAGAAATGATGAGTAAATACACATGGCGGGCATCGGTCCCCCCTATACTTAGGCTTTGGTCAGCCTAAGTATAGGACAAGAGTAAGTGTGAGAACCGACGTGATCTCGAGAATATACAAAGAAGGGAGAATATGTACAAGAGTGATGGAATCTTCTAAGATGTTGAATCTTGATGCTGCATCTTCATGAAGAGTAATAAGATGTATCTGCTCTGTGCTCACTCTGTATGAAGTTGATGACCTCGACTTGGACTAACTGCTCTTTGGAATCAACAAAATGCTTCAACAGTTGTCCATTCACCACATGAGATTGTGCACCATCTGTGAGATCAGCTATCTCTACACTTCCATTCTCGTGCACTTTCTTAACCACAAAGGGGCCCGTCCATTTAGATTTGAGCTTCCCATGGAACATCTTCAACCTGGCATTGAACAACCATACCTTTTGTCCAGGGACAAAGTCTTTGCACCTAATGTGCTGATCATGCCATCTCTTTACTTTGTCCTTATAAATCAAACTGTTGTCATATGCCCTGTTTCGGATTTCCACGAGCTCGTTCAAGTTCAAGTCTCGACAAAGTTTTCCTAGGTGACAACTCCAATTAATCTTCTTAATTGCCCATTCGGATTTATGAATCAATTCTGCGGGCAAATGGCATGGCTTACCATAGATCATTCTAAATGGTGAAGTACCCAATGGTGTCTTGTAGGCTGTCCTATAGGCCCACAGAACTTGGTCCAAGAGCTGAGACCAGTTCTTCCTATCGGGACGAACCAATTTCTGCAAAATACTCTTCACCTCTCTGTTCGAAACCTCTGCCATGCCGTTGGACTGTGGGTGGTAAGGACTAGTAACTCTATGCTCAAATCCATAGTCCTTAGCTAAAGATCTCATATCTCGGTTCACAAAATGGCTACCCCCATCTGATATCAAAACTTTTGGCACCCCGAACCTAGCAATAATATGGTCTCTCACAAACTTACAGACAGTCTTGCTGTCTGCGGTTCGGGTTGGGATAGCCTCCACCCACCTAGATAAATAATCAACCGCCAACAAAATGTACTCATGTCCTTGGCTGTTGGGAAAGGGACCCATAAAATCTATGCCCCATGCATCAAAAACATCACAAATAATCATCGGTTGCATGGGCATCTCATCTCTCTGTCCAACTGTCCCTCCCATCCTTTGACAAATCGGGCACGACCGCACAAAATCAATGGCATCTCTAAACAAGGTCGGCCAATATAATCCACATTGAAGTACTTTGTGAGCGGTTCTCTTTCCCGAATGGTGTCCTCCAGCCTCAAGTGAATGACAATATGTGAGGACACTTTGGTATTCCTCCTGAGGAATACACCTTCTCCAAATACAATCCGGTCCTTCGAAGAAAAGGAAAGGATCGTCCCAGTGGTATCTCCTCAAATCCGACTTCAGTCGATCAATGCTGCTCCTAGTCCAACCATGGGGAACCTGCTTGGAGACAAGATAGTTCACCATGTTGGCATACCACGGGAGGGAGTCAATAACACAAATTGACTCATCTGGGAAGGTCTCTCTAATCCGCTCATGATCAGGAGAATCCTTAAGTTCAATCCGAGAAAGGTGATCAGCCACAACATTCTTCACTCCAGGTTTATCTTTTATCTCCAAATCAAATTCCTGGAGGAGTAAAATCCACCTAAGAAGACGCGCCTTCGCGTCCTTCTTTTCCATTAAGTATTGAATGGCTGTATGATCAGTGTATATTGTCACCTTAGAGCCCAAAATATATGATCTGAACTTCTCGAGGGCCCATACTACCGCGAGCATTTCCTTTTCAGTCACTGTATAATTTTTCTGTGTAGGATCTAAAACTTTGCTCGCATAGTGAATCGCAAACGGAATCCCCTCTCGCCGTTGTCCTAACACATCTCCTATAGCGAAATCTGAAGCGTCAGTCATGATCTCAAAGGGGAGAGACCAATCAGGAGCTTGTAGGATAGGCGAGGCACAAATCTTCCTCTTCAAGAGCTCAAAGGCCTCCAGACACCTGTGATCTACAACGAACTCTATGTCTTTCCCTAAGAGCTCAGTCAGTGGGCGGGCGATCTTTGAAAAATCTTGAATAAATCTCCTATAGAATCCAACATGCCCTAAGAATGACCGCACTGACTTCACGTTGGTAGGTGGATCGAGTTTCTTGATCACCTCCACCTTGGCAGGGTCAACCTCCATTCCCCTTTTGGAGATGACATGCCCCAACACGATACCCTCCGTCACCATAAAGTGACTCTTCTCCCAGGAGAGTACCAGATTCACCTCTCTACACCTCGTGAGGACTCGGTCCAAGTGCGCTAAACATGTATCAAAATAATCACCATGGACCGAGAAGTCATCCATGAACACTTCCAGGAAATCTCCCACCATCTCGGCAAATATGGCTATCATGCACCGCTGAAATGTGCCCGGGGCATTGCAGAGCCCGAATGGCATGCGCCTGAAAGCATAAGTACCGAATGGACATGTGAATGTGGTCTTTTCCTGATCCTCAGGGGCTATGGCCACCTGGTTGTAGCCTGAGTACCCGTCAAGAAAACAGAAGAACTCTTTCCCTGCAAGTCTCTCCAAGATCTGATCAATAAAAGGTAAGGGAAAGTGATCTTTCTTGGTCGCAGCATTCAGGCGCCTGTAGTCGACACAGACGCGCCACGACGTGGGTACACGTGTCGTGATCTCTCCCCCCTCCTCGTTGGTGACCATCTGAATTCCCGACTTCTTCGGGACAACATGAAGTGGGGCCACCCACTTGGAGTCAGAAATAGGGTATATGAACCCTGCCTTGCACCATTTCTCAATTTCATTCTTCACCACTTCCCGTAGATTGGGGTTAAGTCTCCTCTGAAACTCACGGGAAGGTCTCACGTTATCCTCAGTAAAAATGTGGTGCGAGTAGAGAGCGGGGTTGATGCCCACGAGATCCGACACTGTCCAGCCTATTGCTTTGCGGTTCCTCTCTAAGACTTCTAACAACCTAGACTCCTGCTCTAAAGTCAAGTCTGAGCTAATGATGACAGGATATCTTTCTTTGGGTCCTGCAAGAAAGGCGTACTTAAGTGTAGGAGGTAGTGATTTCAGTTCTGGCAATGTGGTATCATCAAGCAGATCTGGCTGAACTGAATCTGGTTCCGTGTTGCATGAAGGTGGGCTAATCTGAGTAGTACTCGCCACCAAATCAGAAGTATCGGGAGTCGGATCGTCAAAAGTATCCAAACAGTCGGCAAAAGCCACGTCCGACTCGTCATCTATGTCCCATGATTGTTCCGAAGAGGATGGAACTGACAGATCCGGTTGGATCTCTATGTCATCATGAGAATAGGTTGATGCATCTCTAACAAGATCATACAACACCTGGCAAACTGCGTCATGCACTATATCCTCTCCAGATGAAAGGGTCTCGCTCTGTCCTGAAGGAATCTGTCCCCAAATCCCAACTGTGCTAATCAAACTGCAGTCTGCCTCTGAAGATGAGTACTCTGTGCTACTCTCTGAATCGGGTCGCTGACACTTGGTTTGCTTCATCTCAAGGTTCACTTCTCCGCCTGGAGAACGGAACTTCATCATTCCCGTACCATAATCGAAAGCTGCGCCTGCGGTCCTAAGGAAGGGTCGCCCGAGAATGATCTGAGATTCTCTCCAATGATTGGGGGTCTCCATGTCCAAGACTGTGAAGTCCACCTGATAGTTCTGCCCCTCAATCGAGATAACGACGTTCTTCACTTCTCCCTTAGGGCTCTTCACTGAACGATCTGCGAATTGGAGTAAAGCTCTAGATTTGCGAAGTGGTCCCAACTCCAATTTCTGATATAAGGCTAAGGGAAGTAAGTTGATCGAAGAACCATTATCTAAGAGTGTGCGTGCAAACGCAATGTCGTCAATACGACTCTCCACATAGTGAGCACCCATGTCTCTCTTTTTCTTTGGTAAAGTCTGATTCTTGAGACAATAGGTTGTGGCTACTGATAAGACATGTGTCTTTATATTTCGGTTATCTTTCTTCCTGCTAACCCTTGTAGGTGTGCATCTCACCTTAAGGTATTTTTGGAAGGCAGGATGGTTAGCCACATATTCATCAAATGGCACCTTCACAGTGATGTTTTCTTTACCAAACCGTGCCATATCAGGGTCATCTTTCTGAATCTTTTTGATGCGCTTTCCTGTCGTAAGAGCACGGGGGAAAGGGATTGAAGCTAGGGAAACAGAGGATGAAGAATCTGAATCATGAACTGAAAGATCATTCTTTGCATTAACGGAAACAGAGTTCTTCATACAAGAATCTTTTTGATGCAACATGGACTCAAAGTCTAAACTATCTACTATAGGTTGTGGAATAGAAGCTGGAGTGGTATCCGCCATAACCGGAGATGCAAGGTCCTCCGTAGATTCAGAAGAATATCCATGCTGACGATGCTGCATACGTGCTCTCCTCCTCCTCTCGGCTTCCTGAGTGGAAATCCTCGAATGGTGCTGATGGGGCTCTGAAATATGATGCCTCTCCTCCTCGTCCTCTGAAGACTCCTCAGGTAGAGCTCCAGAGATGCCCCTCCTCGTGTCCCTCGCCCGGTCAGGTACGACCACGGTCCTTCCGCTCCTGAGTGACATGTGGTTAGCCTCGTCACACGAAAGAATCTCATGTTCAGATTTAGGAGATGCTGAATAGTATACCTGACCAAAGTGCTGCTGAGAACTAGAACGGTTCAGGCTATTGGGGTTAGCCTGAACTTGGGCTGGGATCGAGGTAGAGGGTGCAGTCTGCTCGTCTCGCCATCTGGACAGGCGGTTGACATCCACCCGTAAGTCCTGAACCTCGTTCCTGTAGGAACGTAGCTCGTCGAGTATATGCTGCTGAATATCCACGGGACTAGACGATGAAGGAAGTGGATAAGACTGGGAAGAAGAACGGGAAGACTGGCCCTGCTGGCCAGTGTACTGCCTCTGCTGCTGCTGCTGGGGTTGCGGGCCCTGCTGGCCCGTCTGATAATGGCCCTGTCGGCCATACTGCTGGTATTGCTGCCTCTGCTGCTGAGGTGGATGGAATCCAGGGCTCTGCTGTGAAGGAGGTGGTGCGGAGGTGAATGCGGTGTTGTGAAAGGTCGGGGGACGCTGATAGGTCTGTCGGTCTCCCGTACTTCCCTGCCTGGCAGGGTCCTGAGTATACCATATCCCATTCACCTCCCAAACTGGTGGAGGCTCCTCCTGGACTGTCTCTATTGCTGGAGGTGGCTGCTGGAAAGAGTGGGTGTAGGATTGGTCCTGCTCCCACGGCTGGGGTTGCCCTGACACCAACTGCTCCTGAACATGGTGAACTCGGTAAATGGGAGCAGCGGGTGCAGTCACGGCGGGTATCCGTATCTTGGATACCTTCTCAGTCAACTCCTCCATCTGTTTTGGAAGTTTGGAGACGCTCCGGTCTAACTCATCAATCCTCCTGTCGATCTTCTCAACTACAGTAAGCTTGTCAGCCAGAAGTCCCATGCTAGGGATCACGTCCTGAGAGAGATCGACTACAGCTGATTTTCCCCCTCCAAGTGAGAGTGAACTGGGGGATGGTGTATAGGCCCTGCTGGCCATCTGTGAGCGGCTAGTTTCAGCCATCTGCTCGAATACCCTCCAGACGGTATCCGCTCCTCGTGATGTATAGCTGCCTCCACAGGCAGCGCTCACTAAACCCTGCATCTCAGGGTTGAGACCAGTGAAAAATGATTGGACCAAGATATTGTTATCTAATCCATGACAAGGACACTTCTGCAGGATGTCCTTGAATCTTTCCCAAGCATCACAAAAAGCTTCATGGGGTAATTGGGAAAAACTCGTAATGCGCGTCCTCATCATGTTAGTTCTACTCAAAGGGTAGAACTTCTTTAGGAATAGGTCCTTGAACTGGGCATAAGTGGTGACGATGATCCCAAGATTCTTTACCCAGTAATCGGCTTTTCCACCCAAGGCAAATGGAAGGGCTTTGAGCCTAATATAATCCTGGCTAACATTGTTATGTTTGAGGTTAGCGCAGATGAGCTCAAAGTCCCTTAGGAATGCATATGGCTCCTCAGAAGCATTCCCATCGAAGTATGGCAACAGGTTCAGAAAATGCGGCTTCAATTCAAAATCAACCTTGGGTTCGGCCGGACTCAAATAGTTATGAATTTGATATTGTCCGGGGTTGTATGCCGCATCCATTGGTAGTTGGACCCCAACATTTAACTGTCCTAACTGAGCTCTCAGTAATGCTTGTTGCTGCTCAGATGCAGCCAATCGGGCAAGTATACTTCTCATCGGGTCTTCATGGTTCTCTTCTTCCTCTTCTTTCTTCTTTGGAGGCATTTTACTCGTGTCTTCTATATGGCCTGAATCAGCAATGTGTTCTTTATTAGAAGAGGATTTATGAATCACGATATTCTCACCAAGGCGATGGTCTTCCTCGGTGAGGTGGGAAGAGAGAAATGGAATGGTTTGAGGGTAACCATCCCGAGAGTGAATGATCCTGGGCTCAAGAGGGTCATGAGTCCAGGTTGGTCCAAGTTGCGCTTGGACTTTGAAGACATACTTGTTGAAGGGTTCAACGAGAGATTCGCAAAGTCCGAATAAATATCCCCCCAATCAGTCATCTTCGATGTCAAAAGAACCGATTAGATCACGATGATCAATGAGGCACTAGTTCTACGGTGCACGTAAATGTGCGGAGTGAACTCACACAATACAAACGCAATTCAAACCCCCAATTTCACCAACTCAACACATGATGGCCGTAAGAGTTCGGCCGATTTATCTGGTCAATTTTTAGTTTGCGATAATACAATCTTGGAAAGATTAACGAGCTGTTAGGTGCCCGTATTTTCCTACAGACTGACCCGGTTCTTACGACTAGTTTGACCTACTTTCAGCCAGTATAGGAGTAAGTACGGACCGTAAAAATACGGCTACCCGTTCCTTGAGGACTAAGGCGTCCTCTAAACCTCCCACTCTGCTAAGGAAGTCCGGACCGTTTACCGGCTACCCGTAAATCCTCACTGAAAAGTAGCTAATCGCCTAAAATGAAAGAACCAGTAGTAAGTAAGAAATCCAGACTTGGATCTATCCTAGGGTCGTCTCTCTCTCACTTGCAATTTAAACAAACAATGAGGGCTTTCTGCACCCGAGAACAAGGGTTCTTTTTATTCCAATTATTTTAATCGACCTGCTCAATTCAGTCCCAATTTTAGAGTTAGGTTTTCACTTGAAATTTATGTGAACACACAAGCACGTCTACCGTTCAGTCCCAATTTCCTTTTGACCTTAAGTTGTAAAACAAGATGGGAATCGGAAATCAGAATGCAAACGAGAAACTATGATGCATGCTCAGAAGGAGGTATACTTACAGTGAATCCCAGCACTCTTCATGCATTATGCAAAACTGAATTTGTAAATATTACACTAAATGCATGCAGATCGAGAAAACCGCACCTAAACAATATATTATTAGCGGGGAAGAATTGATTGGATTTGAGCTAAATAGTACGTGTCTATGTGCGTCTCATTATGAATCTTATAAGATATGTGAATCTTCTAAGATAAGTGTGGCCTAAATTACGATGGGCACAAACAAGTTTGAATCTAAACTACCGTGTGCCTAATCCTTAATTTCGCCACTCAAGTCAAGCCCCACCCTCGCCGGAGAGTGAAACAGGCTCGACACACCACAAATAATGTCTAAGTCTTTTTACATGCGCGAGCTCTCAAACAAGAGCCGCTATAAATGAACAACTACCTAAATAATTACAACAATTTACAAAATTCTCTCAAAAATAAATTGCTTTATCCTCGCACTTCAGCAGTCGGCGCGCATCGCGTCCGTCGACCTCCGATGCACTCCAAGTCCACCTGGCCCTCGCAAGGAAACAAAGATTTATGTTAGAGAGATAAATAAAAATATATATACAAAAATATGAAGAGAAATAATTGCAAAAAAAAGGAATAAATACAAGGTGGCTCGGGGGTCAGACTACCCGAGTAAATGGAAAACTAAATCCAAATTTTTAAACTAATCCCTAAGCCGTTTGCCTCCCCGGCAACGGCGCCATCTGACGAGTCGCTAAATACGATAACTAATTTGGTCACGTTGTAGCACGTGTACTTAGCGATTCAGTCAGAACCGAGAGAAGATCTCCGTGAAGAGTGTCTCGGCTTTAATTTATATCCCGGGCAAGTCCGGGGTCGAACACAGGGAGGCAAAGGAACAACTTGGGGGTTTAATTAAAAAAACTTAGGTCTAGATTTCCAATGCGGTATTTTTTTAGAATTTTTTTATGCAAAAATCAAAACAAATGCAAATGCGGGTGAATCAAGACACTAAGAAAACATACAACAAGGCCAAATTAATTTTAATATTAAATTAATCCAATTCAGCCAAATTATATTTTTCCTAGAATACTAATCCAGAGATGAAAACAAAACACATTTTTTTGGAATTTTAGGACTTAAAATGCAACAATGAAAAATGCACACTTTTTAAGGGTCTTTTTGCAATTTATCACACAAACAGATAGCAAAAATTATGAAAAAATTACTGGAATGAAAACATGATGCAAGAAGACTACAGTAATTTTTTTGGAATTGTCTGACAAAGTATGAATTTTTTATGTATTTTTTAATGGAAAAAGAGTGACAGTGAGTAAATAATTCCTAATAATTCCACGTTATCAAATTAATCAAAATACGATTTATCTCAGAAAGATATTTAGATGATTAATCCAGGAGACTTGAAATTTCGTGAAAAGGATGTATGTGGATTTAATTAAAAATCAAATACGAAAATCATTCAATAATTTATTGTAGGCACTAGACAACAACAATAGATGTGAAATTTGGACTGTAAGTTTATCACATAGCAAGGTATCATATATATTGTTTTTAGAATTTTTAGAGCAACGGTATGTGAGATATAAATTTAGGAGCACGGAATGGGTAAAACACACAGAATTTCAATTTGACAATTTTAATTAATTACCCAACTATCATAAAAAACACAAGTAAATAATCAGATGATAGAGGATAAGTTGCTCAACATGATACCATTTTTCATTGAACAAAAATGTGCTTAAACGAAGTCCAACTTAAGGTGCGAACACAGGGGTCTATGTGCAAATTAGAAAACAAGATATACAATAGAAAACATGCACAAGGACTGTTTGGTAAATATAGAAACTATACAAAAATGTTTTGCAATTTTTACAATAAAAAAAATAAGAAAAAGTGGACCTTCTTCTTCTTCACGGTATGCACAGGAGGAGAACCCAACGGGGTGTTGGCCGGGCGGCGCGGAGAAGGTGGCGCGGAGGGCCACGGGGGTGTCGCGAGGGGGTGGCGACGGCGTCGGGGAGCTCTGGAGGCGGTGGCGCGACTGGCGGGAGGGAGCCGTGCACGGCAGAGGTCGGCTGGAGGCGGCGGCGGTGGGCGCGCGCCGCCGGTTGGAGGCAGGGCGGCGCCGGTGGGTGCTCCCCCACCGCTGCTGCGGATTTTTTTAAAAAGATTTTTTTTAATTTTTTTTCTTTTTGATTTTGTTTACTGCTGTAATAAAATATATTTTTTTTAATTTTTTTTAATTTCCTTAAACAGGGAACAACACAAAAAAAGGGTAATATGAACAAATATAAATTAAGTGGTGGTTTGATGATGATGATGATGATATGGTGGTAAAAAAATGCTAAGATGAAGATGCTTCAATAAAAGGATTTTTTCTTGGTTTTAATTGTTTTATATTTTTTTACTTTTGTTTAAAACAGGGAATGAACATGATGAGGAAAAAAATTGATGATAGTGGTGAATGATCAATATAAACAAATGGAGGATGGTTGTTGAATGTGATGTGCTAAAAAAAATGCAAAACTAACAAGATGACAAAATGAGAGAAAATTACCTACGGTGGAGACGGTCGCTTATGATGTGCTCGTGAGAGCACGGTCTTCGCTCGAATCGCCGGCGCGCGATGAGCTCGAGCAGCGCGCGGTTGCGGCTGCGATGTTGGCCAAAAAGCCAACGGATCACACCGGAGAGAGGGCCGTCGTCGCTCGACCGCGGTTGCGTCGCTGTCACCGATTCAACTCAGGGAACTAAGCTCTCCTCACATAAAGATGGATCAAAGGCAAAAATGAGGAGAATGAGAGGTATATAAAGATGATGGGATGAGAGGTTATTAAAGTGGTGGGGTTGAATGGGAGGTTGTATTATTAATGGAGTTGAATGGGAAGTTGGGAAAAAATAATGGAATAATAGAGTTGAATTAGTGGTTATTGTAGAGAATGTAAAATAAAATAAATAAATGAATAAAATAAAGTTATCTACTTTAATTACAATAGAATAAAAAAATAAAATAGATAGTGGACAATTTACAAGGGAAGACAAACAACATGTACATATTTTTTTACTTTTCTAATATGTAATTTTTTTGTCTTTTTAATAAGAGATATTTACAACGGAAAAATACAATAAAATAATATAAATAAAATACAACACAAACATGATATTTTTGTATTTTTAATAATTAAGAGAGATACAATAAAAAATGAAGAAAGTATGAATATATACATATTGTACAATGTGCATCTAGGTCCCAAAACCCAACTTTTGCAAATGAGCTCCGATTTTAATGAAACCACTTCCGTTAGATAGATAATTTTCTAACTTGAACTTTAAAAGTGAGTTTGGTGAATTTGGAGTTCATACGGAGCGGGAATTTAGGTTGGAAGTTGGACTTTACGGCTTTTTCTCTTTAGGATCTAGGAGCATTTATTTGAGATGAAATTTGTTTTGTATTTTTGTATTTTTATATACATTTTTATAAACAAGTTAGAGAAAGAATTAGCTAAAAAGAAGTTGAAATGAAATTATTAAAAATACATGAAGTTTTGGGTTATTTACATGTATAAAACTCCTTTATTTTTGCGGCTTTTTATGTGTAATTTATTTTGTACAATCTAATATACAACAATTAGTGTATTTTATTTACAAGAGTCATTTTGTTAATTTATGGTTTTTATGGACATTTTTCTGGGATTTTACTCGGGGATTTTGCTAAGATCAAGATATTGAGATGATGAATCGTGGATTCATCAGTACCCGACGTACATGGAGTGGTTTTTCTGGAACCGACGCATCTTCATCGACTTCCGAAAAGAGCCGCAAATAATTTAAGATCGAGTCGAGTCGTAAGAGAGCGTAGAGTTTAGGATTTTAATTTCTGTAATTTTTTAATTTCTGTAATTAATTGCTCATTTATAGCGGTGTCCGTTTGGACTCTCTCGTATGTAAAAAGACCTTGAACTCTATCTGTGGCGTGTCGTGGCATGTTCACTCTTCGGTGAGGGTGGGGCCCGACTTGATTGGCGATTAGGATAAACCTGTACATACGGCTCTCAGAGCATTTTAATTTCTTGATTGTGCTTGTAGGAATTAAGCCACACTTCACTTTAATTGAGACGCACATAAATCGTTCCATTTAGCCAAATTTAACTCAATTCTTTCCCGCTAAAAGAACTTTCTGCTTAGGGGTTCGGAGGCACTCTTACTCAGGACCACCTTGGGTTCATGGACACCCTTGCCGTGAATCGTCCTCTTATGATTCTTTCATCTTCCTGGAAGGAGGTCAAACCCATACTCTTTCTTTATCTCATGATCACATCGAGGAAGACTCTGTTGATTCTTTCCATTCTATTGACTCTAATTTCTCCCATTCTGAAGGTGAAGAGAATAAGAAGAAGAAAAAGATGCCTCCCAAGATGTCTTCAAAGAAAGATCATGACAATGAACACAATGAAGATCCGATTCAGATGATTTTTGCAAGATTAGCCGCGTCTGAGCAGCAGCAACTTTTACAGAGGGAGCAGCTAGAGCAGTTGAATGCTGGGGGAGAACCTCCAATGGAAGCTGCATACAATCCTGGACAGTACAGAGTGAGGAATTATTTGCAACCACCTTAATCAGAGATTAACTATGAACTAAAGCCACATTTTATAAGTCAATTACCCCTATTCCATGGTAATGCGAATGAAGAGACATATGAATTCTTGCGAGACTTGGAGCTGGTATGTTCGAATCTGAGACACCCACAAGTCAGCCAGGACTACATTCGTCTCACTACACTACCTTTCACTTTGAAAGGGAAGGCAGACTACTGGGTGAAAAACTTAGGAGTGACTGTAACCACTTATGATAGGTTTAAGAACATGTTCTTAAAGAAATTCTACCCTTTGAGTTGCACTAACCAAATGAGGACCCGCATCACCAGTTTCTCTCATATGCCTAATGAACCACTCTGTGAGGCTTGGGATAGGTTTAAAGATCTGCTACAGAAGTGTCCCTGCCATGATTTGGATAACAACTTAGTTCAGTCACACTACTCTGGCCTCAACTACAAGACTCAAGGGTTAGTCAGTGCTGCCTGCGGAGGCAATTACACATCGCGAGGAGCGGAGACCATCTGGAAAGTACTAGAGCAGATGGCGGAGACAAGCCGCTCACAAATCGCCAGTAGAGCATACACTGATTCCCTAAACACCTCTCAATCCAAAGGAGGAAAGCAGATTGTCGCAAAGATAGCAGAAGATTTGATCCCGAACATGAACATAATAGCTGATAAATTGACAGTTGTGGATCAAATTCATAAGAGGATGAACGACATCGGCAACAAAATTTCCCAATTCCCAAAGCAAATTGAGGAGCTCATTGAGAAGGTATCCAAGATGGGGATGCCTACTGCACCTACGGTCCCAATCTATCATGTACATCACATCCAGGAGCAGCCAGGATCAGGTCAACAACCATGGGTTCAGGATCAATCCTATGCCCAACCTTCCCAGCAATCACCTCTGCCAGCCGAAACTGTTGAAGAAGCCCCGCTGCTGACATTCGAAGTAAACGGCATTTGGTAGACACAGGACACAACCCGACAGGGTAATAAGGGAGACAGTCATCCTTATCAACGTCTGCCCACTTTCTATAATACCGCATTTCCACCAGCTCCGCAACACACTCAGAACACTACATCATATCAGCATCCGAAGCAGCAGCAGCAGTCATACAACTGCCAGAACCAGCCTCAGCAATACCGTCAGCAATATCAAGCTCCAAAACAATCAGCTCAATCATCCAACCCATGAGAAGAACTGATAGATATACAAAGACATATGCTTGAAGAGATTCACAACTTCCGAAATGAGCTACACGATCTATGGGTTGATGTTAATCGCTTGTCCCGTTGGAAGGATTAACAGACAACCCCAGCCACAACCATTCCCGCCCAAGTTCAAGCTAACCCCAATAGCTTGAACAAATCTCAATCGCCTCAACACAATAGCCAGGTATACTATTCAGATTTTTCAACATTTAAACATGAGATCCTTTCGTTTGACAATATAAATGCCATGTCACTCAGGAGCGAAAGGACCGTGGTCGTACCTGACCGGACAAGGGAATCGGACCATGAAGACTCAGAAGATCAACCGGAGGATGCTTCTGAGGATGAAGAAGAAGGACGCCTGAAGATCCTAGCACGAGATAAAGGAAAAGCATCTATGGAGTCTGCAGAGGACCTTGAACCTCTAGTTGCTGCTAAAATACCTTTGTCACCATTTCAGCAACATGATTTTGATTATTATCAGACAACTTATGATTGTAATAATAACTCTAGTTCTAATAAAGATGCTCTTATTTATGATTCTGGCTCTCGTTCTCCTATCTCAAATGCTCCCATTCCTTTCCCCCGTGCTCTTAAGAAAGGAAAATGAAAGAAAACATTTAGGATGACCCAGTGATGGAAAGGTTCTGCCAGCAAAATATCACAGTCAAAGTACCCTTTGATCAGTATGTGGCCAGTAATCCAGCATTTCAGAAGTACTTGAAGGTGAAATGCACTCCCACCAGGACTCGTACAAAGAAAACAAGTCAATTTGTGGAGACTCATATCTTGACAGTTTCCACTACCAAATGTGTTAAAAAGCAGCATTTACCAAGAAAGAATAAGGATATCGGTGCTCATTATGTGGAGAGTCGCATTGGCGGCATTGCGTTCGCACGTACACTTCTCGACAATAGTTCTTCCATAAATCTTCTACCCTTATCCTTATATTACAGATTGAAGTTAGGTCCTCTCAAGAAATCATTATCTTTACTCCAATTTGCTGATAAATCTACTAAAAGACCTAAGGGAGAAGTGAAAAATGTTATCATCGTGATCGAGGTATGGAATACAAAGTGGACTTCACTGTCCTTGATATGGAGATCCCGAACCATTGGAAGGAATCATAAATCATTCTTGGAAGATCATTCTTAAGAACCGTTAAAGTTGTTTTCGATTACGGTACTAGAATGATGAAGTTCCACTCTCCAGGCAGAGAAGTGGACTTGGAGATAAAACAAACAAAGTGGCAAAGACCAGACTCCGAATCCACCACTGAATATGCTGAAACATCGGAATGCAATCTTATCAACACTACTAGATCGTGGGACCAACTTCCAGACATTCAGATTGAAAGTGCCACAACAGAAGAAGAAATAATGCACAATGTAGTTTGCGAGATGTTGCCAAACATATCTAGTCACCTAGATTATTACAGTCTTGATGACACAGAAATCCTTTCGGATTTGTCAGTCCCATCATCTTCGGGACAATCAAGAAATATCGATGATGAGTCGGACGCGGCTTTGGCCGAATTACCGCACTACTTTAGCGATCCAACTCACCTTTCTTCGGAATTGGTAGCGAGCACATCACAGAGTGATTCACCACCAATCGACACTGAGCCAGGTGCAAAAATCGTTCAGCCAGATCTAATTAATGATTCAGATGTGCCAGAGCTGAAACCACTGCCTCCCACTCTGAAGTATGCATTTCTAAATGGACCCAAAGAAAAATTCCCTGTGATCATCAGCTCATCATTGACCATGGACCAAGAATCTAGATTACTCAAAGTCCTTGAGCGAAATTGAAAGGCCATCGGTTGGACTGTGTCGGATCTCGTAGGAATCAACCCCGCTCTCTGCTCGCACCAAATTTATGTTGAGGATAACGCAAGGCCTTCCCGTGAATTTCAGAGAAGATTAAACCCCAATCTTCGGGAAGTAGTTAAGAAAGAGTTGGAGAAATGGTGCAAAGCAGGATTTATATACCCCATTTCTGACTCTAAGTGGGTGGCCCCCCTTCATGTCGTCCCAAAGAAGTCGGGAATCCAAACGGTCACCAACGAGGAGGGGGTATAGATCGCGACCCGAGTACCCACGTCGTGGCGTGTCTGTGTCGATTAAAGGCGCCTGAATGCTGCGACCAAGAAAGATTACTTTCCGCTGCCATTTATTGATCAAATCTTGGAAAGACTAGCAGGGAAGGCATTCTTCTGTTTTCTTGATGGGTACTCTGGCTACAATCAAGTAGCTATCGCTCCCGAGGATCAGGAAAATACCACATTTACATGTCCCTTCAGTACCTACGCAACTAAGCGCATGCCATTCCGGCTTTATAATGCCCCAGACACATTTCAGCGGTGCATGATTGCCGTATTTGCCGAAATGGTTGGTGATTTCCTGGAAGTCTTAATGGATGACTTCTCGGTTCATGGTGATTCATTTAATACATGTTTAGTGCACTTGGACCGAGACCTTCAGAGATGTAGGGAGGTTAATTTGGTACTCTCCTGGGAGAAAAGTCACTTTATGGTGACTGAGGGTATCGTGTTGGGGCACGTCATCTCCAAAAAGGGAATGAAGGTCGACCCTGCCAAGGTAGATGTGATCAAGAAACTTGAGCCACCAACCAATGTCAAGTCAGTGAGGTCGTTTTTAGGGCATGTTGGATTTTATCGAAGGTTCATCCCTGATTTTTCAAAGATCTCTCGCCCACTGACTGATCTCTTAGGAAAAGACACTGTGTTTATTATGAATCACAAATGTGTAGAAGCCTTCGAGCTCCTGAAAAAGAAAATATGTGAATTGACGATATTACAAGCTCTCGACTGGTCTCTTCCCTTTGAGATCAAGACTAATGCATCGGATTTTACTGTCGGAGCGGTGCTTGGACAAAGACGAGATGGGATTCCTTATGTGATTCACTACGCGAAAAAAGTGTTGGATCCGGCATAGAGAAATTATACGGTAACTGAAAAGGAAATGCTCGCGGTTGTTTGGGCCCTTGAAAAATTCAGATCATACATATTGGGCTCCAAGGTAACGATTTTCACTGATCACACTGCAATTAGATATCTTATGGATAAGAAGGATGCCAAGGCACGGCTTTTGAGATGGATTTTGTTAATCCAAGAATTTAATTTGGAGATCAAGGATAAACCTGGAATAAAGAATGTTGTTGCTGATCACCTTTCTCGAATTGAGCAAAATGATTATCCTTACACTGGACCAATTAAGGAGACTTTTCCAGATGAATCAGTTTGCGTTATTGATTCAACCCCATGGTATTCCAACATCGTGAACTATCTTGTCTCCAAGAAGGTTCCCTTTGGTTGGACCAAGAGAATGATTGATCGATTGAAGTCGGATTCGAGAAAATACCATTGGGACGATCCTTTCCTTTTCTATGAAGGACCAGATTGTGTCTGACGAAGATGTATTCCTCAGGAGGAATACCAGAGTATCCTCACACATTGTCATTCTCTCAAGGCTAGAGGACACCATTCGAGAAAGAGAACCGCGCACAAGGTACTCCAATGTGGATTTTACTGGCAGACCTTATTTAGAGATGCTAATGAATTTGTACGGTCATGCCCGATTTGCCAAAGGATGGGAGGGACGGTTGGTTATAGAGATGAAATGCCCATGCAACCAATGATTTTCTGTGATGTTTTCGATGCATGGGGGATTGATTTTACTGGTCCCTTTCCCAATAGAAATGGATTTGAGTACATCTTGTTAGCGGTTGATTATTTATCAAGATGGGTAGAGGCTATTCCAACCCGAATCATAGATAGCAAAGTCGTTTGTAAGTTTATCAATGATAATATCATTGCAAGATTTGGGATACCAAAAGTTTTGATTTCTGATGGAGGTAGCCACTTTGTGAACAAGGAGATGAGATCTTTGGCTAAGGAGTATAAATTTGAGCATAGAATAGCCAACCCATATCATCCACAATCTAATGGCATGGCAGAGGTTTCTAATAGAGAGGTGAAGGGTATTATTCAGAAGTTGGTTCGTCTAGATCGGAAGAACTGGTCAAAACTGTTGGACCAGGTTCTGTGGGCCTATAGGACAGCCTATAAGACTCCACTCGGTACTTCACCTTTTAGATTGATCTATGGCAAGCCATGCCATCTACCTGCTGAATTGATTCAGAAATCAGAATGAGCGATCAAAAAGTTGAATTGGAGTTGTCAACTTGGGAAATTACGCCGAGACTTAAATATGAATGAGCTAATTGAAATCTGAAATCGAGCATACGACAACAGTGTAATCTATAAAGACAAGGTCAAGAGATGGCATGGTAGACACATTCGAGATAAAACCTTTGTCCCTGGGCAGAAAGTGTGGTTGTTTAATGCTCGGTTAAAGATTTTTCATGGGAAACTAAAATTAAAATGGACGGGTCCATACACTGTCGTCGATGTGCATACCAATGGAAGCATGGATATTGCCGAACTCAAAGATTATGTACAACCTTTCTCAGTAAATGGACAATTGCTGAAGCCATATATTGAATCACCCAAAGAGCAGACAGTTCAAGTTGAGGTCATCTACTTCACGCAGAGCGAGGACATTGAAGATTCATCAGATCAGTATCACCCTCCCCCCGACCACATCGATCTCCTTGTACAGCTTCTTCCTCTACTTAGGCCAAGGCCTAAGTATAGGGGGGACCGATGCCATCTGTACATACCATCATTCTCCTATTTCCCGATCGCTCCATTTCCACCCTTCTCTTATACTTAGGCTGACCAGAGCCTAAGTATAGGGGGGACCGACATCCACCTGTATATACTCTCCTCTTTCACATTTCCTGACCGCTTCATTTGTTTTCCACCCTTCTTCTATACTTAGATTGTTCGCAGTCTAAGTATGGGGGGGAGGTTCTATAAATCTTGTTCTTTTTCTTTTCCTTTTTCGCTCTCTTATGCTTAGCCCGAGCTATGTCTTCTTTACGCTTCTTGTGCTCTGGTGACACAACACTCGCTAAGTATAGGGGGTCTGTATTTATACTCCGTATATATTTTTTACCCATATCTCGTACTTTCGCATAAGTCTATATGTATTTACGAGATGGGTAACTAACTTGAAAAAAAACAAAAAAAACAAGAAAAAAAGAAAAAGAGTTTTGCTACTAACACTGACTGTGCCCAAATTTTTGAAAAAAATGGCTTCTTATTCATTTTTTTCATTAAAAAACCGAAAATCCATTGCATAAAAAAATCATAAAAATCACAAAAATAAAAAAATTGTGTCTGCATTTCACACACATGCACTTCATCCAGCATCGCATTCATTTGCATCTGTGAAAAGTCATTGGGTTCTGAACCGAGTTGTGAGCAGAAACCGAGAGTGATCTAGACTTGACCTTAATCCACCTAATTTTCAGAGGAACTTCACCGAGAAATAGGATTTTAAGAGCTTCAGGTCTTTGACTTAATTCTTTAAGTTCCACATGATAATGTGCAGCGTTTGACTCTTAGTGTCTAACCTGGTCTCTTCATTCTGGGTACAACTCTGGAATAGGGAATTAATGTGTACTCTCGCACTATGCACTTAGCTCAAATCAGACAGGATGTTGGAAGACTGTGTGAGTTTCTTTTTTGGTAGCGTGGAAATCTAAAGACCGGAGTACGGGTTGAAATAAAGCTTCAGAAAAGGGATGGACGACTGGGCACAATTTTTTCTAAGACCCCAAAAAATGTACGGAAACAAAAAGATTATATATCCATAGGGGTACAACAAGATCCAAGCAGAACCACCAAAAATTCCAAATACAGAGAAGCATTCTACCAAATAAATATCTGACCAAAAAAGGGTCCAAGCTTCAAGAAAACCTATAGATCTTGGTGGAGACTCGGCTACACTGGCCATCTTCACAAGGAGAGGTGACTACACTGGCCACCCTCCAGTTCTTTTCCCTTTCTTCTAATTTCTCCCCCCAATTTGATTGTGAACACAGCGTGACAACCTTAGAAGGAAATACCTGATTCCCCGAGGACGAATTACCAGAGAGGAGAGGAGCATGGTAGTCCGGCATTCTGGATGGAAAGAGCTAAATCCTTTCACACACATGAGTCGATTGTTCAATGTTCATAGGATATACTTTTGGAAGAGGATTGATCTAAGATGACTTCTGAGCCGAAACTGTATCAATGATGTGTATAACTTGAAGGCTTTTGATTTTAAAATTTTAAGTCTCGCAGATGTTCCGACACACAAATAATCCAAAGGTCGAGTTTAATTCACTTTCACCTTCATGGTCTTGGTATGGAACCCAATCTCATTTCACCTCATGGCATTTCTTTTTGATGCTCAGGGACGAGCATGGTTTAAGTATAGGGGGATGATGAATCTCAGATTCATCTCTCTAAGTCTCATTTATTAAGCTCAAATCCCTCAAAATCAAAAGCATTTCTGCATCTATTCTGCATAATTAGCATTCAGGCATGTTTTAATAAGAATTGCATTTTTAGCACTAATTTCTACACAAAATAAGAAGCCAAAAACCCAAGCCAAAAATGACCTGTAAATAGCCAAACTTCCCGGATTGTTAACTCACTCATGCTAACTACGATACCACAAAACTACCTCCACTGTGTACATATCACTAACAAAAATAAATGAAAATTACAAAAAAAAATCATTAACCCAAAAAGTGGACCAAAAACCCAAACCCTAGATTCAAAATCTCCGGACTAAAAACCTCATATCTTCCTCATCCAGTGTCCGTTTTAATCCTACTCACTTTTGAACTAATGTACATTCAATTACCTTCAAAACAAGATCAAGTTTAAGTGAATCGGAGCTCATATGTGAAAGTTGGGTTTTAGGCCTCTATTGTACATTTTGTATTTTAGCGATTTTTGACCTGATATCTTATGTATTTAATTCACCTATTTTAGTTTATTTCTTTTTCATTTGTCTTCTTTGATAAAAGTTTTATTAAAATGCACAAAAATCCAAATCTAAATTGAGCTTGAAATCAAAGAAACAAATTGAGTCGAAGTCTTCACTAACCAACTGTACAAATTTATCTTTGACTTTTCCATATTTTTCTCCAGATTTTTGTCTGGTTTAAAAATGGCATAAAAATTACAAAACCCAAAAATCAAGGTATTCTATGTACATGGGATACCTCAAAAATATCACTTTGTGCAATTGATCGATTTTGGTTTTGATGTCTTCATGAAAGTCGTAGATCTATCGAGACGAACAATTTTCATTTAGAAACTTTTTTGATCCAAGGTCGTTTGCTATTTATTTTGTATTTTACAAAGTATTTAATTTGCGATTTTTGTGGTGTTGACACGTGGTCACTGCTGGAGTCGCCACGTGTCAACCATTTTTGGCATTTTTTATTATCATTTTTATAAAAAAAATTAATTAAAGACTGCTCACGTGCAGAGCACATGCCGCCCCCGCACGCGCACTGCACGTGCTCCCCCTCTCTAGCCCCTTTGTTGCCACGTGTCCTGACCAGGACCGTCCGATCTCGTCCAATCGGACTGTCCCGGCCTCATCTCCTTCCTCCACCCCTTTCCATCGTGGGCGGCGGTGCCCCCAAATCTCGTCGTTGTCACGTATCTCGCCGTCGCCTTTCAATCATCCCTAATCAAATCTCACCGGCCTCCCCGATTTCCCTCTCATCAAATCCACCCCAAATCGAATTGCCAATCCTCTCGATGATTCATCACAATCAATCCCTGATCCTCGATTGCATCCCCTGAATTTTGCCGCCGCAAGCAACCCAACCTTCCATCTCCGGTTGCCGTCCCGCCCCTATTTAAAACCTCCGCTACACTCGAAGTTCTTCATCTATCGTTCAACAACAAGAGGTCCCCTCATCGGAAGTGACAGCCCGGTGCTCCCTCCATCGATGAGATCCGAGGTCCTCAACCTCGTTGCAGCCCCCGCCTTCGAGTCGTTGCTCCGCTCCGGCCCACACCATCGAGCCTCCCGGGTACTCCTCCGCTCTATCATCTCATACGCGTCTAGCTAGACCCCATCTTCATCTGTGATCCTGGCATCTATCTCGATCATCCCCATCTTCGATCAACTCCCATCTACTTTGCTCCATCGACAACCATCGCCATCGGCCTCCGACGAGCCCCTCCGACCTTCATCTCCACGATCAACGCTTAGTAGCCAGTCATAGCATCGGAGGCATCACCAGCAGTACTCCCGGTGCTCCTCCATTCATCGCCACCATCACGACATCGAATAGCGCGGGAGCTTTGTCAGTCTCGCCACCGGTCGAAGCTCCACCAACGACCACCATTCGTCGCTCCTCCGACGACCCCTGGCCGTGTGTCGGACACCGGTAGTCGTTCGATCAACAACGATGCTCCAGATCTGACCGTCCAGATACGCCACAACCTTCATCGTTGGATCACCCGAAACCAACGACGTGGATCGACTCATCATCCTCGGCTCCGAATCAGACCCGAGCCAGGCGCCTCGAGTGACCCGAAGCACAAAGAAAGCATACGTGGAGGTTCACGCCCACACCTCTACCCGAACCTACATACGCACGTGGGTGGCACATGAGCCACTGGAGAGTTACAGAAGAAGCCCCAGACTTCCAACTTTTTGCGCACAAGTCCCCACCGACCAGAGGGCACATGTCACGCACGTGCCCCTCTGGAGATTTTGCAGAAAGCCCCCCGGAGTTCATGGTAATTACAACTAGGTCCCCCTGCATATTTTATTTATATTTATTGGATCGGTACCCCTATCTTTATCCATCATTTTAGATCTCGACATTACATCATCTAATTATCCAAGAATATCATTTTGTTTGTCAATTAAATCTCTACGTTTTGACATATTGTGGACATTTTTACGATCGATGGTTTATTAATAATTAATTGTTTGGTGAAAAATTGCATATTTTTCCCATTTTGTGCTCTTAAATTTCCATTGATTAACCATTAATCTAAAAATTCCTGAAAAATCACATATTGTAGAATTGATAGTGCTAGACATTGTACCCAAAAAGATTTGCATGCATAGTTTGTCCTGTAAAAATTATTTTGCATATTTCAGTGTTTGATGTTTAATAGGTATTGAAACTAGTATTTTCAAGGTTTAGGATTTTTCTGAGATCAATCACCTAGTGATAGATCTTAGATAATTTTGTTCCTTGAAAATAAGTAAGTTTAATATTTATTATAATTAAATATTGAAAATTCATTTTTTTTGCATTTAAAAATTCATAAAAATTAAAAATCTTGCATTCAAAAATTTCAAAAAAAATTATAGTACATTCATTTCATCATAGTTATCGTCTTGGACAAGTTTCATATTTTTCGGACATCGTTTGAGCGTAATTTACATTTTAGTACCTAAAATAGGCCGCAACTTGCATATTGCATCCTTTATTGCATTAAAAATTCCAAAAAAAAGACCGCCTCGAAAACTACACACGAATTTTGATAGACATAATTCTAGATTGTTCCTTTGCCTCCTTGTGTTCGACCTTGGGACTTGCCCAAGTAAAATAAACATAAAACCGCATTCATTGAAAACTGATTAACTAATTGTGTGGTTATTTTCATGACCGATTCCGATTGCCACCTACAATGAAACGACAACTCATTATTTTTTTAAGTGAACGATAAATACACATCTTTTACGCAACGAATATTGGACTCGTCAATGGGTGAATGAACACCATGAAATTTTTATTTGATTTTAAGAAATTTAGATGTGATGCAATATGCTACCCAATGCAATGCATGCTAATAGAAAGGGATGCAAGCAACTATCCCGTTAAATAATCATATTATTGCGTAATAAAAATAGATTCAATGTCAGTCTCATTTGGAGCACAAAGATAAATCATATATCTAATAATGGCACTGGGATTAGGAGAAATTGACAAAGTAAACATGTAAAATTTGACATATTAAATACGGTGTCAAATCAGTTAATTAATAATGTCATCATGTAGAGCGAAAAATTATCAACAAAATGAAACTGAAATCACTTGATTTGGAGATCATATCTCAAGATATCGATAAAAGAGTCCAGGGGCATAATTTTAATAAAAACAACATAAATAAAATGATAAAATATGTAAAAAGATCAATGTCAAGGGTATAAATGTAATAATGAAACCCGATAGGCCCCATTGCAATTTTCCTGAGCACGACATTTGAGTCACACGTGCTTTGGTGGGACCATTTTGCAAATACAAAAACTTGTGGATGGTGGACTGCAATTTCCCCATCCCACACGCACGTGGCACGCACGTGGGCTAGGCTTGGGCGGTGAGCGAGGGTTGGATGCAGATTCGGAGGACATGTGGTGTGGCCTTCGTGATTTATCCTTTCTTCAGTTCCATCAAACCTCCTGAGCGAGACAGAGGCTAGCGCATGATGTGGGTCATCCAATAAGGATGATCGGATGGTAAATGTAGCACATGGCTTCGCTTGCTTCTTCGCCAAGCACAACGGTGAAGGTGGGGATCCGGCGAGTCCCCTTGAGCTCCTCCTCTATTGAACTCACATACGGATGGTCGGAAAGATCGCGGGAAAACTGGAGAAGATGTTGGACGGTGGATGGAGTTACGGAGCAGCTTGAAGCGATGAGGCGACGCTCCCTCGCCGGCGTGGAGGTTCTAGAATAGAGAAAAGGAGGAAGCTCTGACCAATGAAGACTTGACCTACAGGGTTTAGATGGAGAATAGCCTAAGCGAGGGGGATGGAATGGTAGGCTATTTGGGGGGTGGGGGAGTGGAACCTGGAGTGAGATCTCATCCGCCTTTGGCGGAGGAGATGGCTGGGGGTGGCGAGGTTTGTAGAGGAAGGGAAGAGGTGATCTGGATGGTAGGCGTGGATGCTGGTGGTCAGGAGAAGGTTGTGGTGTGGTGAGTTGACGGTGGATCGAAATTTGTGCAGCTAGGAAATTAAGCGAAAATAAAAAAGAAGAAGATGGAGGACTTACATTGATCGGAGAAGAATTTACGATGGAGGGGAGGCCTAGGCTAAGCTCCTAGGTAGCTCTACTCATCACTCGAAATGTACGACCGTGGCATGCAGATTAATGGTAGGAGGAGCATTCATGACTTGGTCGGATGGCTTAAGATCGTCACCTGGAGGTTGTGGCCTATCATCGGAGCTCGATCCTTCCTCCTTTTGCCACATGGAGGAGAAGAGACCTAAGGGGGACCACCTATAGTGGTGGACAAGGGTATATGGCGGCGAGCGAGGTGGATTTAAAGTGGAGCTCCAGTCATTACAGGTGATGTGGAGGCAAGCTTGTAACGATTGTTTGGAGGGGGATTAGGGCGAGGTTCGTGGGTATTGAAGGCTGGGCGTGTAATGGGGTTATTAGGCTACGCAAAGGAGAAATTAGGTCGTGGAGAGGCATCAAAGTAATGGTGCTTAAAATGGAAGGGGAGATGTGGCCGACGAGGCAAATGTGGGAGACAGAAAGGGTGAACAGAAGAAGGAGATGGGTTTTGGACCATTGGCTTGTGCGATCCAACTGTCAGGAAGAAGGCGCTTAGCGATGGATTAGATGCGATTAGATCCAGCATATCGTGTTGGTGAGGAGCGAGCGTGGTTATGTGGTGGAGATGGGAGCGGGCAGGAGGATCAGACGGTGGAGCGATGGGAGCTTGGCAGGTGAAGAGCCAGGCTACATGGCTGCTCCAGAGATCACCACATGGCCCAGTTAAATTAAAGAAATAGAGAAATGAAGGGAAAATCAAAAAAAATTAAAGATAAAAGAATTAGGAAAAAGTCAAAACATAAAAGTTGTAGATCTCGATGAGATTTACAAGTTCCATGTTGGACAAAAAGTCAAAAGAGATCAAATAAACAAAGCAAAAATTTTGAGTATTTTTAATGAATAAAAAATGCCATGTTTTAATTCTTTTGCATTTTTTATCTTTTTAATTTCTTTTTAAAACCAAAATAAATATATATAATATTTAATCTAATTTTTTGTAACTTTTATAGGAATAAAAATAAGAAAAATAAAGAAAATAAAGAGGTGTTATTTTTATACACTAATTAGGGAAAATTATAAGTTAGAGGTTGACTACTAATTATAGTGAATTAATTGCATATTTTATTGAATTGCTCAAGCTTAGAGTATAATAAGGAGATATAGTGATGAGAAATCAGAGATTCATCAATAATCCTTCATTTATTTGCAACAACTTTTGTTACAAATCAATTCACAAAAATAATTCTAAATTAATTTTGTGAATATTGCAATCATACCATTAAAAATGTGAATCATATTCACACGTACAAAATAAAATGTAAATTGTATTCTCAATTAATTGTCCAATGTGAATCCAATTCACATTAACAGTTAATTCACAAATACTATTTACAATAAGCTCTCTCTAATATATTATAAATCATATTTATCATATATAAAATTAATATGGATAGTGCTATCTATATTATTCAAATTTCTTGATAATTAAATTTTATTTAATTATCTTGTATCTCCATTCACATATATAAATCATATTCATATTATTCATAATAATTAAGTCACATTTAATTATCAATTTACCAATGCTTGGATACATTATTCAATAATGGAATTGTTCTTGAACTCTTTCAAGAATAATTTGCTTTCTCCATGTATAATTGGAGATAAGGACATGACGATTGTAAGTTCCATGTATAGTAACTTGGATATTGAGATCACATCTCAAAACCCGATCTTTGAGACCTCTCAAAGATGCTTGATTAAATCAAAGTCGTAAATCTAATCTTCTCATTGCATCTGAATCATATTCAGATCAATGTCCAACACTTGGACCAAGATTAGATTACTTCTCTACTGAGAGGAGTCACTAAAATCCAGACAGGTTTTATCACTCCCTTGGAATGGAAGTGTCATGGGTATACAAACATTTATGATCACATCACCCTCGAGTATTACTCATACTCGTATATGCTGCATACTGGAAGACCTAGAATAAACCCAAAATTTTAGATCATTTTTATACTGTCTTGTTTATTTTATCATTAAGTTTCCCATTCGGTCATTGGGAGTTCGTATCGATCATATGCTTTGCAAAAACATATATCATACCTACAAATTCTTGTCATGCTTTCAAAGCAAGATGACAATTCATTGAATTTAATCAGTCCTAATACCTCATGAGTGAGCTCATGTCTTCCGATCTAACAATGGTCGTGTATGATCCCTTTGAGAGATCGTATTACTCATATGCCCTCATATGCACACCAGCTCATCGATGTATAGACTTGAATAGGTCATCAACCTATCAGTCTGCCAAATGTACATACTCAGACTATAGTAACACATATGTTTCCAGTCAGAGGATGCGTGCCTATATCGTGATAGTATACGACATAGATCTTGGTTATCTCAATCTCGTTAAGTCAACTCGTTAACCTAACTTATCTGACACCTCCAAAACTCTATTCCTATGTAGATAACCTGCATCAAGAGATCGGGCAGATATCAACCTTTAGAGAAGGATTGTCATCTCCTTCTTAAGCTGGAGATCATCTCCTAACAATCATTTTACGATGCTTGATGAGTCCTCAATCAAACTCTTTAGATATCATCCAAGAACCAACCTCTATGATTCAATCATTGAATCAAAAGCTGTATAATTATCAAGATGGCCATAGTACCTAGGGACCTTATAAGTCCATGCATTCATTTAATCTCATACAGAGAGTGAAGTAAATCAATAACTTTTATTTACATATCAAAGATTACAATAACATTTATGGTAGAAATAGTTTGCCTCGGTCTCACATGGCTAACAATCTCCCACTAGCCTTAAGAATCATTCAGGTACAATATTTAAACACATGCTCATCACATGCTCGACAAAAACCTTTTGAATCAAAGGTTTTGTAAGGGGATCAGCAACGTTATCGGCAGAGGCCACCTTGGTGACGACGATGTCACTACGCATTTGAATCTCCCGAATGATGTGGTATTTCCTTTCCACATGCTTTCTCTTTTGATGCCATATGGGTTCCTTCTTCTGAGTTATGGCTCATGTGTTATCGTAGAGTAGTGGGATGGGAGTATCAGAGGAAACTACATCAAGTTCCAGGATGAACTTGTGCAACCACACTGCCTCCTTTGCATCATCCGATGCGGTAATGCATTCGATTTCTGATGTTGAATCGGTTGTAATGTCATACCTCTTGCTTCTCCAGCTCATAAAAGCATCATTCAACAAGAACACAACCCTTGATGTTTACTTGCGGTCATCAACATCAAACTAGAAGTCTAAATTTGTGTATACTAAGACTAGGAGATCACCATCTTCATAGACTAAGATGTAATCTTGCATTCAACTTAGATACTTAAAGACGTTCTTCACTGCATTCCAGTGTTGTTCTCCATAGCAAAATTGGTAACGTCTTATACTCCTACTACATGGCAGACATCTAGCCTTATGCACATCATGGCATACATTAGGCTTCCCATAACTGATGCATAGGGGCATCCAGCCATGGCTTTCTTATCCTCAACACTTTGAGGAGCCATCCCTTTAGATAGGTGTATACCATGTCTTAAGAGAAGGAAGACTTTCTTATAATTCTCCAAATGGAAACGTTCAAAGATCTTGTTATGTACCCATGTTGTGGCAATCCCAAAATCCTTTTTGTCTATTTCTGAACAGCTTCAGACCCAAGATATAATAGACTTCTCCTAGATCTTTCATCTCGATGGTATGGTACATCCAAATCTTAACATTGGCCATCATCCCTGTATCATTCCCATTGATAAAGAAGGCATCTATGTAAAGCACGATGAACACAATGGCGCTCCCACTAGGCTTCTTGTACACACATGGTTCATCAAGATTTTGAAAATCATAACCCTTTATGGTTTCATCAAATCTGATGTTCCAGCTACGAGAAGCTTGCTTGAGCCCATAGATAGATTTCTTCAGCTTGCATACTTTGCTTTCTTGGTTATGAAGCCCTGGGGCTTCTCCATATAAATATCCTTCTTTGAGGTATCCATTGAGGAAAGTCGTCTTGACATCCATCTGTCAGATGTCATAGTAAATATATACAACTATTGCTAGTAGTGCCCTGATGGACTTAAGCATAGCAAAAGGATAGAATGTCTTATCGTAGTCAATGCCTTCTCTCTGTGTGTAGCCCTTGGCTATGAACCGTGCTTTCAAGGTCTCTAACTTCCCATCAAGTCCCCTCTTTCTCTTGAAGATCCATTTACACCCAATGGGTTTTACCCCTCTAGGTGGATCCTTTAGGGTCTATACACCATTCTTGTGCGTGGAGTCTATCTCAGACTTCATTTATATCATCCACCTAGCCATGCCATGATTCGTGAGTGCTTCATCAAATGAAGCTGGATCATTGTCAGTTTCACTTGACACATGGAATCCATACCTTTCAGGTGGTGCAACCATATTCGAACTCCTTTGAAGAGGTATGAGTGTTTCATCATCATTTACAATTTTAGCTTTTATTTAATGAAGCTCAGTATCCTGAGGGGATTCAATGGGTTCCTATACTACATTTTTGTCTTGACTCTTAAGAAGTCATCCTCCATAAATTTAACATCTCTAGAGATGAAGATTTTCTGAGTCTCAGGGTCGTAAATTTGGTATCCAATATCGTCCTTTACATACCCAATGCAGTAGCACTCTCGAGTACGAGATTCCAGCTTACTTGCATCCACGTTCTTTACATGGACCAAGCATCCCCAAATCCTAAAGTATGTAACACTAGGTTTGGTTCCAAACTAAAGCTCATGAGGGGTTTTGGGTACATATTTGCTAGGAATATTGTTCAGGATATATATTGTAATATTCACTGCATATCCCCAGAAACTAAGAGGCAAATGTGCATTACTCATCATTGAATGGACCATGTACATGAAGGTCTTGTTGCATCTTTCAGCAACATTATTTAATTTAGGAGTTAAGGAGGAGTGATATTGGAGACAATTCCTTTCTCTTTGAGGTATTCCTTAGATTCATTTGAGAGGTACTCAACACCTTAGTCAAATTGAATCCTTTTAATCTTCCTATCGGTTTGTTTCTCAACCAAAGCCATGAATTCTTTGAACTTTTCTAAGGTTTCATATTTATGATGTAGTAGGAAGATAAACCCGTACCACAAGTGGTCATCGATAAACTTCAAATAGTATCGTATCTATTTCGGGTCGCGGTACTGAAGAGACCACATACATAAGTATGTATTAGGTCAAGAATACCCTCACATCATGTAACCTTGTTACAAAAAGGCATCCTAGTCATTTTATCTCGAATACAATGTTCACGGGTAGGTAAAATCTGCATCTATAGAAAATCTACAGGTCCATCCTTTATCAATCAATTAATCCTATCAAGAGATAAATGACCAAGCCTTTGATGTTTAATAATGTTTGATTTATTTTCATCCTCTCTAGTTCTTTTAGGATTTTTATTAGTGGCAGTAAAATTCATTAGAGTCATCAATGCACAATTCATAGAGTCCACTAGAAGTTAGAACACCATCTGTAATATATTTATCGTAATGACTTATGATAAGTTTATTACAGAATTGGAATAATTACCCATTTCTAAAAATCTTAGATACAGATATAAGGTTCCTTTTAATATCTGGAATATAAAGACACTCTATAAGTACAAGGACTCTCCCACAAGATAACGATAGTTTGTAGGTCCCGACGGTGACTGTTGCAACCGTTACATCAAATCCCATCAGGATGACTATCTCCCCTTCATTGAAACTTCTAGTTTCCTGAAATAGATGCAACAAATTAGATAAATAAGTAGAAGCAACAGAATCGATGAGCCAACTACCTTCTCATCTTATGAGAAAGTTGGTTTCAATGATGAAAGTAGATTTCATACCAACTGGGACTTTACCTTTCTCTGAAGTCTTAAGGTAATCAGGGCAATTATACTTCTAGTGTCACGGCTTCTTGCAGTGATGATAGACATCTGTCTTCTTCAATGTTATCTGTGTGAAAGCATTAGAAGACGAGCCAACAGCTTGACTCTTCTTCTTTTTCTTCTGGATTAAATCATTCCGACTGCTACTTCCGACCACGCTTCTCCATGACCTGTGCAATCATTGCACTACAAGTGGGATTTTCCTTCTTCTTTACATCTTCTGCAAACTTTATTGAATCCATTAACTCAACATTAGTCAAGTTCAACTTGTTCATGTGGTATGATACCACATAATTATTGAAAGATTTGGGGAGAGACAACAATATGAAGTCTGACTGCATTTTTGTGTCCATCTCAGTCCCGAGAGTTTCTAGTTCTAACAGATAACCAAATATTTTGATTACATGTTCACAAACAGAGGTCCATTCCTACATTTTGCAATGAATGAGCTCTTTCATAACATTATAATGCTGAATGTGGTTGACATCACCGAACATCTCTTAGAGATTCAGCATTATATCCTATCAAGTATCCATTTCCACATGCTCCTTCTGAAGCACATTGGATAAGGAACCCAGAACATAACCCCTAGCCAATGTACGATCATCACCATTTTTTCAATGAACTTTATTTCTTCAGGTGTTTGAGGGTTTGTGTAATTGTTCTTGGACAACACATGAGAAATGCGATCTGCAGAGAGAACAAGATCCAAATTACGGATCCAATCTGAGTAATTTGGCTCGGTCAACTGGTTGACCTCCAGAAGCCTGCTGAGTATATTCACAGATTTCATTATCTGAAATTAAGAATGCACTATATTAGAACATACAAATAATTATATATTCAAATAATATTTGATTAAGGATTTTAAATTAAAGTAGTCTTCACTTTTCAACTCTGAAAGTTCATTCCCTTATTAAACTTTCAAAACAAGAGATATACTTACCTCTATATCTCTAGTAAGATCTGGGATCACCTTTTCTATCTTTATTACATCCCAAAATATGAGAAACTATAACTCGGATGAAAAGAAGTGGGAACTCATTCCCCCTTGCAAGTCCAACTTGCATTTTCCAATTTGGTTTTTAACACTCAGTCCCACCACCCGTAAGCAATGTTGACCCGTTGTTAATCTAATCAAGTGTCAATAGGAATGGAACTCATTATGCACAATCCAATATCACTCCAATAATATGAGGAATCAATATTGGGTTCACTATGCATACGGCCTTACTCTTTAGACAAGCAAAGAGACCGATCCATGTACGCTTGTATGTAGGAGATGTTACTTCGGATATGCATCTCCTACTTACAATCCATGGCGACGGAACCCTTCGCCTTGACGGGAAATCACGGATGCCATTTACATGATCCTCCATATCATTCAAATTTTAATTAATTATTATGAATCATATTCACGTAATTAATGCTACCAAGGAAATTACAACTCTATTCGTAATAGAGTGTTCAGTTTAATTAGATCGAATTAATTTAATCGTATTAAATTAATTATGAATCCAATTCAACCAACAAATAAGTATGGTTTTCTTGATATTACTATAAATTATACACCCTCACAAGTAGATATTATTTTGTATTTTAATAATTACAGTACAACTTGACTTACTTATATTACTCTTTCTTAAAAAATGGATCCAACCAGTACACTCGAGAAGAGGGAGCATTTCCTTGACTTGCAAGGCGTTAATTAGTAAACTAAGTCAGCATACCCAGACTAGACACATTCACTATTCTGATTGAGAACAACATGGAATAATACCAATGTACTTGCGGTTTTATCGATCAACTTTGATGACTGGAATTATATTATATAGTAATAACTCAGAAATCTTAGGCATCTTAAAACAATTTTGAGATCCTAAATTTTAAGCATATCAAACAACCATGTTTTTCATGTAAAAGTTGTCCTACAACTGTAGGATAAACTACGGTTTTCGTGAAACATACATTCAATGGCCATTGATATTTAATCAATTATTTTCATGAATACTAAGCATCAATTTTAATAAGGGAAAATTTTTAATCTTCATGATTTCATTGAATATAAATACATTAAGTAAGAAGATTTGATGATCCGATCATCATCCGACCCATCTCCACTAAATATAGAATATCTGGGGCAAACGGAGTCGGAATCACTTGAATTAAATTCGAGCGGTTTGCTGGTTTGATTCTCTACTTAATCCAAATATTTATCTCATATTTCATGTTGGAAAAATAGTAAGCAAAAATTAATTTCTTACAGATCCGTGGACACATATAAAAACAATTTTGTAGCAGGAACTCTTTGAGTTTTTATTCATGTGCTTTTGGTGCCAACAATTGCCTCTAATTTTTGGGACATATTCAGACTTTCTAAATACACTTTAACAACCTTTATATACATTTTAACAAACACAAAACATGCCCAACAGTGCACAAATAGGGGGTTTTATTTTAGCAAAAAAAAACCAATTCGAAACTTGCATCTCATGCAAAACAATGAATCCATGTGCATCTGAAATACAAAACTTTGTTCATCTATGGTTTTCCACATACAAGATTGAACCATGGTTCTGATACCATCTGAAGGATACGGGAAAAGCCTTAAGCACTTCACAAAAGCATGAAGATCGCATCCAATACGATTGGGAGTGATTACTCATAATAGTTGCTCGGGGCGGCGGAATTTGAAAAAAAATTGAAGAAATGAAACCACATGATTCGAGAACATTTCTCAAATCATTTCATCATAACCACAAGATATAGGAATACCTCTTGAAGCATAGTTGCAATCAAAGTATCTAAAGGAAGAGGCCATCTGTCTCAAGTCCGACTCGATAGAGGAGATGCTTACGAGCGCGTTGATGAGACGTGGGATTCTCGCAATCCATGATGAAGATTCAAGCCACGAATATCCCGATTTAATCTCACAAAATCTGATGTCTTCTTCATGTTCATGGAGCACCAAGGAAGACGGAGATCCACGAGTGGTCGAAGCGGCGGCATGACGGTGTAGCGACAATGGAGACTCTCTCTAGTACAAAGGGGGATGGACGACCGCACTTGAGAGAGGGAGGGAGACGGTTTATATGAATGAGAGAGAGAGAGAGACTTGCAATGTGACGTAAAAGAAGATCTAGGGTTGCCTCTTCTTTTATAGTATTTTGGAAGTTCATGGATCATAATCCATTTGCAACATAAAATCAATGTTTGAGATTGATTTTTGTTTTTATTCAATGGTTTGTTGCTTAAAAATTCAACAATTATTATTTTAAATCAAATTAAATATATAGAATTATCATCATTATAATTTGACTAAATCAATTAATGTAGAAGTATTTGGAAGAGGCTAGCCACCTTCCATATATGGAGAGGATGGCCACCTTGGAATTGTCGAGGTTGGCTGTCCACCCTCCATATTAGGATGGTGGCTCCCCCTTCCAATTATGTGAGATTTAATATCTCGCATAATCCTTCATTCATTTGCAACAAGTTTTGTTGCAAATTAATTCACAAAAATAATTCTAAATTAATTTTGTAAATATTGCAATCATGTCACTAAAAATGTGAATCATATTCACGTATACAAAATAAAATGTAAATTGTATTTTCAATTAGTTGTCCTATATAAATCCAATTCACATCAACAATCAATTCACAAACACTATTTACAATAAGTTCTCTCTAATAAAAAAATATAAATCATATTTATAATATATATGATTAATATGGATAGTTCTGTCCATATTATTCATATCCTTGATAATTAAATCATATATAACTATCTTGGATATCCATTCACATATATGAATCATATTCATATTATTCATGATAATTAAATCATATTTAATTATCATTTTTTCCAATTCCCGAATACATTATTCAACAATGGAATTATTCTCGAACTCTTTCAAGAACAATGCGCTTTCACCGTGGATAATTGGAGACAAGGACAGGGTGGATGTACGTTCCGTATATAGTGACTTGGATAACGAGATCACATTTCAAAAGCAGATCTCAGGGACCTCTCAAAGATACTTGATTAAAGCAAAGCTATAAATCCAATCTTCTCATTGTATCTGAATCATATTCAGATCAATGTCCAATACTTGGACCAAGATTAGATTACTTCTCTACTGAGAGGAGTCACTAAAATCCAGACATGTTTTATTACTCCCTCGGAATGGAAGCGTCATGGTTATACAATTGTCTATAATCACATCACCATCGAGTATTCCTAATACTTGTACATCCTGCATACTAGAAGACCTAAAATAAACCTGAAGTTTTAGATCATTTTTAGACTATCTTCTTCAGGGTTTTATCATTAAGTTTCTCATTCGATCATTGAGAGTTGGTATCGATCATATGCTTTTCAAAATCATATATCATACCTATAAATTCATGTCATGCTTCCAAAGCAAGACTACCATGAATGGAATTTGATTGGTCCTAATATCTCATGAGTGAGCTCATGTCTTCCGATCCAGCAGTGGACTTGTATGACCTCTTTGAGAGATCGTATTACTCATATGCCCTTATATGCACACCAACTTGCTGGTGTATAGACCTTGAATAGGTCAGCAACCTATCGGTCTGCCAAATGTACATACTCAGACATATAGTAAGACATCTATCTCCGGTCAAAGGATGTGTGCCAACATCGAATAGTATACACATAGGTCTTGGTTATCTCGATCTCGTTAAGTCAACTCTTTGACTTGACTTATCTTACACCTCCGAAGCTCCATTCCTATGTGGAGGACCTGCATCAAGAGGTCGGTCAGATACCAGCCTTTAGAGAAGGATTATCAGCTCCTTCTTAGGCTGGAAATCATCTCTTATCAATTATTTTATGGTGCTTAATGAGTCCTCAATCTAATTCTTTATATATCATCTAAGTACCAGCCTCTATGATTCAATCATTGAATCAACAACTATATGATTATTATCAAGATGGCCATGGTACATAACCTTAATTGTGTAGAGGGACCATATAAGTGCATTCATTCATTTAATCTCAGATAGAGAGTGAAATAAATCAATAACGTTTATCGATATATCAAAGATTACAATAACATTTACTGTAGAAATGGTTCACTTCGGGATCACATGGCTAACAGATCTGACCAATTATCTTATCCTTGTTCTTCTCTATCCACTTTATGCTTAGTACTAGCTATGTATTTCATTCCACTTTGTGCCATGAGGGCATAGCACAAGCTAAGTATTGGGGGTGTCTGCATATATTGGATATATACTTTCTGTCATTGCTCGTACTTTCCCATATTTTGTGTATTTATTTGAGCTATGTATATTGGCATTTGAAAATTTTTTGTAAAAAAAAATTGTAAAATGTTTGGAAAATTTTATATTTTACTTGGTTTATAAAATAGTTTACAAATTATTTTCAAATGGGTACAATTCTTGTTTTGACTTTATACTCATTATTTTCTATATATATTTACAAATATTCTTTCATTAAAATAAAAAAAGAAAAAAATAAAAAAAATGAATAATGAAATTTTTTTAAAAAATCAATCAAACCTTACTTCAGTTTTCCAAGAGAAGTCTTAGTTTCTGAATGGGTGCCTTAAGTGTAACGATTAGATTTTGGACCGTCAGATTCTTAGGCTATAAAGGGTTGCCTAGACCTAGTTCTCTAAAGAGTCAAGCATGTAAGAGAATCTGGATTTAAACTCTATATTTTGAAAGATCAAGTAGATAATGATTTCTTTGAAGAGAGTGATACCGCTTGAGGAAGATGATATTTTACTAGAAGAGTTATAAATGGAGGAACCTACACCTTTTCTTGAAGATATTCAATCATCTGATTGTCGTCTTACTTGTAAGCTAGATTTCCCTCTTGTGTCTAGTTTTTCTCTTTTTAAGGAAAACCTAGAAGTCTGTTGCAAGAACTAATGATTGGATATATCTTCCCTCTATTTTAGAGAATTTTAGGTCTTCCCATGTAGATATGTATATTACATTTGAGGAAGAATGACAACATTCCAAGCGATTCATTTTCTAAGTCAGTGAATATTTCTCTTACTCAGATTCTAAGGTTTACTCTATGAGGAACAAACAAGTTAAACATAAGGGGGCCTATGATTTTAAACCCTGAAGATCCAAGATAGATCTTTAAGAGTCTGAAGTTATTGTGTTGTGTGGGTATCCTTGTAATGCCTTGTAAGTGATTGTTGTGTCCTTTGTTATTGTGTTCTATTTTTGTCTCTTAAGGGTACATGTTCTGTAAATCTTGTTAATAAAAACTTCTTCGAAAATTTCCGTATATAATTAACTTATTAATTTGGTGTTCTTCCCTAATACTTTCACTTTGCACTCAAGGCTTGTTGAGATCTTTAACACTTGGTTTATGAGGTCTAAGTACCTAGAGATAACCTGTCTTAATCATTACGGTCTTAGACTTAATAATTCAAACTTCTTTGGTTAGAAAGATTTGTGTGCTATATTGTATACTTAATCTTTTCCTTAAAGAATATGACCATCACTCACATGCACGATTGCATTTATGATTGAAATGAGTTGAGGTTTGACTTGAGGAACTAGGATTTGAGATTCAAGTTTGGACCTGATTTGATGATACACGAGGATGGGATAAGATTAATGGGCTAAGATTCCACATCTTAGCCAGTATGGGACTTGGTCCTCATACTAATCTCTTGATCAAAACCTAAGTGCCAGGGTGTGATAACATTAAATTAATTTATTGATCACTGCACGCCAATCCTTGGTGAAAGCAATGGAGCTAGCCAAAAAGAAAAGAAAGAGAAGAAAAAAATGATGAAAAGAAAAGCTCAAAGCATTACAAAGTTACAATCATTTGAGCTAACACCAAAGGCGATCACTCCCAATCTTTAAGTGTCCAGTTGGACCAAAATATTTGACTTTTATGAGCCGAGATACTACCTCAAAAAGGGCTCTACATTGTAATGATACAAGTCTGGATGTAGAAGGTATATTAGATACTCAAAAGAGACACACCCTGGTGCATTCCCATGAAAACAACTACAATTGACTCAACTTCTTTTGACAGATGCATTGATTGAAAAACAAAAATAAATTGTGTTGAATTAATAAGGCATTTGAAAGATACCTTGTTCCAATGAGAGGGAGAAAAGAAATAACACTATCCTATTTCTTTCATTATCTGGCCTATCATCCACACTTTGAAGTCGAACTATCTAAAGAGACAGTGGATTGAAGCGTGACTAGATTCAATCCCTAATGTTGAGGATTAGGTCCTTAGGAAGATCTCTTGTATTGGAACTTTAGGTGGCATCTTGACTCTACTCTTGTGAATCCAGTCAATATATTAATGTCATATCTCTTATATATATATATATATATATATGTATGTTTATACATTGAGAGTATGATGATTAGAGAAGTTGAATTCCATTGATTAGTACCATGTTGTGCTTAGAATCATAGTATCTCTAAAACCAAGTGTTCTGATTTTATTAAGCCGTGTCTATTCACTTGCACATGTCAGAGAATTCACTGATTAATCTAACTCGAGGACGAGCTTAGGCTAAGTATATGGGGTGGTGAATCCCAGATTCATCTACACTATCTCTTTATATTATCTTGCTTAAGAAAATCAATACAAATCACTAACAATTATTGCATATTATTATTCATATTATTGTGTTATTATTTTATGTGTTTATTATTTAATAAAAATTAGTGTATTATAGTACATAATTAATTTAATCTAATTTATAAAATAAAATTCCATAAAGTTAGAAAATGTTTAAAATTAAGTAATCTATGAATTAAAATGGATTGCAAAAATATTTTATGTATATAAATGATTTTATTTCTCTTTGAGTTCTACATGAAAGTTGTAGATCTCATGTTGAACACTTTTTATGATTTTGCTTCTAATTAATTCTTATTGATTCATTATGCATTTATTTTTTCTCTAAATTCTCACTGGGCCACGTGGTGCCATCTCATCACACCGCATGGCCCAGCTCCTTATTTGTCATCCGCTCCGCTTTAGGTCATTGGATCACTTGATCCAACGTCTGGAGTGCCTTCGTCAACCTCCAGTTTCATCCTCCAAGGGTCACGACCCTTCGTAGAGCACCGTCATTGACCAATTCTTCCACTAACTTCTGACAACCTAACCACCTCCTTCCAACACCATCCTCTTCCCGGGTCATCAACCATCTTCGCCCAACCTCCAATCATCTTTCTCCTCCGTAAGTGTTCCATGGAGCAATGATTGAAACCTCCCTTCTGACCACATGGAACCACCACACCTCCTCCCTCAAAATCCCTTCTTCAACAATCGTCCCAGAGATCCACCACTTCGGAGAGTGTCCCCCAGCCTCAATCGCCACATGTGACATAGTGTAAGGGCGTTTCAAGAGCAAGAACGGTGTCTTCTTCTCTGGAGAGATCCATGAGATTCCATCTCGTCTTGCATCCCCATAGTTGCTCGAGCCTCGAGCGTGTGACCTCCAGCCCGTCAAGCGAAGATCAGAGCTTCGATAGCTCCAACCTCCAGGTTCGTTCCACCTCCCAGTTCCTCCCCATGCATCGTCTTCTTCCTCATGTAATCTCCATTTATCTTTCATTTCTTCATTTTCTTCTTGTTTCTTTATTCCATATCTTATACTCCTCTATATCCATTCTATAATCTCAACATCGGAATAGCATCACCACCCTCTGACCATCTTCGCGCACATCACACAATTTCCTCCTCCATTTTGCAAAGATCTGGAATACACTTGGGGCTCTTTCTTCCCACGCAACCAAGCCCTCCATTTCATTCATTTTTCTTCTAATAGCTTTGCAAGTTGTAGGGCTATGTGTTATTCGCGAGAACTCGGAGGATGGAAGTTATTGATATAGATTATAGGCGTTGCTATCCCCAAAAATCCCGTGACAAACAAACAATTTTTTTTATTTTTGCTACTTATTAACCTGTATAGCGGACATGATCGAACTTAGGGAGGATACAAATCCTGAGGGTTATTCAATTAATCAAGAATTAATTAAGAGAAAACAAGAATCTCAAATGACAACTATCCTTGGTTTTTTGTGATTTTTTATCTTTTTTTATTTCTAAATTTTTTGAATATTTTCTGATTTTCAATTTTTTAGTGATTTTGATTTTTGCAATTTTTTATTTTCAACAATAACATGAAGTAATATTCACAAGATCAAAAATACGCACACCAATTAATCAAAAACACTCAGAAAAACCAGAGAAAATATTTTTGGGTTTTAAAAGTTTTGAAATTATTTTTGAGAATTATTGTGGAATTTTCAGATGTTTTTGTATTAATCTAAAAATTAAACAGTGAGAAAATGCGAAAATATGCACATCATGGAGTAATTTACAACTTAAAAGTATTTTAATACCCAAAACTCCTGACAATTATTTTTATGACAAACTAAATGCAAATATCTACAAACAGGAATTGAAATCACAATTTTTGGATTTTTGTAAAGTTTTTTTTATGATTTTTATAAGAATTTTTATTTTTCACAAATTTTTTGGTTTTTATAATGAGTTAATGCATGACAATTGGTCAGAAATTACAAGATAATGAAATAAAATTACCCTAATATTTTTGGAATTTTTAGAGTTATTTTCGAATTTTTATGAATTTTGTAATTTCAGGCAGACAAAATAGCACTGTTTTTTATTTTTTAAATATATATAATATCAACAAAAGGCTATGGAAATTTTAAATAATGTAGAAGAACATAGCAGGAGCATACAAAAATTTTCTCAGAATTTATTGACCATGAAAAACATTTATTTGATCAAAAAGAGCATGCAAAGTTTATGTCTGAAATGCAGGGACTTAATTGCAAATATGCAAAGTTTTCACTTGAAATGAGTAACAGAAATAAAATACGGGAGGAAACACGTAATTTACCCAACAAGCATGTGCATCGCATATGAGTTTGCTGCCACGAGGCTCTTTTGCGTAATTTGAATACCTTCGGAGGGGTTAAATGCAATTTTCGCAAAAGTTAATTTTTTATTCAAATCCCCACCTAGGGTTCCTGGATGTCTTCGTTTCTCAAAGGCTAAGGAGGAAAGATGGGTCGCTGCTGCCCTCTTCAACAACAAGGCAGAGGCGCGTGGGCAGCCCACTGGAGAGAGGAGCTCCATGGGGGGTCAGTCTGATGGCGAGGGCAGAGATTCGCGTCGCTCGCGGCGCCACGCACACGCGAAGGAGGGTGAGAGATGGCGGTCGGGTGTGGCATGGACGTACGTCGCGGCGGGTTGGGCCGTTGTAAGGGAGGTGGGTCGGCGGGCTCGCTGCAGGGCACGTCCAGGGTGTGCTTCCCCACGCGCGGGCTCAGAGGTCGGGCTGAGGAGAGAAGCTCGAGAGCGGCGTACTGGATGACGCCGTGAAAGGGCTGCAGCGCATAGATCTGAAAGGCGGTGTGCGGGGCTGCGGGGCCGCGCGCGGCTGGGCAGTGCGGTCGCCGGCTACTGGATGCGAGGCCGCGGAGGGACTGCCGCCTTACCGAAGGTGGAGACCTGTAGTGTACGAGCGGCGGGGGTGGCGGCCCACCGCTGTTGCTGTTGTTTTTGTTTTTATTTTTATTTTTGTTTTTTTATGTTTTCTTGTACGTACTCAGACAGTAAATAAAAGGAAATTTTTTTATATTATTTTTTTAACAGGAAATGTAAACAGAAATAGAAAGAGAGATTTTTTATTTAATTTTTTTTATGATCCTGCAAAACAGAAGTTAGAGATAAAAACAATTTTTTAAATTTTTTTTACCTGCAAAACAATGTTAGAGATAGAAAAACAATTATATGGATTTTTTTATTTTATTTATATACAACTCGGAAAAATGAACGAGAATCCGGCGGAAATGAGAGATTCGAATCCGATCTCCGGCCACCGTACGCGGCCGGAGTTGAGAGATCGTAGACGATAAAATAGAACGTGTGGAGATCGAGAAAGTGAGATGAAAGTTCGAAATCGGAGACGGATCAAATCGAGATGGATTTTTTTAATGATCTAGAAAAACAAAATGACGATGGAATTAAAATGCGACAAATGAAACTAAGATTCAACTAAGATAAAATAAGAAGAAAAATGTGGATCTCACCTTAGGAGCGGAAATGGACCGTGATCGCCTCGACAAGGCCGACTCTCTGTCACCGGACAGCTTGGAGACTAGGCAAATTTCTCGACGAAATTTTCTCTCAAAGATCGGGCTCCTCTCTCTAAAGATTGATCAAGTTGGAATGAGGGAGAAGGAGCCATATAAATAGAAAAGAGATGAAATTTGAATTTTTGAATTTATGATTTTTTTGTTGGAAGAGATAAGGGATATCGGGCTCCTCTCTTTAAAGATTGATCAAGTTGGAATGAGGGAGAAGGAGCCATATAAATAGAAAAGAGTTGAAATTTGAATTTTTGAATTTTTTGGTGGAAGAGATAAGGGAGATGAAATTTGAAAGGAGATAAAGATAAAAAGAGATAAAAGTATTTACAGAATTATCTAATTTTTTTTAAATTTTCATCACTTTATTTATTTGAATTAAAAAATTATTTTTTTATTTTTTATGGCGGTAAATTAAAAATAGCAACTATATACATATACTATATACATATATGACATTATATACAAGGGTAAATGAGGAAATTAGCCTTTTTTGTTTTAAAAAAATTAATTTTATTTTATTTTATTTTATTTTTTATTTTAAAAATTAGTAAAAATATTTACAAATATATACAAATACAATATGCACAACATACATGGGAAAAATGCACAAACCACCCCAGAAAATTGACTTTTCAACCGTAACTCCAAAAATTATAAAAATATAGCCATTTTAAAGATAATTTAATTTCGATTCTTTGGAAGTGAGATTGATTCAATTTGAGCTCATATGGAGCCGGAATTGGTCTTTCAATTAGTGCTTGGTGTCTCTTTCCAAGTGTGGTTACTTTTATTCTGTACAAGATTTAATTGTGCAATTATTTTAGACACAATTTTATTCACAACTTTGGTTTTGAAAGTTATTTGATTTGAGTTCAATTAATGCACAAATAAATTATTGTCAGTTTTATACAGATATACACAAAATAAGTGAGAAGTGTTTACAACAACACAAACACATTTTTTTAATTTTCTGCTTAAGGACCCTTATCTCCCCCTACTTTATTCATGGTCGATCAGGTCAAGTCTTAACCTTCTCTCGAGGTTTGGGTCAGCATGTATACAGTCTTCCTTTTTTATTTTCTTTCTTTATTTTTCCTTTCTTTCTTTATTTTTTTATTTTAGGTTAAAATTAGTAAGAAGTGTACAATATTTACACAGATGCAAGTTAGTAAGAATATGGAGTTAGTGTTATATGCAGGTGTTTTATAAGGGATTTTAAGCTAAAATAAATGAATAAAGATGACGAATCGCAGATTCATCACTATGCAACTAACAATTGTAGGTCTTCAATGGTTGGAGTATCATCGAAGCAAAGTTGCATACTTTTACCTCTGATGACAATAGCTCGCCATGGTGTTCTAGGGCAATCTATAGAGAGATAAGGTCTTTGTCTTGATTGCTTATGCCCCAATTATTTTCCTCGACTCTCCAGCATCTCAGACACAGGAAGAGGAGGAGTTTTGGGTTTGCTGGAGATCCTCCCATGCACCGCCTTCCAAGGAGGAGAGGGAAGAACGCGACGTGCATGTGCCATTCGATCTAGTCCTCTAAATCCGATCCAACGACCCTAATCATACCCACGCCTCATTCCAAAGCAGTGCTTCAACCCTGCAATTTGGAGCAACCTAGCGTGCTACGAAGCATCAGTGTGCGACACATGGCCTGATCCTCGCCAACCGAGCCTAGCCCGGGTCACGTGCAGCATGCACGTGCGTCTAGGAAAGTTACAATCGAGCCCAAAAATAATTCAAATTTGCAAATAAGTTCATCCCTTAGAAAAAATGCAATTATACACTAGTGGGTTTTTATGATTGCTTTTTAGTCTAATTTGGATCTTTTTGTAATTAAATAAATCAGGTTTTATTGTATTTATGACCCTTCAGTGTTCTTTTAATAAATTGTGAACCACTTATCCATTTTTAATGAAATTGGTGCCATTCGAAAAAATTGCGCTCTTTAATTTAGTGCAAATAAATCATTAGTTTGATCTACAAAGTCATGCATTAATTTTAGAGTGTTATTTTTTACTATTCAGCCTTCTTATAAATAAAGAAGGTAAACTTTGACTGAGGTTAATTGCTCTCATTTGGGCACTGATTATTCATTAGATTATTGATTGATTTCACAAGTATTTATTTTATCGGATCAGAAGCTTATTTTTGGATTGTATGCTTAGTTTGTGATTGCATTATATCATGGTTTAGCATGTGAAATAATTGCATAAAATTATTTTTTAAAAAAATATATATATTGTTTCTTTGCATATTTGCTTGACTTAAAGAGTCTATGAATTACTCAAGTAGATAATTAGCTCCTAAATTTAAATAGATAATTGCGTGTGTCTCTGTGTTCGACCATAGACTTGTTCATGTATAAATTGAAGCTGAGAACTCTTCACGGAGATCTTTTTTGGTTCTGATTTATTGTCAATTGGTCCATACAACAACAAGCATACTAGTTTAGCTGATTGACGATTCATCAAGTTGCAGGTGGTTTGACTGTGCCATAAGAGGATTCGAATAGAGACAATGGTGAAGGTGAAATGATGAAGATTTAGTTACATTTTGATTGCCGATCGATTGGGGTGAAATCTGAGGAGGAAGATGGATTAGGGAAGAAGATATGAAATGATGGGTAGGAGATTTCATTGGAATCGAAGAAGGGTTTACGAGACTAGGAACGAAGTGTTGGTAAAAAAAGTCATTGGTCCATGGTGGAGTGAGTGCGTCATTGACCGAGTGGTCAAGGGATCGGTGTTGAGGTCGCATACGTGGCAAATAGATGAGCAACACGTGTTCATGTTGACTATTTGACCAAAAGGAATGAAGATAAAGAAATTACAATGTAATATAGTAGATGGCATCTGATAGAAAAGTGATCAACATGAATCTTGTAGATCTTAGTAACAAATATAACTTTCATGTTGAGTCCAAAATTAAAATAAGTCATATGTGAAAACTACAATTTTTTCGTATTTGTTATAGATATCAATCACGTGAATTTCTGGTTTTATTTTTTTTTATTTTTGTATAATATTTTATCTAAATAGTATTTTTATGTTTATTGATAAAAATAAAGTGAAAAAAATAAAGATAATAGAATACATGCATTAGTTCAATTTATACTTTGTTAGACATCACTATTTTCTTGATTTTCTAGATTTTTTTGGATTTTATTATTTTGTAATTAGTTAAAATATAAATAAAACAAAATAAATGAAAAAGAAAGAAATTAAAAACAATTACTTTGTATATAAATAATAGGTTCAAGTTAGTATATGTGTGCAATTTACAATTTCATCTTACTTTGAAGTTCATCTTATTTTGTAGAGAATTTGGTACATTAATTCAAAATTGAGTGGAGTATCATCGATAAATGTATGTCAGAGAAATATAGTTTTACGCCTTTTTGTTCTCAAAATTAGGATTGGATTTATTTGTCATATTTACAAGTTAGTACTTTTTAGGATGTTGATTTAGATTTGTAATAGGTATACAATGCAGCTGGTTTTATTTCATTTGGAGCTAGTATGAATCTATTAAAAACTTGCATCATTGTATAATGAATATATGTACATATATACAAGATTTAACTCTAAATTCATCATTTTATGGGAATTTCTTCTCTTTCTAATGATGAGTTAGTCTACAGATAATTAAGCCATTTTGTTGTGTGAGTTGAATTTATTATTTTCTATTTTATGTAATTTTTCTAGTGTTTTGCTCATGAAACTAGGACAAATTAAGATGTTAAGTTACCCATATACTTAAACTTTGCTAGTTCCTTAAAAATTTTATTTGGAAAATAAGTTGAAAGAAACTTTTGGCCAAACTCCAAACATTTGTAAGTGAGAATGCAACTCGTTGATTAGGCATCAAGTTTCGATAACTCGCCAAAGGCAAGTACAAAGAGACACTTAAAAGGATTTCAAAATCTCTGGTTTTAAGACTCTCTATGTACTATGTATGCGACGGATAATGAATTTTAGTGTTGATTAAAGTGCTCAACCTACAGTCAACGTTTCGCCCAAGATCAAAGTATATGATGATTCCATGATTCATCTACCTTATTATTTGATCTTAGTTGGAATTTGAAGGCAATTAAATCAATAAACCTTTTGAAACATTAAAATAAAAATTATATGACGCGCGTATATTTAGGGTTAATTATTCTATATGGTATATAATCTACCTTTTCTCTTTGTTTTTAAAACATAAAAAATACAATAAAACTTAGTTGATTGTATATAATTTGGTTTGTAAAATACAAAAAGATGTAAAAATCAAAAATATAAGTTTGTGTATATGATATCTTGTTATTTTTAGTCCATGAAAATTGTAGTTCTCATTGAGATGAACAACTTTCATAAAGAAAATTTTTCATTTAAGTCCTTTTTCTATTTCTTTTTTTATTTTTACATTTCCTTTTTTTTCAATTGGCCCACATGATCGCTCATGGGCATGCAATGCAACCTGACCCTTCTTTCCTTCCCATATCTTTTCTAGGTCGTTGGATTTATTGATCCAGCGGTCGATCATACTCTAGACACGTCCCTCCCATAGTTGTTGGATCTCTTGATCCAACGGTCTCCAACCGTGCAACGCTTCTCCTGGCAGCCCTCCACATGGTTCCATTGGATCAACCCCCTCTTCATTTGATCCCACGGTCCCAGATTCATTGTCTACCTCACACCAAATGCCACCCACAACTGATCGTCGTCCTTTGCCCTTTTATTCCGATGCCTCCACGTGTCCTTACCATCTCCTTCCCTACCAGGTCGACGCCTCGTTCCTCCCTCTCCTTTGCCAACTACCTCACTTCGTCCCTCCACGCAACCACATCCCCACCCCCCCCCCCCCCCCCGCTTGTTCCAAAATCATCCCCCAGTCAGTCATTCAAACAACAAAACGATGCCTCCAACCACCTTTCCTCCGCATCCACCTTTACGTGAGAGTTGGCTCAGACCCCTCATCTTCACGTGACAGCTACGAGTGATTACCATAGATAAACCACGGCCATCTTCCGTCAAGATCCGGTGGACCACCGCCATCACCACAGCGCTCCAGCAGCTTCTGCTTGATCTCAGTGACCTCGACGTTAACCTCGAGCAACAACCTGGAGAACCTCTGACGGGCTCCACCCCATGCATCATTCAGAATGTCTTCTTTCAAGTAGTCTTCACCTTCTCCCCTTTTTTATTTCTCCATTTTAATTCACCCATCCTATCACTCTACATCCACTGAATCATTCAGACACCGCATGGTATCATTCATCCTCGTGCAAACCTTGGCGGACCCTCTTCCCTTCTCAACACCCTCTTCCGCATTTGTCTATTTTCCTACATGCACAGGAGGAAGACCAAATAGGTCCCCCACTCCAGTCGCCTCTGTGAACCTCCGTTCGCCCCATCTAGCCTCGTTTCATGCCACTAACGCCTACATCAATCCTTCCATTGATCGGACTCCATGACGTATCTCTGATCTCATGCCCTGCCTTCGATGAGCCATCATTGCCACGCCTCCAGGACTTTGTTGTCACCTTCGACAAAATCTCACCGATCTTTATGGATGTTCAACATCCTCGCATGACCACGAAGGAGCATTGGGAGGGTCAACGGAGCTCTGCCTCAACCCAGTCGTGCATAGAGCAGCACTGAGTACAGTTACCGTTGGATCAGACCTTCGATCTGATCTACCGACCCTTGAAGCGCCATCACCAGTCGTTCGATCACCTCCAGGTATCATCACAGTCGTCCGCTCACTCCTTTGAATTAGGGTCGTTGAATCCCCTCACATCTAACGATACTTGATCACCCCGAGCTAATCCTGCCATGACATCAGGCTCAGGTCCATCAAGCCTACTCCGCGCCTCCAGCACCTGCCGTGTGGAGCCACCGCCCAGCCTTGCATTGAACCTCGCTCGTTATGTGCAGGAGGCATGTAAGTGGGTAATTTATAGTGCCCACACCCAGGGTCTTCTTATTTGCACCTAGATCCAAGTCGGTGTGCGGTAAATGGCACGCAGGCGACGTCGGGTTCAAGAAATTGCAAAACTACCCCTACATTCTTTGAAAATTGCATGTAATCCCCTCCGGGTTCTTTTATTTGTAGGTAAGACCTAGTCCTTTGTTTTTAAATTAGTTATAATTAAGTTGGAATTGCATTTATTCCCTTGGAGTCTTTCGTGTATATATTAAGCTATAAAATTCCAAATTTGATGAAATTGGTCTCTTTAAAAGCTTGTTTATGCTCTTTCGGATGACATATTGAATGCCCCAATATATGATTCTTTTAAAATATAATTATTCATTAGAGAAGTTTTCAGGTTTTCTTAGCTTGGTTAATTGGTTAAAAGGTATATACATGTCTAATTAGTGCAAATAAATAGGTTACTTAAAGCTTGATTCACCTAGATCTTAATTGTAGGTTTAATTTCCTGATTTGTGAAGTTTGGTTCCTTGTTTTGACGAGTAATGTCGATGAAGTAACTTAGGGATTCGTATACTTGTTTCTTTGATTTGAAGAGTATCTCATGTGCCCGAATTTATCCATTAATTAATATATTGAACATGCATGGACCTTACTTAAGATAGACATTGATTTATGGGGCTTGTGTGTTTATTGTGCATCTCATTTCATTCATTTTTTGTATATGTTTATAAAATCATTTGAAAATCATGCATTCACCGAGTTGATTAATTTTAGTGATAACATAAGCTTAATCATTTAATTAACCCTAGAATCGAAAAACCAAGTAGGCCCATCTCCTTGAGTTGACCTTGGGGCTTGTTCAAGTAAAACAGACACAAACCACAGCTCTTCACAGGGATATCTATTCTGATTAATCATTTATATCAAACCACTATCGACAAATAAATAATGGGAAAATGGTGATTATCGGTACGCAAGGCTCTGTTAAAGATTGATTCTCAACTCTAGTTCCAAAGCTCATGTCATCTCAATTCATCGTCACTCTAGTTGTTAGTCTTAAAAAGGTGTAAGAGTGAAAGGTCAAATATGCAACGATTGGGATTGTGTCTTTTCCCTCCTCACATTGGACAATGAATCACTTGAGTGTCATACACACAGCTATGTGTGTGTGTATGTATATGTATATCGATAAATTTTTTTGCGGAATCAACACGCTCGTCAAGATTTTTTAAACTATCTCCACTTGTTTTTTAGGTACTTTGGGGCATGCCTCTTTTGAGTACATTGTTGTACCTTAGACACCCAAGCTTTTATTAATTACGATGTAGAGACCCTTATTATTCATATACTATCTCGATCCACATTGAGAGGTATAGGTCTAACAATATGGCTTGGTCCATGTTGACTCTCAAACGGTTCAGGAGCAGTTCACATTAGTGTTATTTACAACATTTTTTTCGAATTTTCAGGCAATTTTGGTATGTGTATGTGTGTGTGGGTTCTTGGGTGTATGCATGGGTACAGGCATACATGGGTGTGTGGGTAGTGGTGTATATTGAAAGAGCACTAGGAATGGGTACTAAAGTACGGTCTTGGAGGTCCTACAGTGTCCGACAAATCAGATCTGGCAATTGCTCTCTCGTCTCAGCAGACACCCAATCTAAGTGCAATCTTAACAATTAACCCATAAAAGTTATTAAGTAACTAAAAGTAGGTGAGCTAAAATTTATTATACCCTACAAGAATGTGTATAGATGACAAGAAGTGGGGCTCGGACCACACAGGAGCATACGAGGTAGAGCAACAAAAATGAATAGACAATCAAGGATATTTTTGTACTCTTTGGATTTTTCAAATATAATAAATATATTTAAAATTTCAAAAAGAAAATGTTTTGGGGTTTGTGAATTTCTCTCTATTTTTTGTCATTTTTTGATAGTTTTTGAGAATTTTTATGGAATTTCAAATAAATAAATACATAAAATAGTAAATTTGGAAATTAGAATGGCCTTAAAAAATATCTATCAAATCAGATTGAGCTTAAATTTAATTTTCCAGAGTATTAGAAAATATAAAGAAAAATTCAGAAACTTAAAACATATTTTTTATTTTTCTATGGATTTTTAATTTTTTATAAGTTTTTTGTGTTTTTCAATTTTTAGGATTATTCAATAATATTTTGCAAAAATATTAAAATATGAGTTAGAACATATACAAATAAACACATATGAATTTTTGGAATTTTTCAAAATATTTTGTAATTTTTATGGATTTTTTAATCCTAAATAGAGGGAAATACAATGTTTCTAATTTTTTAATAGGAAAATATCTTTAATTGCTTAAGAAAAAATACACGTTGTATAAAATTGGAAAATAATTTTCCTATAATTTTGAGATGCAAAATGATAATTTTAATAATTAAAATACAACTACAAAATTAAATCTGCAATACAGGGACCTAGTTGCAACTTCCACAATCTTAGAGTATTTAGTAACAAACTAAACGAAATCCATAGGTATAGATGAAATATTTCCACTATTAAATACATAATATGCACTAGTAGGGGTATAAATGAAACTAATCAAAACAATAGGGTCAAGCATGAAAATCTACCAAAAAATTACTACTAATATTGAAAGTTTCAGGACCAAAGATAAATACACCACCCCGAGAGGGTATCCATGTAAAATACCCACCCCCTTAAACACACAAGCACATGAGGTGATGTCGAATGGAGTAAAGTGCAAATACTAGAAAGTATGGTGTCCTTAATGTAAATTTTAAAAATATTTCAACTACAGATGAAAGATTAAAGATTAAGAAATAAATACAAAATGGTGGAGGTCTTAGGGTGCAAAATACCCTCATAGCGCGCTGGTGAAGGATAGATGGCACGCCACTTATCCACGTAGACGGCTTAGATGCACGCGTACCAGTTCGCTGATGGACGCTTCTGATTAGATCTCAAGGTTGGATCAACGGCTGAGCTGGGTAGCGATCTAATGAACATGATCAAAACTGGGGCGTGGTCTTTTATCAAACAGTCCTTTCTCTGCACGAATAACATGTAAGAAATGGGTGTCCGACCTCCTTCCCTCTGTCAGATCTTGCAACTCCACCAGTGGATGCAACTCGGAGATGGCTCTATGGCTTCCTGGAGGTCGTCCAGAGCATATGATGCCTTCGGATTAGTTCGGATCTCGTTGTGATGAGATCTAGAGCTCGAGGAAGAGCTATCTTGCCTAGAGTCTAAGTTGGAATTGATTCCCCTCGTACGCTCTTCTCCTGGGCTTAGACTTGCACCAACAAACTCAAGACTTGAAGATGATTGTCCTTGACCCTTAGGTTGAGTAAAAAATGGAAGGAATGATCGGGTGGAGGTTCTTCAGAGAGGAGATGGAGTGGGAGACTAATGAATCTCGTATTCACCATGCTAAAAATCAATTCTTAATCCCCTAGCTTAAATAATCTAATAAAATACACCAATAATTCCTCATTATTATCTTGTACTATATTGTATATAATTAACCTATAATTATTGTACTTATTTAATTTGTAATTATTTTATTATTAAAAACCCATAAAAATTAGGTTTGATTAATTATCTATAAGTTCCTAACACTTAATAAAAGAACTAAAAACTACAAAAAAATCAAAACCAAAAATCGGTATTTTTAACCCTTTCAAACTACCCCCAAAAATGCTTTTTGTACAAATGACGTCTTTTGGCTTTTTGTCCAACATGAAACTTGTAGACCTCATCAATATCTACAACTTTCATGTTTTGACTTTTTTTCTAGTTCTGCATCTAACTATTTCTTTTTTTTTTATTTGATTTTCTATTTCTGAATTTTCTGGTGCAGCCACGTGGTGCTCTCTAGAGACGCCACGCGGCCGCACCCTCTTCCGCCACCCGTCAGCCCTCCTAGACGTTGATCTCCGCCTTCATCTCCAGCCATTGGATCTAATCATGGTCATATCACCACTGCTCCTTCCCGCCTCAACCCTAGCCACACGATTCCACTTGTATCCTACGGTCCCCCCATGCCATGTCCGATCTCAATACACTGTTGGATAAGACCCCATCTTTCCATCATGACCGCTCTTAAGCGCCTATCCCTCAACCGTTCGATCAGATCCTTGATCTGCTCCCACCCCTTCGACCATGCATAGCTCACAGTCGTTGGATCCCCAGATCCAACGGCCAAGAGCTCGTCGTCTACCTCATAATGCCTTCACCCCCCAAGCATTACGCCTCACAGCCGCGCCACCCCTTCTAATTATAGCCACCACCTCTGGTCACCCTTCCTCATCCTAACGCCAGCCCCCTATAGCCCCCAGATCCACCATTCTCGCGTAACCCCCACATCCCTCCTCCATTACTCCTCCACCATTAAACCTTCATTAACCCCCCCCCCCCCCCCCGAGATCCACCTCCTATACCATCAATCTTCCTCCTATAAATACCATCCCTCCGCCCTCTGGCACCGTCGTCCACCATTCAACGACCTAAAACATAGCCCTCTCCTCCTCCCTGTGATAAACGGAGGTGGACGAGGGGCCATCATGGTCTCCCGGCCAAGTGTCGACCCATGGTCAACCCCGACCATGCTGCGGCGGCTCCGCCACCGCTGAGCTCCTCGGAGCAACTGCCCGAGTCAAAGCGACGACCCCGGGCTTCCTCGAAGCCTAGCACAAGCCGCTTCCTCCACAGGATTCCCCTCTCTGATGAGGTATCCTCTTCCTAACTTTTCCCCTGTTTTTCCTAATTTATCTGACGCAACCACTCAATTACAACCCCATCAGACCATCCTCTGAGCTCCGCCTCATCACCCTTGTTCACGCCGACTACGCCTAATCACCACTTCTCTTCTCTAGAGCCACCCCCGCTCCGACCCATCTTCTCCTCCACCTCGCCGGAGAAGGAACCCAGGCCATCATCTCATGTCGATCCACAGCCCTCATTCACCTCACAAAAATCCATGCACTGCACGTACACGCCTTGGCTACCCTTCAAACATCTACAGGTACACACATCGTCAATGGTCGGGCGTCGCACTTGAGCTCCGACTTCAGGCTCCGCCACTGACGGAGCTCCATCGATTAGTCACTCGAGACACCCCTCGAAGCATCTCCACACCTCCAGCACCTTCACGGACCCTTCAGCCTTCTTCTCCGACTTTCAGGCGAGCGATTAACGCATGGAGGAGTTACCAGCAGGTCACCGGATCCCCGCCTCCTCCGGCAGTCATGGAGGATGATGATGCTATAGTTACCATCAGATCCTCACGATCGAACGGTCTCGATGACACAACATGGTCAATCGAGCCTCACACCGAGTCGACAAACTCGGCTGACCCGAACCAGACTCCAGAGCACCATACCCAGCCACGTGGCCCGAGCCGGCGACGCCTCCCGATGCCTAGCTCCTCACATGCCCAACACGTGAGGGCCTGAGTAAATTAGAAGAAAGACCCGGATGTTTTTTAGAATTGCACTTTGGTCCCTAGGCACGTGCCTCACGTGCGCGCCTGGGTATTTTACAGGGAGAACCTCGTATCTTCTAGATATTACAATTTGATCCTTGTACGCATTGGAAATTTTACAAAGGACCCTCGCTGATTTTTGTAAATTGCAAATAGATAGAGGGACCTATTTGTGATATTTATCTTTTTATTTCATGCATTTTTATCGCGTTTATACCCATGCATTGTTTTCTTCATAACTTGAGCATCGTAGGTCCAAATTGCATGATTTTAGTGTCGTTTTGATCCTTGTTTCTTCATCTATCTTATGGCCTGTTTAAATTTCTCATATGACACCATTTTAAATGAAATTATTTTTTATGTTAGATGAAGTTCTTCGCTCTATATGTCTTTACCAATAATAGATGGTTGCTCAAATTTTTATGCTCAATTTGACTCTAATTTCGAACCATAATCTGTTGCTCAAATTTAAGTGATCTTTTTAGGGCATATTTGTAATTAACTATTTGCATGTTTATTACTTGCATTCAACTTTGCATTACTTTCATGCATCACTCTAAAATTGCATCGAAAAAACAACTAAAGACACATGCATCATCTAATTACATTGTATCTGCATCTGCACGAAGACCTTAGAATTGAGAAATTATTCACACATACTCTTAATTGACCAAAATTCGATAAATAGTTAGAGTAGCTCGTGTCCCTGTGTTTGACCCTGGTAGACTTGCCAAGTATAGATGTTCCACGATATTCAAAAGTGTATGGTTTTTTATCGATTATTTTTTACCTCCTATACTACAATTATCGATTAATAAAGAGGTGAATTCCGTGATCATCAGAGACCTCGATCTCCCGAACAACAGGTGAAGAGAGGAAGATATGGAGATAATCAGGGTGGGTTGAAACTTTGATGGAGCACGATGAACAAAGCTGGATTTTGAAGCTCCAGCGAACTAATTTTTGGAATTTTTCGATGACTTAGGATAAATCTAAGGAATAAAAGGTTACATCTATGCTAGAAATGAAAATGTGAAAAGAAAATAATAGACATATGGGCTCAACTGACATGGAGGGCCAAGGATCCAGACTCTCGTGGCGGAACTCCGATGAGGAGTGAATCGCCTTAGACTTCCATTCCTCCTTGTTGTGGCTCAATGGGAATCACTCCATGTCATAGAGGACTACTCCAAGCTTTGATCCAAGGGGTCAAAAGTGAATCAAGAGGGATTAAAAATTAGATTGAAGTCCTAGGTTTCAATTTATAGCCGAGACGAGCAGAGGAAGTTTTGTTAGGGTTTTTGAGTGGCTCGATGATCTTTGACTTTGAATATGTTTGAGCAAGATTGACAAAGCATCATCTAGGCTTTTGCATGAGGAATCAATGTCTTAGAATCAGAAGGTGATCTGGGAAAATTCGGTGAAGATGTGACATTAGACATATTTGACAACGGGCGGCTGGAGTCAGGGAAGTTGACCTCAGGTCAAGCAATCGACCCACCCTGATTGGGCCACGTCAGCCACAAAGAGATAAAATAATAATAAATAATAATCTGAAAAGAAAATATCAAGTGATTTTATTAGATTTTTCATAAAACATGGAAGTTGTTTCTTATTTTGTATATTATTTTTAAGTGACTTTTATTTATTTTTATCAACCTATTTATTAGGTGTTAATTTTTACAATTATAATTATAGGTATAAATTCCTATATATCATGTATTTTATTTGTTTTTATTTTAGATTTTATTATTTTATTTACATAACTTATATACTTATAACATATTTAAATACGTATTTACATATTTTTATTTTATTTTTTGTGTTTATTTATAGACTTAAATAAATATGGGTATGTGTAATATTGGTATAATAGACCTGGATATTTTATGACATTGTTTATTTTAATGAATTTTTAATCGTTACTTTTTATGTTTATATTTTTAATATAATTCAAATACATTTAAAACATTAAATAATATAAAAAGAATGAAAATATAAAGAATGAATCAAATGAATAAAAATATATAGGTATATAGTACAATGGGACCTAAGAATCCAACTTTTATATCTTAAGTTTAGTTTTAATAGCTTCATTAGATAGAGGATTTAATTTAGAGTACAATAAAGGCAAGTTTGGTCAATTTTGAGTTCATATGTAGAAGATATGGATCTGTGAAATTCTGTTTATGGCTTTTTCATATGTGTCCCAGTAACAATGTACCTTATTTTCATGCACACTTATTTTTGTTTTTTCTATGTATGTACATGTTTTGTGTTGAAAGTATCTTTATTTAGAGTGCATAAGAGTGCGTATAAATTAGTGTAAGTTCGATTGTATATCTAGGTGACCGTGTTATTTTGTCTGTATTTATTTGCCCCTATCTCCCCCAGGTGATAGTGTTATTTTATCTGTATTTATTTGCTCTTATCTCCTCCTACTTCATTCCTTATCGACCAAGTCAATATTGACTTAGTCTAGGGGTTTAGGGCCAGTCAATATCTACAATACTCCCTTTATTTTTCTTTTCTTTATTCATTTATTTTGTATTTAAATACGGGTATTTACGCATTATTTACAGACAACAGTTTGTGAGTTAATTTGTACAAGTTAGTTGTATTTATATGCATTTATCTAGGATTTTAAAGATAAAATAAAGGAATAAGGTGAATGAATGGCTATTCACCCCCCCCCCCATATTTACCTTTGCTAGTCCCTATCAAACACTTATTAGGAGAATAAGTGATGTAAAAGAGAAAATAAAGAAAAGAAAAATAAATAAGGTATAATGAATATTCTTTTTTAACTTTTCTTTACAAAATCAAAGCTTGGAGCTCAGTTAAGACCTTTAGATTGTTAGTGTGTTCAGAACCATGTTCAGGTTAGGAATTGTCAATGGAAATCTTGAAAGTTATTAATTTATCTTGATTAATTATAATGCCAAATAATTGTGAAAATAATTGATTGATCATCATTGTCCATTGAATGTATGTTTCATGAAAACCCTAGTTTATCCTACAATAGTTGTAGGACAACTTTTACATGCAAAACCAAGAATATGTTTGCTTGATATGACTAGAAATTTTTGTATCCTTAAAATTATTTTAAAGATACCAAATCTTTGAGTGATTACTATATATAGTATAATACCGATCATCAAAGTTGATGATAAAACTGCAAGTACACCGGCATTATTTTGTATTTTTCTTAATCGTAATGGTGAAGGTGTCTAGTCTGGGTTAGCTGGCTTTGCATGTCAAGGTAATGGTGAATGTGTCTAGTTTATTAATTAGCGCTTTGCATGTCAAGGAAATGCTCCCTCCCAACATAACTCAAGTGTACTGGTTTGATCCATTTTTGAGGAAAGAATAATATGAGTAAGTCAAGTTGTACTCTAATCACTAAAATACAAAATTAAAGCGTACTTGTGAGGGTGTATACTATACAGTAATATCAAGCAAACTCTAATTGTTTGTTGGTTGATTAATTGTATTGGTAATTGATTTAATATGATTAAACTAATTAGATCCAATTAAAATAAACACTTTATTATGAATAGAGGTATATTTCCCTTGGAATAATTAATTATGTGAATATGATTTATAATAATTAATTAAAATTTGAACATGATATGGAGGATCACATAAGTGATATCTATGGTCTCTCGTCAAAGCTAAGAGTTCTATCACCATGGATTATATGTAGGAGACGCATATCCGAAGTCATAACTTTCACATACAAGCGCATATGGATCGAGCTCTTTGGTTCTCGAAAGAGTTAGCTTGTATGCGTAGTGACTCCAATATCGAGTTCTCATATTATTATGGTGATATTGGATTGCGCATAGTGAGTTCTAATCCTGCTGATGGTTAATTCAATTAATTACGGGTCAACATTGCCTTAGGGGTGGTGTGCCCGAGTGTTAAAGACTGAATTGGGAAATACATGTTGAACTTGCAAGGTGGAAGAGTTCTCGCTTCTTTATATCCGAGTTACAAATTCTCGTATTATTGGGATGTAACAAAGGCAAGAAGGAGATCCTAGATCTTGTTTGAGATATAATGGTAAGTATGTCTCTTACTTTGAAAGTGAATAAGGGAATGAACTTTCAGAGTTGACAAGGCAAGACAACTTTGATATAAAAATCCTTAATCAAAGTAAAATATGTATTTATGCAAATATTTCTTATTTCAAATGACCTACATTAAAATCACTCAAAACTATACTCAATGATAACCAGTAAAATATCATGGATTGGACCCATGATCTAAATATTGTACTTGAAGTTGCACACATAATGCATGTGGTTGCAATGTGCAAGTTTCCTCATAATAATGAGGAATGACAATTATAGACAACTACCTCGGGTTTGTATGTCTCTATAGTCTTGATCTCTCATCGAATATGCTTTAGAAGTATCATGTCGATAACGATTATAATTATCGAAAGTCTTGATAAAATCTAAGAAGTTGTTTTGCCATGCATATGTGCTCTCAACATTTAATAATGAATGACACGGTTTACTGCATTATGTAGAATGGTGGCTCAATAAGAGATAATGTACTTAAAATGTTTGAGTACCTACCTGAACCAAAGTATTTAAGAGTTAAGACGAATATAGTCATCATTCTACTATCTACTCTAGTCTTTCATGAAGCTTCATGATATTCATATATAATGAATTGAATGAAGCATATATAAATATTGAAATGCTCTTATATTGAAATCTTATGAGTTCAACATAAGAGTTCCTTTGTCTTAAGCAATGGTTGTTTATAGATGAAGGAAGCATAGTAGAAGCATGGGTCTGATCCATGTAAGAAGGAAAGTCAAAGGATTGACTATACTTATGTGACTTCCATACATATGGCATCCAAAGAGTTGGATGAATGCCAATACTGCAACAAGCCGATGTATTGATAGTGTGACTATCTAGACTATCTAAGATTCTTAGAGAAAGATCCGGATAGTGCATCAGAATATTATACATCTACATATAATCATTGCAATTGACTTGCTTATTGGATAAGATCAGAGTCTAATAGTTGGATCTCATTCTTCTAATAGTACTTGCAATTGGTTGTATATGTTTTAGAAGATAGGAAATTTTGATCTTAAGGTTTAATAGTCATCCATATGGATGTTGAAGCAACTGTTGCAACGATCTCCATTTGATATATAGATTGCATATTTTCAGTGGGAGAGCCCTTAGTCTTAGAGAATGCCTCTATGACATGGATATTAGAATACATTCATTATTTATTTCTAAATGTTGGAAATGAACATGTTGTCTAGAATAGACCTATCATAAAGATTTATGATGGATATCTTTCATATAGTTATCTAACATCTAGAGAACTCTGAAGGATATGGTATAATCCTCAAGCACATCACGGAAGCGTGAGCATCGTATCAAATACGACGAAGAACGACTAGTCGGACTAGTTGTTCTGTGCAGCAGAATTTAAAAAGAAATCATGTGATGAAACCACATGATCCAAGAATGATTCTCAGATCGTTTCATCTAAAACCACATCAAGTATAAAGGAATACCTCTTGTAGCGTGATTGATCGAGTATCTATGAAAAGAGACCTTTTGTCTCAAGTTTGGTCTTTGGAGAAGACGCTTGCGAGCTCGGGGATGAGTCGCGTGATCCCCGCAATCCAAGAAGTTGATCCAAGCACGGTGAACTCCTGATCTCATCGCACGAGATCAAACACCTTCTTTGTGAGCGAAGCACTCCAAAGAAGATAGAGAACCGAGGAACGTCGAGGTGGTGGCACCGTGGCGAAGCGACGATAAAGCTTCTCCTCTAGGGTTTGGTGGGTGACCACCAATGGAGGAGAGAAGAGGGTTGACGTGTGGAAGGAGAGACAGAGAGAGAGAGATGTATCTCAATTGCATAACCCTAGAGAGCAAGGCATGCCTCTCTATTTATAGAGTTTTGGGAGTCCATGTATCACAATACATGGGACACACCAAATCAATGGATGAGATTGATTTGTGTTTAATCCAATGGTCAAGATTGTTGTTGGTAAAAAACCAACAACAATAATTTAATCTAGATTAAATATATTTATAAATCAAATATAATTCAATCCTAAATCAAATCAATCAAATATGAAGAGATTAGCATGGAGATTACATCTCCATATGGAATAGGTAGGACGGCTACCAATTTCTTTGTGGGACTTGGTAGCTGTCCACCATGATTCCATGGTGGAGGCAATCTCATGCAATCTCATGAGATTGCATATCTCCATGAAAATCTCCCATATTTTTCCAACAACTTTTGTTGTGATTTATTCTATAAAAATAATTCATAATTAATTTTGAGAATATTGCAATCTTACCATTGAAAATTTGTGAATCATATTCACAACTCAAAATAAAAAATAATTTACATTTTCAATTAATTATACAATGTGAATCCAATTCACATCAATAATTAATTAACACATATAAATCATAATAAGCTTTCTCTAATACATTATAAATCACATATATAATATATTATGAATAATTGGATATTGTTATCCACATTATTCTTATCCACAATAATTAAATCACATTTAATTATATTGGATAATTATCCACATGCATCAAGATAATTAAATCACATTTAATTATCAATCTTTTTATGCTTAGATATAATTCAACTATGGAATCATTCTTGAACCCTTTCAAAAATAATGCGCTTTCTCCGTAGATACTTGGAGATAAGGACAGGGTGATTGTATTGTTCCACGTATAGTGACTTGGATATTGAGATCACATCTTAAATCCATATCTCATGGACCTCCCACATATGCTTGATTAAATCAAGGCCATAGACATAATCTTCTCATTGCATCTGAATCTCATTCAGATCAATGTCCAATATATGGACCAAGATTAGGCCGCTTCTTTACTGAGAGGAGTCACTAAAATCCAAATCGTTTCATCACTCCCTAAGAATAGAAGTATCATGGTTATACAATTTTATGATCACATCACCCTCAGGTATTCCCAATACATGTACATCCTGCATACTAGAAGACCTATGATCATCCTGAAGATATAGATCAATTTTATACAGTCATCTTCCGGGTCTGATCACCAAGTTTTCTCAATCTTGGTCATTTGGGAATTGGTATTGATCATATGCTTTCCCAAAGTATATATCATACCTTCAAATTCTTGTCATGCTTCAAAAGCACGACGACCATGCATGGAATTTAATCGGTTCCAATACCTCATGAGTGAGCTCATGTCTCCCGGTTCACATGTGAACCTGTATGATCCCTTTGAGAGATCGTATTACTCATATTCCCTTACATGCATACCAGCTCGTCGGTGTATAGACCTTGGTTAGGTCATCAACCTATTGGTCTGCCAAATGTACACACTCAGACATATAGTAACACATCTATCTCTAGTCAGAGGATGTGTGCCTATGTTGTGGCAGTGTTCAACATAGGTCTTTGGTTATCTCGATCTCGTTAAGTCAACTCTTTGACTCAACTAATATTACACCTCCGAATCACTATTCCCATGCAGAGGACCTGCATCAAGAGGTCGATCAGATATCAGCCAAATGAGAAAGGATTGCCATCTCCTACGCAGGCTGGAGATCATCACTTAACAATCATTTGATGGTGCTTGATGAGTCCTCTATCTAACTCTTTAATATTCATCCAAGCACCAGCCTCTATGATCCAATCAATGAATCAACAACTATATGATTATCAAGTTGGCCATGGTACATAGCCCTTATTGTATAGAGGGACCTTATATGCAAATTAGTTATTCTTTATTTCAGATCAGGGAATGATATTCGCAACAACATTTATTGCATAATGGCTTACCGTGGGCTCGCATGTCCTACAATCTCCCACTAGCCCAAAGAGCCATTAATGGGCTAATCACTTAAACCCGCACTCATGTGACAATCATAGGCTATTTAGAAAAATAGCTAGGTAAGCTGATCAGTCACTCTGTTCCCGAGAGACTATGCCAAGTCCCTTTACGGTACTTGCATATCCCCTAGTAACAGTTCTCGCATCCAATGCGAATGTTGTATCTTATGCAACCAATACTCAATCTTGTCAGTTATAGTGTCCTTGACACTATATCTTAATAATTATTATAACTAGTATGTCCACAATCCTTATCAGAATACCCTTATTCATGGAGATATCTATCTCCTAAGGTATCCCTAGTTAATACATTTTTTATCACTATCTATAAAGTCTTAATTTCTTGAAGATAAGACTTTGAGATCACCATCTCAAAAATCTTTTCATCTTTGAAGATATTGTTATCACTGCAGTCAAGTGTTTTATCTCCTTAGCAGGATTAGTAACATTTACACTCCTGCTGCATGGCAGATGTCTGGCTTTTGTACTATCTAGCATATACTCAGCTTCTCGTAACTGATGCATAAGGGCAGGCAATTCCAGCATTCACTTCCTCAACTCTTTGAGGTGCTATCTCTTTAGATAGGTCGGTATCATATCTTAAGGGAAGGAAGCCTTTCTTGGAACTTTCCAGAAAATGGAACATGTCCAAGGTGTACTACTAATGTAACGGTCCTAATACCCTCTTCTCTTCGCTTCTGAACATCTTCAGAACTAAGATCTAAGAGGTATCCTTGAGATCATATCACAAGGTACGGAATAGTCAGTCTATAAAACACTTATTATTATCCTTATATCATTCCAAATGATTAGGCTATTATCTACATATAGCACGATGAACACAATGGCACTCCCACTTAGCTTCACATGGTACATCAAGATTCTATCTGAAATCATAACATTTATAATTTCATCAAATCTTATGTTTCAACTACAAGAATCTTATTCGAGTCCATAGATGGAGTTTCTTTAGCTTGCACACCCTGCTCTCCTAAACCATGAAGCCATGGGGCTACTTTGTGAATATCCTCGGAGAGATATTCGTGGAGGAATGCAATCTTGACTTCCATCTTGAAGATATCAAAGTCAAGTTGTGTAGCTATAGTTAGCAATAATCTGATGAGTTTAGGCATGGTCACTGGAGAGCAAGTCTCATCGCAAGCGATGTCTTCTTTTCAGTGTGTAGCTCATGGCTACGAGCCGTGCTTTGAAGGTTTCTACCTTCCCATCAGGTTTCCTCTTTATCTTGAAGATCCATTTACACCATAACGACTCTTACCCATATAGGTTTTACCTCGAGGGTTCATATACAACACTTGTATATGAAGTCTACTATAGACTTTATTGCTAACATCCATATTTCCATGACATGATCTTCAGAAGCTTCATCACATGAAGTTCGATCATTGTCAGATTTCTCTGACACATGGAATTCATCCTCAAACTTACTTGAAGAAGTATTAGTGTTTCATCTTCAATTATTCTTTTAGTTTCTAATTTCAGGAGCCTCGTTATCTTTTCAAGATTAAATGAGTTCCTTTACTTCATTTTCATCTTGATTCTCAAGAGAGTCATCCTCTAAGAATCACATTCTCAGAGATGATATCTTTTAAGAATCTCAAGGTCATAAAGTAGGTATCCAATACCATCCTTTATTTTCCTAATGAAGTAGAATTCTCTAGTGCTAGATTCCAGCTTACTAACATGGAACCTTATAAGGATATACAATGCAGTCTCTACCACATATATATACTTGGAAACTAAGAGATAATTATGCTAAGAGTAATCATTGATCAAAATCATCTCACACATGATCTAATTGTATCTTCCTACAACTCTTATTGAGTTTAGGTGCATTAGGAGGATTCATATCTCCATAAGGTATTCCTTTGAATTCATCTAATAGGTACAACATACCTAGATTAGATCAAATTCATTTCACCTTCCTTCAATCTTTGGTTTTAAATCAAAAATTATGAAATCTTTGAACATTTCAAAGTTTTCTTAGGTGAAGGGAAGAAATTTCATATCACAATTAATCATCAAATGATATCACATATCATCAATATTTATTATGATACAAATGATCCACATACATCAATATGTATGAGATCTTGAATACCTTGACATCTTACACCATTCCAAGGAAGGGTGTATTGGACATTTTTACTTTTGAATATAATATTCACAAGTATGTAAGATTTGAACCTTCAGACAATCTAAAGTTTCATCTCTTACTAGTCTATTGATCACATCAACAGACAAATGTCCATGGCTTGATGCCAGATCATTGTCAAATGATCTTTCATTCTCCTATTGATCTTTTAAGGTTTAATTTCAGTATTAGAAATGTTAATGAACCATTCATTAATTTTCTAATTTAGTAGATCCCACTAGATTTTAGATTACTATCTGAAATATGTCCATCATAACTCTTTATGATAGGACTATTCCAGAATTCATATTTATTCCCAACATTTAGAAATAAACAATGAGTGTATTCTAATATCTAGGTCATAGAGACATTCTCTAAGACTAGTGGCTCTCCCACTGAAATTAGGAAGTCTATTTATCCAATAGAGGTTCTTGCAACAATTACATTAACATCCATGTGGATGACTATTAAACATTTAAAATCAAATTTTATAGCCTTCATACATATGCAACCAATTGCAAGTGTTATTAGAAGATTGAGATACAATTATTAGACTACATCTTATCAAATAAGAAAGTCAATTTCAATGATTATATGTAGATTATTCTGATACACTATCCGAGTACTTCTAAGGATTCTAGGTAGACTTGATAGTCATACTATCAACACATCAGCTTGTTGTAGTATTGGCATTCTTCCAACTCTTTGGATATCATATGGAAGTCATAGAAGTATAGTCAACTCTTTGACTTTCATTCTTACATGGGTCAGACCCACGCTTCCATTGCGCTCCCTTCATCTATAAACAACCATTGCTTAAGACTAAGGATCTCTTATGTTGAACTCAAAAGAATTCAATGTAAGAGTATTTCAACATTTACACGTGCTTCATTCAATTCATATAATATGAATATTATGAAGCTTCATGAATGACTAGAGTGTAGACAACAGAATGATGACACTCATCACATCTACATACATCTTAAACTCTTAAAACATTGGTTCTGGTAGGTATCCAAATATTTTGAATACATCATCTCTTATAGAGCCATCATTCTGCATGATATAGAGAACCACGTCATTCATGATTAATTGTTGAGAGTACATGTCACTTCTAGAGTACATTCGATGAGAGATCAAGACTATAGAGACATACAAACCCTAGGGTTGTAGTCCTATTGTCTATTTACTTGTCACTCCTCATTATTATGAGGAATCTTGCACATCGCAACCACATACAATATGTGTCCAACTGCAAGTACAATATCTTAATCATGGATCCAATCCATGATATTTTACCGATTATTATTGAGTATAATATTGAGTGGGTTTAATGAAGAATTATCTGAAATAAGAAATTTGCATAAGTGTATATATTTATATATATATATATATACATATTTTACTTCGATTTAGGAATTTTTATATCAAAGTTATCTTGCCTTGTCAACAATGAAAGTTCATTCCCTTAATCACTTTCAATGTAAGAGATATACTTACCAATATATCTCAAGCAAGATCTGAGATCTCCTTCCTTATCTTTGTCACATCCTAATAATATGAGAATCTGTGATTCCAATAAAGAGAAGCGGGAACACATTCTGCCTCGCAAGTCCAACTTGCATTTCCCAATTCGATCTTTAACACTCAGGCCCACCACCCCTAAGGTGGTGTTGACCCGTTGTTAATTGAACCAATAGTCAATAGGAATAGTACTCGTTATGCGCAATCCAATATCGCCCCCATAATATGAGGATCCGATATTGAGGTCGCTATGTATACGGCCTTACTCTTTCGAGAAGCAAAGAGCCCGATCTAGATGCACTTGTATATAGGAGCTATCACTTTAGAAAGGTATCTCCTGCATGCAATCCTTGGCGACGGAAACCCTTCGCCTTGACGGGAGACCATGGATGTCACTTATGTGATCCTCCACCACATATTCAAATTTTAATTAATTATCATGAATCATATTCATATAATTATTTCTTTCAAGGAAAATACACATCTATTCATAATAGAGTGTTTTTAATTTAGATATAATTAATTCAATCTCATTAAATAAATTATCAATCCAATTCAATCAACAAACTTGATTGGTTTTACTTGAATATATATGTGGTATTATCTCAAAGTATTAATTAGAATTTTAATAATTAGAAAATACATCATGATCTCTCAGGCATCATCCGTTCCCTTCCCACTGTCATGGCCCGTACCGGCGGAAGTGGGACAGACTGCACACGGTGCAACTTGCTACTCCAACGCTCCCCAACTAGACACCATATCCGCCTCGGGAAAAATTAAGGTCGAGCCAATCACTTTGTACTTGAGATGATCATCGGTTCTTCAACTGAAATTATATTATATAGTAATAATCAAAACAATTTTTATTATAAATAAATTTGCTAACCAAATTCTCTATCCTATTCAAGCAAGTTGTTTGTTGATTGTGTTTTCAATTATGATCTAGATCAAATCTAATCATTTTATGGGTTGAGGCCAAGTCAATTAAGGAAATAATCATCACTAAATATTTCTCAAATATTTTTCCATAATTATTTCAGGAAATTAACATTTAATTTCACTAATTGACAATCATATGGTTCTTGATATGGAATGTAATTTCAGCAATGACCCCCTACTTACTAAAATTAACATATCTCAATCAAATTAAATCCAAATTATGCAAAATCAATTTCCAAAGATTGGTAATTTTATTTATGACAGAACCTAAGTGATATTTCATGCATTTCTAGGTGCATCAAAACCGTAATTAACTCATTAATCATGTTAAGATTCGCAGTTCCCGCAACAGTGAATACATGTTCAATAAAACGACTATATCTCGAGCAAACGGAATCCAAATCACGTAAACTCAGATCCTATGATTTCCTTTTTTAATGGGGAACAAAATCCAAGTGATTAATTCGTGTTTAAACACTTTAAACAGGGCCGAATTTATTCATTAAATAGATGTGCGAAAATGAAATGCGGCAAAAACTTTCGCAACCTTAACGAACCCAAGTCATTCTAGGTTTACGGATCGTATCCAAAATCTTCAACCTGGCTCTGATACCACTTGAAGGATATGGTATAATCCTCAAGCGCATCACGGAAGCTTGAGCATCGTATCGAATACGATGAAGAACGACTAGTCGGACTAGTTGTTTTCTGCAGCGGAATTAAAAAAATTCATGTGATGAAACAACATGATCCAAGAACGATTCTCGGATCGTTTCATTTAAAACCGCATCAAGTATAAAGGAATACTTCTTGTAGCATGATTGATCGAGTCTCTACAAAAAGAGACCTCCTGTCTCAAGTCCGATCTTCGGAGAAGACGCTTGCGAGCGCGGGGATGAGTCGCATGATCCTCGCAATCCAAGAAGTTGATCCAAGCACGGTGAACTCCTGATCTCGTCGCACGAGATCAAACACCTTCTTCATGAGCGAAGCACTCCAAAGAAGATAGAGAACCGAGGAACGTCGAGGCGGCGGCACGGTGGCGAAGCGATGATGAAGCTTCTCCTCTAGGGTTTGGTGGATGGCCACCAATGGAGGAGAGAAGAGGGTTGACGTGCGGAAGGAGAGAGAGAGAGAGATGTATTTTAATTGCATAACTCAAGAGAGCAAGGCATGCCTCTCTATTTAAAGAGTTTTGGGAGTCCATGGATCACAATCCATGGGACACACCAAATCAATGGACGAGATTGATTTATGTTTAATCTAATGGTCAAGATTGTTGTTGGTAAAAAAACCAACAACTAATAATTTAATTTAGATTAAATATATTTGATATATCAAATATAATTCAATCCTAAATCAAATCAATCAAATATGAAGAGATTAGCATGGAGATTACATCTCCATATGGAATAGGTAGGACGGCTACCAATTTCCTTGTGGGACTTGGTAGCCGTCCACCATGATTCCATGGTGGAGGCAATCTCATGCAATCTCATGAGATTGCATATCTCCATGAAAATCTCCCATATTTTTTCAACAACTTTTGTTGTGATTTATTCTACAAAAATAATTCATAATTAATTTTGAGAACATTGCAATCTTACCATTGGAAATTTTTGAATCATATTCACAACCCAAAACTAAAAATAATTTACATTTTCAATTAATTATACAATGTGAATCCAATTCACATCAATAATTAATTAATTAATATAAAATATAATAAGCTCTCTTTAATACATTATAAATGACATAATATATTATTCATAATTAGATATTGCTATCCACATTATTCTTATCCACAATAATTAAATCGTATTTAATTATATTGGATAATTATCCACATGCATCAAGATAATTAAATCACGTTTAATTATCAATCTTTCTATGCTTATATATAATTCAACTATGGAATCATTCTTGAACACTTTCAAGAATAATGCGCTTTCTCCGCAGATACTTGGAGATAAGGACAGGGCGATTGTATTGTTCTGCGTATAGTGACTTGGATATTGAGATCACATCTCAAATCCAGATCTCATGGACCTCCCACATATGCTTGATTAAATCAAGACCGTAGACATAATCTTCTCATTGCATCTGAATCTCATTCAGATAAATGTCCAATATATGGACCAAGATTAGGTCACTTCTCTATTGAGAGGAGTCACTAAAATCCAAACTTGTTTCATCACTCCCTCGGAATGGAAGCGTCATGGTTATACAATCGTTTATGATCACAAGACCCTCAAGTATTCCCAATACATGTACATCCTGCATACTAGAAGACCTATGATCATCCTGAAGATATAGATCAATTTTATATTGTCATCTTCAGGGTTTGATCACCAAGTTTTCTCAATCTTGCCATTTGGGAATTGGTATTGATCATATGATTTCCCAAAGCATATATCATACCTTCAAATTCTTGTCATGCTTTTAAAACACAACGACCATGCATGGAATTTGATCGGTCCAAATACCTCATGAGTGAGCTCATGTCTCCCGGTTCACATGTGAACATGTATGATCCCTTTGAGAGATCGTATTACTCATATGCCCTTACATGCACACCAGCTCGCCGGTGTATAGACCTTGGTTTGGTCATCAACCTATTGGTCTGCCAAATGTACACACTCATACATATACTAACACATCTATCTCTGGTTAGAGGATATGTGCCTATGTTGTGACAGTGTTCAACATAGGTTTTTGGTTATCTCAATCTCGTTAGGTCAACTCTTTGACTCAACTAATCTGACACCTCTAAATCACTATTCCCATGTAGAGGACCAGCATCAAGAGGTCGATCAGATATCAGCCAAATGAGAAAGAATTGCCATCTCCTACTCAGGCTGGAGAACATCACTTAACAATCATTTGATGGTGTTTGATGAGTCCTCTATCTAACTCTTTAGATATTCATACAAGCACCAGCCTCTATGATCCAATCAATGAATCAACAGCTGTATGATTATCAAGTTGGCCATGGTACATAGTCCTTATTGTACAGAGGGACCTTATAAGCAAATTAGTTATTCTTTATTTCATATCAGGGAATGATATTCGCAACAACATTTGTTGCATAATGGCTCGTCGTGGGCTCGCATGTCCAACAGACTCTACTAAATTAGAAAATTAATGAATGATTCATTAACATTTCTAAATTCTGAAAATCTAAACCTTAAAAGATCAATAGGAGGATAAAGATCATTTGACGATGATGTGGCATCAAACCTTGGATATATGTTTGTTGATGAGATCAATAGATTAGTAAGAGATGAAACTTTAGACTGTCTGAAGTTTCAAATCTTACATACCTGTGAATATTGTATTCAAAGTTAAAATATCCAATGCACCATTCTCTGGGAATGGTGTTAAACGCCAAGGTATTCAAGATCTCATATATATTGATATATATATATATCATCTATATCCTCAAAAACATTAATGATATGCATATCAATTGATGATTTGGTTATATGAGATTTATTCCCTTCACCTTAGAAACCTTTGAAATGGTCAAAGATTTCACAATTTTGGTGTAGAACCAAAGTTTGAAGGAAGATGAAGTGAATTTGATCTAACCAAGGTAGCAATTACCTATTAGAAGAATTCAAGGAATGCCTTACGGAGAAAAGAAATATCATTCCTATCTCACTCCTCCTAATATACCTTAACTCAATCGAGTTGTAGAGGAGATACAATTGAATCATGTGTGACATGACATGATTTGATCAATGATGACTCTTAGCATAATTACCTCTTAGCTTTCAGGTATATATGTAGTAGAGACTAATATATATATATATATATATTAATAAGATTCCCTATAAATCTAAACCCAAAAACCCCCGTAAGCTACGGTTTGGAACCCATCCTAGTGTTGGACACTTGAGGATTTAGGATTGCTTGGTCTATAACCATATCGTGGATGCAAGTGCTGAAATCTAGCACCAGAGAGTGCTACTTCATTTGGAATATAAAGGATGGTATTGGATGCCTACTTTACGACCTTGTGATTCTTAAAAGATTTTATCTCTAAGGATATGATTATTAGATGATGGCTTTCTTGAGAATCAAGATGAAAATAAATTAAAGGAACTCATTGAATCTTTAGAAGATAACGAGGCTCCTAAAATCAGAAACTAAAAGTTTAATTAAATATGAAACACTCAAACCTCTTCAAATTAGTTTGAGGGTGGATTACATGTGCTAGTTAAGTCTGAAAATGATCTGACTTCGTATGATGAAGTTTCTAATATTCATGACATGGAAAGATTGATGTTAGAAATATAAAGTAGACTTCATACACAAGTGTTCTGTAAGGACCCTCAAGGATCCACCTATAAGGGTAAGACCTGTTAGGTGTAAATGGATCTTCCATGAGAAAGAGGGAACTTGATGAGAAGGTAGAGACCTTCAAATCACTCTCGTATCCACAAGATACACACGAAGAGAAGACATCTCTAGCAATGAGACTTACTCTTCAGTGACCATGCTTAAACCCATCAGAGTATTGCTAACTATAGTTATACCACTTGACTATGACATCTATAAGATGGAAGTCAAGATTGCATTCCTCTATGAATTCATCATCAAGGATATTCACATGAAGTACTCCCAGGACTTCATAGTTGAGGAAGGCAAGGTGTGCAAGGAACTCCATCTATAGACTCAAATAAGCTTCTAGTAGTCAGAACATTAGATTAAATGAAATTATAAAGGTTATTATTTCACACAAAATCTTTTTGAATCATGTGAAGCTTGGTGGGAGTACCATTATGTTCATCGTGCTAAATGTGGATAAAATCCTAATCATTTGGAATGATATAAGGATAATAAGTGTTTTATGATCTGGCTAATTAATACCTTCATATATGAACTCAAGAATTCCTCTTAGATCTTAGTTCTAATATGTTCAGAAGCAAAGAGAAGAGGGTGTGGGACCGTCACATTAGTGGTACACCTTGGACATGTTCCAATTTTTGGGAATACCCCAAGGAAGGTTTCCTTCCCTTAAGATATCGTATTGACCTATCTGAAGGGATATCATCTCAAAGAGTTGAGGAAGTGAATGCTAAAGCCGCTTACACTTGTGCATCGGTTACTAGAAGCCTGATGTGTGTTTGATGTGTACAAAAGTCAGATGTCTACCATGCAGTGGGATTAGTAATCAATTACTAATCCCACGATGGAAATAAAACACCTGATTGTAGTAATAATAATATCTTCAAAGAGGACAAGATTTTTTGAGATAGTGATCTCAAAGTCTTATCTTCAAGAACTTATGACTTTATAGATAGTGATATCAAAGGTCTTAACTGCAGATGCCTTATAAGACATAAGACTGGGTCTTAGTCTTAGGAGATAAATATCTTCAGGAATAAGGGTATACTTATAAGGATAAAACAAATTACATACTGCTTATAATGATTGTTAAGTTGTAGTATCAAAAACACTATAACTGCTTTAACAAGACTGAGTATTGGTTGCATAAGATGCAACATTTGCATTAGATGCGAGCATTGTTGCCAAGAGATATGCAAGAATCATAAAAGGTCTTAGCATAGTCTCTTGAGAACATAGTGATTAGTCATCATACTAAGCTACTTTTCTAAATAGCTTATGATTAGCACATGAGTTTGGGTTTAAAGATTATCCCATTAATGGCTCTTTGGGCTAGTGGGAGATTGTTGGACATACGAGTCCACGGCGAGCCATTATGCAATAAATGTTATTGCAAATCATTCCCTGATCTAAAATAAAGAATAACTAATTTGCATAATAGGTCCCCTAGTACAATTAGGGTTATGTACCTTGGCCATCTTATTGATCATACAGTTGTTGATTCAATTATTGAATCATAGCGGATGGTGCTTGAATGATATCTAAAGAGTTAGATTGAGGACTCATCAAGCACCGTCAGGTGATTGTTAAGAGAGGATCTCTAGCCTGAGAAGAAGATGGTAATTCTTCTCTAAAGGATTATATCTAACCGACTCTAGATGCAGGTCCTCTACATAGGAATAGAGATTCGGAGGTGTTAGATAAGTTAGGTCAAAGAATTGACTTAACAAGATCGAGATAACCAAGACCTGTGTCGTATACTGTCATGATATAGGCGCGCATTCTCTGACCGGAGACAGATGTGTTACTATATGTTTGAGTATATACATTTGGCAGAACGATAGGATGATGATCTAGTCAAGATCTATACACTGGCAAGATGGTGTGCATACAAGGTTATCTAAGTAATACGGTCTCTCAAAGGCATCATACCGGTTCATTACTGAACCAGAAGACATGAGCTCACTCATGAGATATTTGGATCAAATTTTGTGCATGGTCTTCTTATTTTAGAAGCTTGACTGAATTTGTAGGTTTGATTTATGTTTTTTTGGAAAGTATTGATCAATACCTAGGTATGATATATGCTTTTTAAAAGTATATAATCGACACCAACTCCCAATGATCGAATGAGAAACTTAATGATAAGGGATATTTACACCCATAACCCTGAGTAGTTTCGTAATTACCCCAGAAACCCTCGATAATCACGAATTACATATAAGACCTCGAGTCATTCTTAACTCTTGCATAGCATAACCCTCAGTAGTTTCTTAATTACATACATAACCCTAAGGAGTACATTCCATCCATTTCTCCATTAGTTACAACGAAATCCGTGATATATCATTATCTAATCCACCTTTAAGTTCATATTATTTACCAAGTATACCACTCATCTTCCCTCTCGCTTCCACCACCCTTCCTCCTCTTCAGAAGGGACTCCCGCAGGTCAGGCGGCGGGGGCGTGCAGGTATGGGGCGGGGAGGCTCCTGCCGGCCGGATGACGGGAGGGTGGGAAGGACTCCCAGGTCGGGTAACTCCTGCAGGTCGGATACGGCGTGGGGGGCTCCTGCGGTGTTCCTATGGCGCGCGTGGGTCGGATGCAGCGCGGGGGACTCCTGCAGGTCGGGGATGAGGCTCCTATCGGACGGCTATGGCACGAGGGGGGGCAGGGGGCTCCTGCAGGTTGGGGGCGAGGCAGGGGACTCCTGTGATGGTGAGTGGTTGTGGCGGGGGGGTCGGGCGGCTGTGGCGCAGGGGGGTGAGCGGATGTAGCGCGGGCATGAGGGCTCCTGTGGCGGTGAGCGGCTGTGGCGCGGGGGAGGGGGCTCCTGTAGGTCAGGGGGTGAGCAGATGTGGCACGGGCATGAGGGCTCCTGTGACGGTAAGAGGCTGTGGCACGGGAGGAAGGAGGTCCTGCAGGTCGGGGGTGGGGGGTTCGCTTCTGTCGGACGGTTGTGGCGTGGGGAGGTGAGCGGTTGTGGCGCGGGGACTCCTGCAGGTCGGGGGCAAGGCAGGGGGCTCCTGTCGGGCGGCTGTGGCGCGGGAGGGGGGGCCCTCCTGCAGGTGGGAGCTAGGCGGGGTTGCTCCTGCAGGTCGGGGACGAGGGTGTCGGCGGGAATGGGGCAGGGGGCGAAGGAAGAAGGGAGAGAGGGACGCGCTGGAGGAAGAAGGTAGGGGTGGGTTTTTTCCCTTTTATTTTTGATTAATTTTGACCGTTAGATTTCTGATTGGTTAGATTAACCCACTACTCAGGTTGAGTTAATGATCAAAACTAACGGAGGGTTATGGGTGTAAAATGGAACACTTACTTAAGGTCCTGGATGTAATTCGTGAAAATCGAGGGTTCCTGGGGTAATTACGGAACTACTCAGGGTTATGGTCGTAAATATCCCTAATGATAAAACCCTGAAGAAGACATTCTAAATTGGTCTAAATATTCGGATTTATTCTGGGTCTTCTATTATGCATGATGTACGGGTATTAGGAATACTCGAGAGCGATGCAATCGTAAATGATTGTATAACCATGATGACTCCATTCCGAGGGAGTGATCAAATAGGTTTGGATTTTAGTGACTCCTCTCAATAGAGAAGTAATCTAATCTTAGTCAAATGTTGGACATTGATCTCAATGCAATTTAGATGCAATGAGAAGATTAGATTTATGGCTTTGATTTAATTAAATAACTTTGAGATGTACCCTTGATATGGATTTGAGATATGATCTCATTATCCAAGTCACTATAAATGGAACATACAATCATCATGTCCTTATCTCCAATTATATGCGGAGAAAGCACATTATTCTTGAAAGAATTCAAGAATAATTTCATTGTTGATAATGTATTTGAGCATTGAGGAAAAACTAATAATAAATATGATTTATTTATTATGAATAATATGAATGTGTTTCATATTATTTGGACGCATGAAAATGCATATCCAAGATAATTAAAATGTGTTAATTATCAAGGATGTGAATAATGTAGATATCACTATCCATATTAGCCATAAATATTATAAATGTGATTTATGATATATTAGAGAGAGTTAATTATAATTGGTATTTACGAATTAAATGTTAATGTGAATTGGATTCTCATTGGACAATTAATTGTAAATACAATTTACATTTTATATTGGATGTGGGAATATAACTCACGATTATCAATGACATGATTGAAATTATCACAAAATAATTTGGAATTATTTTGGTGAATAATTTTGCAACAAAAGTTGCTGCACATGTGGAATATTATGTGAGATATGAGATCACATAATTTTGAAATGAGGAGTAACCCTTCCTAATATAGGGGTGGACGACCACACTTGTTTTGTCATGTTGTAGTCGTCCACTCCATGTAAGGAAAGAGGCATTCTCTCCTTCCAATTTATTTCATATTTGTTGGTTTTGATTTAAATTGAATTATATTGATGAATCTTCAATATATTTAATTTATTTTGATACAACTATTTATTGTTGGAAATTAAAACACAACAAAAGCATGGCCATTGATTGAAAGCACAAATCAATGTCAACCATTGGATTCGTGTGCACATGGATTGAGATCCATGGGCATCCAATTTAGTATAAAAGGAGAGGTAGCCCTAGCCTTTTATTCTACACAATATACAACAATTCTCTCTCCTATGGTCGTCCACTCTCTGTTTTTAATAATATGGTCGTCCATATTATTAACCTAGATCCTCATATCCGTAGTGTCACCATTATGTTGCTGGATCGTCTACTCGTGGATCTCAGTCTTCTTCAATGCACCTCGCTTGTGAAGGAGACAACAGATTTCGTGAGACGAAATCAAGAGATTCGTTGCTCGGATTATCACATGGATTGAGGGATGCATGTGTCTCATCAAGTAGCCTACAAGTGCGATCTTCATCAGATTAGACTTGAGACAGAGAATTTTTCACTTTAGAGATTAGCGATCACAACCTCACTTCAAGAGTTATTCCTTGAACTCTTTTGTGATATTGATGAAACGATTTGAGAAGTATTCTCAAATCATGTGGTTTCATCTGTTTAAAATTTTTTTAATTCTGTTGCCCTGGGCAACTAGTGTGACTAGTCACTCTCGATCACATATGATGTGATCTTCACGCTTCCATGATGCACTTAAGGTTTTTCACATAACCTTCATAACCTCGCAGCATTGTTGAAGTGCTCGGTCTAAATATGTCAGGCATTGATCAAAGTTATCTCTGAAGATTGAAAAGTCATCCATGAATATCTCAAGAAAACTATCTACCATGTCTGTAAATACGTCTAGCATACATCTCTAAAATGTAGCGTGGGCATTACAAAGTTCGAATGGCATTTGTCTGAAAGCATACGTCCCAAATGGACAAGTAAAGGTGGTTTTCTCTTCGTCTTCAGGGTCTATAGCAACTTGATTATAGCTAAAGTACCCATCTAAGAAACTTCCTTTGTCGCAAGTCTTTCAACTATTTGATCAACAAAAGGCAAAGGTAAGTGGCCTTTCTTAGTATATAGATCCAGGCAATCCACACAAACGTGCCAAGATGTAGGTACTCTGATTGGAATCTCCTCTCCTTTGCTATTTGTTAGATGGTGATCCTCGGTTTCCTAGGAACTACATGTAACAGACTTACCCATTTTGAATCAGAGATGGGATAGATAAAGCATGCATCGTACCACTTTATGATCTCTTTCATCACAACCTCCCAGAGTTTTAGATTCAACCGACACTAAAACTCATGAGAAGGCATGTGGTTATCTTCCAAATAGATGTGGTGTGAGCACAATGAGGGGTTTATACCATGGAGATCCGAAATTTTCCAGCCAATTGCCTTGTGGTTTCTTTCTATAATCTTGAGCAAATGAGATTCTTGGTCCTTAGTCAGCTGAGAATTGATGATGATCAGGAACATGTTTTCCTCACCTGCAGGGAATGCGTAGTTCATTGATGAAGGTAACGGTTTCAACTCTGGAGGGGTTGGAATCGAATCTGTGGTGACTTCAGCAACTATGGTTAGTATTGGATCTATCGACTGTGTGATGTCCACCTGAAGTATTTATGGCTCAAAGTCCGAGACATCTGAAAGATCTACAAAGAATCCGTCTTGCTCTAACGGTGATGGATCAATCTCAATTAGTTCAGCATGATCAGATAGCACATTAGTAAGAACCTAATCTTCAAGACATGGGACAATTCGACTGTGCTTTTCAAGGGCTCCTCCTTGGAGAGAAACTCTTGGGTTTCTTTATCATCCAAGAGCAATGTTGTGTCTCTAATTTCTGTAAGAAAATCCCAGTCTTCTTCTCTTTCTGAATCTAGTCACTCTTATCTGACATGAATTCTGCAAGCTTGGGTACGTGGATCGTTTTTAATGAGAACCTTATCACTTCTTGAGCGAAGGAGATCTTCCAGGTGCCATAGTCAACCACTACTTCGGTCGTTTGAAGGAACAACCGTTCCAATATGATCAGGGTATGAATAAGGGTCTCAAGATGTCCATATCAAGGACTATAAAGTCCACGGTAAATTGCATCCCTTGAATTGTGACAATGACATCCTCCAAAATGCCCCTTGGCCACTTCACTCATGTGTATGCAAATTGCAGGATCATTCTAGTAGATTTAAGTGGACCTAACCCGAATTCTTTGAGAAGTGACATAGCCATAAGATTAATGGATAATCCACTGTCAAGGAGTGTCCTTTCAAACATCCTGTAAAACATCTCGCATATGATTAGAGGCGCTCTCGTGTCCTATTTGCTCTGGAGGATGCTGATAGCATTAATAATTGCCATGGTTAGATTAGGTTTTCCTGGTCGTCGGTGTTTATTTTTGTGGGGTTGACGCTTTATGGTACATGCTTCCTTTAGTACTTTCTTAATCATAAGAATGTACTTCATGGCTTTGGGCAACGACATCATAAACATGGTGTTTTTGCAATAGTTCCACAATGTTGGGATCAGACAAGGTTGTTTTTAACTTTTAACGGTTTTTTATTTCAGAGCATCAGGAAATAGAATATGAATATCATCAAAAACCTTGTTTTCATGCAAAAACATATTCTTATGTACAAATGGATGTTTTGAGAATAGTACAGTCATTTTAGAAGGCAAACAAATGCAAGAAATTCAGTCATATCGTCTTGCATGGGATCAACTGCTTGCGATGGCTTTTCCTCGGTTGCATCAACATGACCTTAGTTGTTATTGCTTGATTTTTTATTTTTTTTTCATTTTTGTCTTTTTGGTGATGGTGGTTGTGCTACTTCTTCCGCTTACGATCCATAAGTACGTGTTGATTCAGCTGTTGGTAATGAAGACTCGCCCACAGAAGCTCGACCTTTCCCCTTGGTTGAAGCAGTCTGCTGTAGTGTTCTACTAATCCTAAGATTAACAATGTTAGATAACATAAATGAATTTATACCTAATTAGGGAGGTGGTATTGCACTATAGTCTACATGCTCATTTCTCATGAAGTTGTTGAGGTTTGCCTCAACCTACGCTGAAATTAATGTCTTCACAACAGTGAGGTCGTCAATCTTCTGGCTCATCTCGTTCATGTTCTTTATTAGTTGAGCCAAGCAATCCAAGGTAGGGATCACCGAAGCGGCCTCTGAAGATTCTGCAATCGAAGGGATATGAGGTTGGTGGTACTACGACTATTGCTGGTAGTGTAGAAATTGATGAGGATGGAAATGTTGTTGTTGTTGTTGGTAATGAGGATGGAAGAAATGGTTCTAATATTGAGCAGCCAACTGTTGTTGATAGTATGGTTGTCGATGTGTCGGATGTTGGTGACAGTACTGCTGTCTCAAGTTGTTTCCTCAATGTGGAGTTGTTGCGCTGGATGTTCTGTCCACCCTGCTGAGGAATGAATGTCCGGATAGCTATACTCGGACCATGAGGTTGTCCTCCAGGATAGATTGGAGCTTGTTTGTTGGCCCACGTAGTGTTCACCTTCTGTATTTGTGTAGGTAGTGGACAGAAAGGCTTGGGATAAGCATGGGGCTCTGGATGGTACACTACCATCTGTTGTTTTGGCAATGTTGATCCTTGGTCGGGTGTCTGCACGTGGTACATGTCCTGACCTATCTGGAGTGGCCCTTGATTTTTCTTATGGGATGGCTCCTTCGGCTTTACAAAATGTTTGGGTGGTTCTTTCACAGATTGGAAGGCATGGCCGGTGCTCACCAGAAGCTCAAGCTGCTTGGAAATCTGATCAAGATTGTCCAGCGACTTTATCCTTTATTCGATCACTTGTAATTTACAAAGGTCTTATGATCATTTCTCGATGATATCAACTTTATAGAGATGGTTCCCAATGAAGCTAAGGTTGGAACTTATGTCTCTCTCTTCTTCATGGTACGATGTTATGTTGACAGGCTTGTGCAGGATTGCTGTAGATTTTTGAAACACATGGGCCGAAGATAAGGTAGCTGAGCATTCAGCATCTTCTTGAAGATCTGACATGAGATGTCTTCGTCCTTGTTGAAGTGTGATCCTCTGCATGTGAAATCCATGAGCCATTGGCTTTCTTGATGCAAGCCCCCAAAGAAGTTCTGTACCAGGCCGGTCTTCGGTAAATCATGATGGGGACACTTCTCCATGAGATCTTTGAATATTTCCTACGCCTCGTGAAACGGTTTGTGGGACATTCGGGAGAAGTTAGAGATCAATGCTCATATATGATTTAGACAACCTAGGGGATAGTACTTATATAAGAATTCTGATTTTAATTCTTCCAAGGTCATCACCACCTTCCCCAGGCGACTAATCCAGTAAAGAACCTTGTCTTGAAGGCTGAATGGAAAGGTGATCATCTTTACTACCTCCATCGGGAAGTTGGGGTAATGCATGATGCTGCAGATTCTGTTAAATTGTTGCAGTTGGATGTAGGTCTCTTCATTTGTGTTTCCATGAAAGATTGGAAACAAAGGGAGCAATGAGGGCTTCAACTCAAAATGTTTGTGGATCCTTTGTGTTTTGCTCCACTCTGTAACTTGGTCAGCATCAAGGTTGTATGTCTCCTTAGGTGTAGGTTTGGGTTGGCCTTCCTCCTCAGCTCCTCTTCCATGGCCTCCTGCAGTCTGATCGTCATCATTCCATCCATGATGTTCTTTGTCCCCCCCCTCCTCACCTTTCGTTGTCCCTCCTCATCTCCATACGCATTTCTCGGAATGCCACTTGGGCAAAAGGTTGGTCTGTCAACTATTGCTGGATGGCTTGGATTGATGCTAGCAACTACATGTTGACCTCATTCTGGTCCACTATCTCATCCGAAGTTGTTCCCTTATCACGTCTCTGGGGAGTCATCTCAAGGTTCAACTATAACTCAGGCTCCTGATTAGGTGTAGAATATGCATTGGGAAATAAGACCCGATTAGTCCTCATAAAAGAAGAAGCAAGTTTGAGATGAGAGTCTGTCTTGAACAATGGATTTATTGGTGAGAGAAAAGTGGTTAAAGGGGTAAGATCGAGACAAGAGTTGTCTTAATCCTCGAAGAGAGTGAAAACCGAGGAGTCCAAAAAGAAGTCTGCAAGGTCCGAACTCAATTCTTGGAAATCAACCCACATTATTGAAGATGTCGGAATCCAGGAATCGATATAGGAGTTCGCAAGATTCAAACAAAGCCATCTTGGATGCGACATCTTGGGAGTCAAAAAGGAGTGGATGATGGAGCATATGAAAGTGAAGAAAGATTTGAGAGGGGTTGAGAGAAGAAGGTTCAAAATAGGAAAGGCAAAAAGAAGAAGTGAAAAAGAAATGTGAGGTAAAAGGTGAAAATGTGTGACACTTTTGATCCTGACATGTTAACACTAATCAATCAAACCACAAAACAAGGGTCAATTCACCAACTCAACACAATGAATTGTAAGAGTTCGATAATTATCTTTTCAATTTTATTAGTTGTATCAGGCAATTTTATCAATTTAGTCCTTAGGCGGCTAATCCTATAGACGAGTGAGTACTACCAGAAGACTATCTTGTACTTCCCACGTCCTTTGTAACCAGTAGCCTATACTATTTAAATGTCATTGTTATCAAATCTAGACTACTACTCAACCAAAGAAGTTGAGGAGGAAGCTGATAAATGAAATCGATAATTCGGACGAGGTTTGCAAGCAGACAAGGACCTACTCGGACGCGAGACAATGAGACAGACACTCCCGTGAGGGAATGGCCTATGCTCTATACTTCATACTAAGTTGGCAAGCAAACTAACCCTACTTGTCTACATATGATAGAAGGGACAATACTTCATGAATCCATACGATAGACAAGGCAGTACCTAGGCTGGGATTTGAGCTCTATTCCTTAAGGATCGCACCTAACTCTGTCTGGAAGGTACCTGAATACAATGAGGGTGTTGTGAACCCAATACAATGATATTTGAGTAATCCATTTTTAATTAGGTCAAGGTTTTCTTAGCAGTCTTTTTTTTAAATTTTTATGGTTTTCACTTACTTCGTGTATGTTCATGCAAAGTCCTAACGATTTTATCAATTCTTTGCTTGGCCTATGTCATCAAAATTAAAGGGATAAGACGAAAAGGAAATTCAAGTCGGAAAGCAAATGATGTGATGCTCAATAAGAGGACCTACAATGCTTCCCAGCTTTCTTCATGTGGGATGCAAGACAGAAATTCTAAATCTAATATATAAGCATGCAACGAGGAAATCACCCTAAAACATGAGCTTTTATTAACGTGAAGAACTTGTTTAATTTGACTAGATCCAAGTGTAGTACTATAGGTATAGAAATGATAGTAGGGCTTTAGATCTATTTTAGTCTAACAACCACTCCTAATGATCTAAGGGCTCATTCCACAAGATGTAAAATGAAAAGAAGGTGAAAAGCACAAATCATGGAAAATAAATAAAAAACAAAAATGATTGAGCAACTCAACAATTAACCCACAACAATTATTGAGCAACTAAAATTATGTGAGATAAAATTTATTATACCCTACAAGAATGTGTATAGATGACAAGCAGTAGGGGTCGAAGCACAAAGGATCATATGAGGTAGAGCAACAAAAATGAATAGACATCCTAGGATATTTTGTATTTTTTATTTTTAAATGTTTTTATGGGTGGGATTTTTTATTTTTAAATTTTTTGTGTTTTTAATTATTTAAATTTTTAGTTTTCATTTTTAAATAAAATATAGATAAAGATCTAATATACAATTATATATACAATATAAAGAAAAAGATAAAAGAGATGTTTTTGGATTTTTCAAATATAATAGATACACTCAAATATTCAAAAACAAAATGTTTTGATCTCTTTATCTCATTTATCTCTTTGCCTTCCCTCAGTCTACGGCTCTACCTATTCTAATGACAGTTCAGCGCTTTCTGCTCAGAAATATATTAGAAAGTGAAGATTTTTCCTAATCGTGAATTTAGCATTTTCGATTCTTTAATATGGGAAAGAGCAAAATTAAATATTAAATATAAATCAGAAAGTAAGCACTATCTTTCTTTAGAAGTAGGAGATAGAGCTAAGGCATTCAAGTAGGTGGCTACTGCCTTAGGAATAACGGAAAGAACGTGAGGTATGTTTACCGAAATGAAGGAGGATGAGGTCGGAGGGTGTATATGGATATGACAGTCACACGCAAGAGGATGGCTAAATTCTCCAATGCGAGAGTGAAGATGGATTCCATTGTTGAAAGCTCGATGATTCTTCCGGAATTCCTCTTTGATAGCGGGAGGTTTGTTTGTGATCTCCCACCTCCCCGGGAATCGAGGGAGTCAGCCTCCCCTAGAATGAATAATACTTAGGATACGTCCTCTCCCCCGGTCTCACCTTATGCCACAAGTCGGATCGGGCTTCTGTTGACTTGACTCGAGATGGCCCTCGCCCCATCTCTCGCTTGGTCCTGCTTTTACGACAGATCGTCGGAGAACTAGTAGAGTCTTGATTAATTGTGGTGGCATTGTCGAAGCATGAGGATGGCCCTATATAACCTAGTGGGCGTGAATTCTCCAGTATTGCAAAAGAAGGGCTTGCTGATAGAGCATGGCAGGGAGGCGATCTCCTTCCGAAGGTCAGAGAGAGGCCTGACCTGAAAGCAGGCCCCCTCCAAATGGATTTTGTGAATTTTTCTTTATTTTTAGTAATTTTTAGCTATTTTTTGTGAATTTTTATGGATTTTTAAATAATGAAATACATAAAATACACAAAATAATAAATTAGGAAACTTGGAATGGGCTTAATAAATATCTATCAAATCACATTGAGCTAAAAATCATTTTTTTAATACTAGAAAATATAAAGAAAATGTAGAAACTTAAAATAATTTTTCTATGAATCTTTATAGTTTTTATAAGGTTTTCAATGGTTTTCAATTTTTAGGATTTTTCAATAATATTTTGCAAAAATATTAGAACATGAGTTAAAAATATACATAATAAACATATTGGAATTTTTCAAAATATTTTGTAAATTTTATGGACTTTTTAATGCTAAACAGGGGAAAATGCGATGTTTTTAATTTTTTTATAAATAGAAAAATAATTTGAATTGCCTTAAGAAAAATATAAGTGATATAAATAGTTCAGGGCACTTAAGATAATTTTCCTATAATTTGTAAATGCAAAATGATAAGTTTAATAATTAAAATACAATTACGAAATTAAATCTACAATACAAGGACCTAGTTGTAATTTCCACAAAGTTTTAAAGCATTTATAACACTTAAACAACCCAAGGGCATAGGTGAAATATCTCCACAACTAAATGTAATTAATCAGAACAACAAGGTTAAGCATGCAAATTTACAAACAATATTACAACTGATATTGAAAGTTTCAAGACCAAATATAAATACAACAAACTGGAAGGGTATCCACACAAAATACCCACTCCCCTCACGCGCACAGGAACATGAGGTGACGTGGAATGAATTAGAGTGAAAATACTAGAAAGTATGGGATCCTTAATGTAAATTCTACAAAAAAATTTCAACTTTAGATGAAAGAATAAAGAGAAATAAATACAAATGGTGGAGGGCTTATGGTGCAAAATACCCTCGACGTATGTTGGTGAACGACGAATGGCGTGCCACTTATCCACGTGGATGGCTCAGATGCACACGTATCGGTTCGCTAATGGACGCTTATAATTAGATCTCAGGACTGGATCGACGGTTGCGCTATAGCGATCCAATGAACAGGATCAAAACTAGACCGGGGTCTTTGATCGAAAGGTCCCTTCTCTTTACGACTAACAGGGAAGAATTGGGTGCCCGGCCTCTTTCCCTCTGTTAGTTGCAACTCAGTTAGCGGATGCACCTTGGAGATGGCTTCATGGCTTCCTGGAGATCGTCTGGAGCTGCTCGTGCCTCCGGATTAGTCCGGATCTCGTTGTGATGAGATCTCAAGCTCGAGGAAGACTTGGTGTGCCTGGAATCTAAGTCGGGCTTGATTCCCCCTGTACGCTCTTCTCTTGGGTTGAGACCTCACCAACAAGCTCATGGCTCGAAGACAATTGTCCTCGACCCTTGGGTTGAGCAAAAATGGATGGAATGCTCGGGTGGAGGTTCTCCGATGAGGCGATGGAGTTGGAGACCTTGATCTCCCTGATTTAAACAAAATCAGGGGTAGAAGATGGTTCAAAGCAACAGTAGGTGAAGAGAGGAAGATGTGGAGATAATCAGGATGGGTCAAAACTGTGATAGAGCACGATGAACAGAGCTGGAGCTTGAAGCTCCAACGAATTAATTTTTGGATTTTTTTTGATGACTTATGCTAAATATAAGGAGTAAAATGTTACAGCTATGCTAGGAATGACAATGCAAAAAGAAAATAATAGAGATAAGGGCTGATAAATCCCATATTTATCATCATTATTTACCATATTTATCTCTCTTACTTAAGTTAATCATAAATATTCATTGACTAATAACACTGATTACTAATTATTATGTTGTAAACAGTTAACACTAATTATTATTTATTAATATAACTCTATAATGGTATAATATTTTATGTATTTATTTCTTATTAAAAATCAAATAAAAATTAGAGTAATATTGTATATAAATAAAATAACATAAAATAAAATAAAAGTGCAAAAAAAATAAGCAAAATAAAAATCAAAGAAAATTGTTTTATATGGGTTTTATTAGTATTTAATTTGTATCTAAGTATAGATGACCTCTAATCTCTTTGACTTCTACATGAAACTTGTATATGTCATTGAGATCTACAATTTCCATGTTCATCACTTTTTCTATTTCTCCCTCTAACCAATTCTTTTTTATTTTAATCTAAATTTTTCTATTTATCCTAATTTTGATTGGGCCATGTGGTGCATCCTCAGTCGCCCATGTGGCCCGCACTCTTTTAGCCACCCGCTCTTTCCATGGCCATCTGATCATCAAGATCAGATGGCCATTATGTTCTTCGGCGTCTGCTTTTTGACCTCACAATTGCTTTCCATCAGAAGATCCAAGCCCTGGATCTGCACCCATTCTTCAACTGTCTGATCAAAAGATCTGACGGCTACCTATTCGTCTCCAACCTCCAGAATGATCCTTTGCGTCTGGAAACCACCTCCAACCCCCCCCCCCCCTTTTTCTCCAACTTACTCAACCATCTCCAGTTGCCATCTGATCAACTCCCTCCACTAACCTCTAGCCTAACATCTGTACCACTCGCACTACCCTTAACTGCATTCAAATCATAATTCTTATTTGATCTAAGGCGGTTAAAACCATATCGAAACCATCTACAACCGCAGCCATTTTCATCCTTCAAGACCCCTCGCCATTGTCAATGGCGATTTATCCACCCCTTACATGGAGCCACCCTAGCCTCTCCCCCTCTTCATGACAGGAAGAGGGAGGAATGCTAGAGCCTTGACGGAGTAGGCTTCATGTGTGATCCATGGCCAATAGTCCATTCATAGCGCTCTAAAGAGCGGTTGTTCGAGCTTCCTCCACTGGTCGTGGAGGTTAAGTGAAGACCCAAACTTCTTTGAAGCTTAATCCCAAGCTGCAACACCCATCTATGGCAGTTCATTTTCAATGTACAAAATAGGTATGTTAGTTTTCAGTGATGTTCTTTAATTTTTCGCAACAACTACAAATCATCCATTCAGCATAAAAGTGTACCCTGATCTTCTTTGTGGACTCCACATCCACGTAGAAGAATTTGTCTCTATGTTTCTAGTTCCATCATCTCTATCATGTCGACTTACATCCTCCGCTTGTAAGACGGATTGACTCACTACGACCTTCATCTTCTACACTCCAACATGGTCGCCATTCCGCTCACATTCTCAACACAAACACATCTTCGCTTCAGCTATGTTATTCTAACTAATGCAGGGAATAGGTCCTTCAATGGTCAGATTTCTTTAAGATGTTCCGACCTAAACCTTCTCCTCCAATGTGTTTCCTCGATCGCCGACTACCATATGCTTGCGGACCTTCTCTAATGTCATACCATCTTTGTCAGCTATCTCTGGACTCTCTCCAACCATCAGATAGCCTCCAGGGGCTGGGCAGAGGAAGGAGGGGCTCGCCGGAGCCCTTCTTCTTCACAGCCACACAAGGTGGAGGAGATCATCAGACTCGTTGTACAGATGTCGTCGGATCAACCTCATTTGGGTGCAATCCAGCAGCCTGATTTCATTCACGGTGACGAGCGTGAGCCTTCAGCGATGGATGATGTGAACCACTTGTTGAAGCTTCACATGACGACATGTGGCCCAAGCCACAAACCAGCCACCGAGCTTGGGATGCGCGTCTTATGTGTGCACTCTGGGTTAATTGCAGCGCTACCTTCGTCGGTCTCAATTATTACAGAAAAACCACCGCGTAGAGTGTTATTAATAAATTTAAGACCCGGTTTTTAATATTTGCACTTCAGTCCCTCCAGGGACCTGTTTGTCATAGTTTATGCATATTTTTATCGTAATTATGCCCCTGCAATTAAACTTGAATTTCTTGAGCATCATATATTCAATTGAGATGATTTCCATGTCATTTTGATCTTGATTTAATTGTCTTTGATCTGATATGACTTATTTTCTGATTAGATAATAAAAAAAGGAATAATTTGTTAGAGTCTGTTTATTGCTTCCATGCTTATTAGAAGAAATATGACTCTTCATTTCATCGATCAATTGGACTTAGATTTAATTTAAATATTTGCTTAAGTTTTAATGATCATTTTAGGGAATAATTATGTGTGCATTTGCATATGATATCATTCTATTCATTATGTCATTATTCCTAACATGTACTAATGTGATTTAAATCACATTTTATCTCAGTCATGCATACATTTGTGATGTACATCACTTTTCATTGTTTTCTCGCATTGTTTTGCTTGTTTCAACTTGGATGATTTCTCAATCGCTTAACCTAGATATTTAAATACCTAAATAGTCGTATTATGGCTCGTGTCCTTGAGTTCGACCCTGGACTTCCCAGGTTAAAAATGAAAGATGAATACTCTTCATAGAGATCATTTATTTGGTTCTGTATGAAAATGTAAGTGCCTGTGCTGTAACGGATCAATATTAATATATGCATTTAGCGATTCATAGCCAAGGAACCAGACTCGCGCAACGAAGCTCCGGTAAGGGGTGAATCACCTCGTACTTCCCTTCCTCCTCGTTATGGCTCGATGGGAATCACTCTCTTTCATAGAGGACTGCTCCAAGCTTCGATCCAAGCAGTCAAAAATGAATCAATAGGGATTAAAAATCGGATTGAAGTCATGGGTTTAAATTTATAATCGGGATGAGGAGCGGAAGTTTCATTAGGATTTTTGAGTGTCTCAATGGATCTTTGAATTTGAAGATGTTTGAGAGAGATTGACAAAGCATCAGCAAGGCTTTTGCATGAGGAATCGATTGTCTTAAAATCAGAAGGTGAAATGGGAAAATTCGATGAGGATGTACATTAGCCATGTCTGACAGGGGGCGGCTGGTGTCGGGGAGTCAGGTACACCAACGACCCGCCCTGATTGGGCCATGTCAGCCACAAAGAGACAAAATAAAAATAAAATAGAAATAAAATGAAAAAAAAATATAGCAAATAATTTTACTAGATTTTTCTTAAAACGTAAAAATTGTTTCCTATTTTATGTAATATTTTTAGGTGATTTTTATTTATTTTTATCGACATATTTATTAGGTGTTAACAAGTATAATTATAGGTATAAATAAATATATATTATGTATTTTATTGTTATTTTGCATTTTAGATTTTATTATTTTATTTACATAATTTATATACTTATAACATATTTAAATATGTATTTACATATGTTTATTTTACTTTTCTGAGTTTATTTATAGACTTAAATAAATATGGGTATGTGCAATATATGTATAGTATATCTATATAATTTATGACATTATTTATTTTAATAAATTTTAATGGCTACTTTTATATTTATGTTTTTAATATAATTAAAATATATTTATAAGTATTTTAAAATATAAAAGAATGAAAATATAAAGAATGAACCAAATGAATAAAATTGTATAGGTATATAGTACATGGGGCCCAAAAATCCAACTTTTGAATCTTAACTCCAATTTTAATGAAGCCACCTTCATTAGATAGATAATTTAATTTAGAGTACAATAACGGTGAGTTTGTCAATTTTGAATTCATAAGTAGAAGATATGGATCTGTGAATTTCTGTTTACGCCTTTTTCATCTGTGTATCCCAGTCACAATGTATCTTATTTTCATGTCCACTTATTTTTATGCTTTTCTATGTATTATTATGTACATGTTTTGTGTTGAAAGTAACTTTATTTGAAGTGTGTAAGAGTATGTATAAATTAGTGTAAGTTTGGTTGTATATGTAGTGCATTGGTCACATATGGTTTCTAGTGACAGTGTTATTTTGTCTGTATTTATTTACACGTATCTCCCTCTACTTCATTCCTTGTTGGCCAAGCCAATATTGACTTGGTCTCGGGGTTTAGGGTCAATCAATATTTATGATACTTCTTTTATTTTTATTTTCTTTATTCATTTATTTTGTGTTTAAATACAGGTATTTATGCATTATTTACAGACAACAGTTAGTGAGTTAATTTGTACCAGTTAGTTGTATTTATATGCATTTAACTGGGGTTTTAAAGACAAAATAAGAGAATAAAGATGAATGAATGTCTATCCATCATATATGTGTGTGCACGTGTGTGTACGTGGGTGCATGTGTGTGTGCGAGTGTATGGGCATGTGGGTATGCATGTGTGTGTGCATGTGTGTGTGTCTGTGTCTATGTGTGTGCGCATACGCGTGTACATGAATGTGTGGGCATGCATGTGCGTGTTTGTGTGTATGCATGTATGCGGGGGTGCATGTGTGTTGGTGCGGGGGGGTGTGTGGGTGTGGGTATGCATGTATTTGTGTGTACGTACGTGTGGGTGTGTGTGCGCATGCTGACATTCATATTTCATGAGATGATCAGAATTCTTTTCCAATCCTTGAGAATCATAAATTCAAGTTTTAGGTTAAGTTCTCACATCATCGGTCATTGGGCAAAATGATGACTCATCCCTTAGTACAAGCAATCTTACAGAGTAAAGTGTTGGTCATATTCATTTTGAAGTTTGGAGATTTTACAATTGATATAGCATGTATATCCCCAATCTAGGTATTTTGAGTACTTTAAGTCCTAAGACCCTCATGAATAAGCATGGCGATTCTCGAAGTTGGGAGTTGACTCGAACAAAGTGGTCTGATGTACCAGTGTTTTTGAAACCAGATCGGCTGGTTCAATAGGTGAATGGGGCCTGGACCAATACAGTTATCCGGGTTTCACCGGTTTGGTTCAAATATTCATTTTTTGGTCCAACCACCAGTTCAATTGGGCATCTAAATTCTGGTTCAAGTAGGTTCAACCAAATTTAAACCGGAATTCAAACTTGATTTTATTTGAAAATAATATTTTTATGGGAGTTGAACCCATGACCTGTGGATTATTGTACACTACATACAAACCAACTCTGCTACAACTGCTTCTTGGCATAAATCGGTTCCAATAATTATTATTCTATAATTACATTATACAATATTTAATTTAAATATTATGTATTCATTGTATGTAATGTTGTATAAGTTAAAATGTTGTATACATAATGAAATATATTTATGTTATGTATGCATTTTTAATAGTATATGTAGAAGTATGTATATCATATATGTATCAATATAAATATTGCATATATTATGTATTAATCTTTACATATATTAATTTTTAACATGTATTTGCTTGTATTCATATGGTTATTTCTGTGTATATATTTGTATTTACAACATATATAGATGCAAAAATTTATACATAAAAATACATATTATCGAAGAAAAGATTTGCATGCTAATACAAGCAAATACAAATTTATAACTTTGTTATGTTTTTATTCAATTATGTGTGTAGTATGGTTCTGTCAACAATTTAATTGATATTTAAACATGTGTTTTCCATATGAGTTTATTTATGTAGGTTTGATCAACCAGTTCAACCACCTTTTCCTCATCGGTTTGGTTTAATATGGTTCAAAAAAATGGTGACATCATCATCCGATTAAACCATTTTGATTCCATGAAGCAACCTAATTCGACCTTTTCGATAAGGTTTCTGGTTCACTCTCTGGTTTGATTTCAAAAACATTGTGATGTACAACAAATCTAGTGCCTATATAGGTGTTAGGAATCTGATTTTTTGTAGATTTTTATGTTTTTTTCAAAAGATTTTTTCCCATTTTTTGTATTTTTGTAATTGTGCATTTTTATGTTTTACTGTTATTTTTAAATATTTTAATTAAATGTGAAATATACAGATAGGTAGATATATATACGCATATGCGTGTGTTTGTTTGTTCGTTTTGGTTTTTTGTTTTTATTACATATTTTTTATTTTGTGTTTTTTTACATGTATACATGTTTTAACCATATCCATTTATTTTATATATATAAAGTACACGAAAGTACAAGTTATAGGTAGAGTATATATACGATATATAGTACACCTCTTATCTTAGCTTGTGATATGTCCTCATGGAACTAAGAGAGATATAACTCATACTAGGCTAAGACAAGTGAACCTTGACTTATAATGCTTCTCAAGTAAGCTAAGGAGAGGATCCGGAGTATCCTCTGAAAGGACTGGGACTTCCCTGAGCTTGATTATATATAATGCTTCCCATATAAGCTATGAGACCCTGCAAACTATATATCCGAGTCTGGACCTCTTTCCAATTACTTCCCAGTATGTGCCAGTTAGAAAACAAATGGGCTTGAATGAAACCCTTAAGCTTTGGCCAGCATAAGTATAATGCAACAAATGGGGTGACCGATTGGAAATTCTATTTATGAGATCGCGTTCAAAAGAGACGGATCAATGAGAACTAGATATTAAACAAAAGATAAAAGAAAATGAAGCAATTCAAGTCACGCGCACCCTATACTTAGATTCTAGTTATGCATAGCTTGTTTTTCTCAACTATTTAGCTTGCACAGCTAAGTGTATGCTAGATGTGTACAAAAGTTAGATATCTGCCATGCAGTAGGAGTAGTAAACTATTACTAATCCTACTAAGGAGACAAAACACTTGATTGCAGTAATAATAATATCTTCAAAGATAAAAAGATTTTTTGAGATAGTGATCTCAAAGTCTTATCTTCAAGAACTTAAGACTTTATAGATAGTGATCTAAAATTTCTTAATTGTGGATACCTTAGGAGATAGAGATCTCCAGGAATAAGGTTATTCTGATAAGGATTATGGAAATAATGGTTATAATAATTATTAAGTTGTAGTGTCAAGGACACTATCACTGACAATATTGAGTATTAGTTGCATAATATGCAACATTCGCATTGGATGCGAGCACTGTTACTGGGGATATGCAAGTGTCGTAAAAGGACTTGACGTAGTCTCTCGGGAACAGAGTGACTGATCAGCTTACCTAGCTATTTTCATAAATAGCCTATTATTGTCACATGAGTGCGGATTTAAATGATTAACCCATTAATGGCTCTTTGAGCTACTGGGAGATTGTTGGACATGCGAGCCCACGGCGAGCCATTATGCAATAAATGTTATTGCAGATATCATTCCCTGATCTGAAATGAAGAATAACTAATTTGCATAATAGGTCGCTTAGTACAATTAGGGTTATGTACCATGGCCATCTTAATGATCATAGAGTTGTTTATTCAATTATTGAATCATAAAGACTGGTGCTTGGATGAATATTAAGAGATGATCTCTAGCCTGAGTAGGAGATGGAAATCCTTTCTCACTTGGTCGATATTTGATCGACCTCTTGATGCAGGTCCTCTACATGGGAATAGAGATTCGGAGGTGTCAGATTAGTTAGGTCAAAGAGTTGACTTAACGAGATCGAGATAACCAAAGTCCTATGTTGTATGCTGTCACGATATAGGCACGCATCCTCTGACCGGAGACATATGTGTTACTATATGTCTGAGTATGTACATTTGGAAGACCAATAGGTTGATGACCTAATAAAGGTCTATACACCGGCACACTCGTATGCATATAAGAGCATATGAGTAATGCGATCTCTCAAAGGGATCATACAGGTTCATTACTGAACCAGAAGACATGAGTTCACTCATGAGATATTGGGAAGAATCAAATTCCGTGCACGGTCATCTCACTTTGGAAGCTTGACTAAATTTGTAGGTTTGATATATACTTTTGGAAAGTATATGATCAACACCTGGGTATGATATATGCTTTTGGAAAGTATATGATCGATACCAACTCCCAATAGTCAAATGAGAAACTTAATGATATAACCCTGAAGGAGACAGTCCAAAAGATATCTAAAACTTCGGGCTTATTCTGGGTCTTCCAGTATGCCGGATGTACAGGTATTAGGAATGCCTGAGGGTGATGTGATCATAAACGATTGTATAACCATGATGCTTCCATTCCGAGGGAGTATTGAAACATGTATGGATTTTAGTGACTCCTCTCATAGAGAAGTAATCTAATCTTAGTCCAAATATTGGACATTGATATGAATGTGATTCAGATGTAATGAGAAGATTAGATTTGTGGTCTTGATTTAATCAAGCATCTTTGGGAGGTCCGCAAGATCTGGATTTGAGATTTGATCTCAATATCCAAGTTACTATACGTGGAACAATACAATCGCCATGTCTTTATCTCCAAGTATCTGCGGAGAAAGCGCATTATCCTTGAAAGAGTTCAAGGATAATTTCATTGTTGATATATGTATCCGAGCATTGAGAAAATAGATAACTAAATGTGATTTAATTATCATGAGTAATATGAATTTGATCCATATTATAATGAGAGTTATCTGAGATAACTAAATGTGATTTAATTATCAAGATGTGAATAATGTGAATGTGATTATATTATTTGGGCACATGAGAATTGAGATCCAAGATGATTAAATGTGATTTAATTATCATGGATATGAATAATGTGGATAGCACTATCCATATTATTCAAGTATATTATAAATGTGATTTATAATATATTAAAGAGAGCATATTGTGATTTATATCTATTAATTAATTGTTAATGTGAATTGGATTCACATTGAATGATTAATTGAAAATATAATTACATTTAGTTTTGGGTTGTGAATGAGATTCACATAATTTCAACGGCTTGATTGAAGTTTTTCACAAGATAATTGTGAGTTATTTTTATGAAAAATATTTACAACAATTGTTGTTGTAAATCTTGGAGATATCATGAGATAATGAGATCTCATGGGATAATGAGATCTCATGAGATAATGAGATCTCATGAGATGATTGGTAGCCGTCCCCCCTTTTGTAGGGAAAAAGATTAGTCTCCTCATTATCTCATCTCTAGTCAAAGGTGATTTAATTTGGAATTAATTATATCAATTTATCAATATAATTTAATTTGAATTAAATCATTTGTTGTTGTGTTTTTACAATGACATCTTAGGCATTGAAAGAAACACAAATCAATCTCAACCATTGAATGTGTGTTGTCCATGGATTGAGATCCATGGACTCCCAAAATCCTATATAAGAAGAGGCACCCCTTGCTCTTCGAGACACACATTTACAATGTAAACTAATGCTCTCTTCCTCTCTTGCTCTCTCTCTCTCTAGATGCCAAGTCTCTCTCCCTCTCTCTCTTATGGTCGTTCACCATGGAGCTATTGAGAGAGTCACCATCGCCGCAGCATCATTGTTATGCTGCCGGAGTACTTGCTCGTGGATCTCTGTCTCCTTCGATGCGCTTCGCTCGTGAAGAAGACGTCGGAACTCGTGAGACGAGATTAGGAGATTAGTCTCTTGGATCATCAACATGGATTGTGAGAAGGATGCATCTCATCAACGCGCTCGCAAGCGTCTCCTCCGCCGGATTGGACTTGAGACAGGAGGTCTCTTAGTTTAGAGACTCAATCGCAACCACGCTTCAAGAGGTAAACCTTATACCTGTTGTGGTTTAGATGAAACGATCCGAGAAAGGTTCTCGGGTCATGTGGTTTCATCACATTTAAAATTTTTAAATTCTGCTGCCTGGAGCAACTAGTGCGACTAGTCGCTCCTGATCGCATTCGATGCGATCCACACGCTTCCGCGGTGCGCTTGACGATCTTCTCATATCCTTCACCAAGGCTCCCCCGCAACCCCCTCCACCTTGTGCCACCATGTCTCTCCTCCCTCTCGCTCTAGGCCTCCAACATCACTCCCTCATCGCCCACCGCCACCTCGTCCTCCCTCACCACCCATCAGTCGGCACCATCGCACCACCTCATGCTCCCACTCCCTCCCCTCCTTCCCCACCCCCAGGCCCAGCCACCCACCGTTAGAGCATCTCCTCCTCCCTCTCCATCCTTGAGCTCCATCCCTCCCCATCCCCAGTCGCCCACCCAGGCCCGACCCAACCAACTTATGTGGGATTCATGGGTCCGCCCGACCTAGGCCCGACCCATCATGAGTCAGGATGGGCTCGGGCTTGGACCCAGCTACTGAAAATGAGTGGACCTGGGCCCGTCCCATGAGCCTGGTTTCCTAAATGGGCTTGGGCTAGGCTAGATTGGGCCCGGCTTGAGCTCGGCCCGTGCTCCACCCTAGGTAGAATGGATTGCGATGGGGTTCGAAAGTGGAGTGGTCAGAGGTCGACTAGATGGGATTTCACATAAAAAGGACAAGGGAGTTTTACCTGGCAGACCCTATAATCTTTGCCAATTACCTCCACGACCTTTGAAACAACATAATTACTCCCTCGACCCCGTAAACTTGCTAACTCTTACCATACAGACCATGTGGTTAACCCCCATCCATTTACCTGTTAAAACCAACCAGATTCTGTTATGGTCTTGTTTATCAAATTTACATTGAATGCCACTCCCCCTCCCACTGCTTCCTATCAGTATATCAGAAGAGATCAATCCGCAATCAAAGCAACAAATCTCACCAAACAAAATCAACGTACAAAATAAACTCAGTAAATCAAAACCAAAAACCACAGCTACCATAATATCACGAACACCATGCAAATCTAGACAGTTGATTTGATCAAAGAAGATACAGAGAGCAACGAAACAAAGACGTGCAATTCCCATCACTGCTTTCTCCTCTACAGCGGGGCGTCGTCGGTCATCATACGCTTGAACTCGCCGAAGTCGACGCTGCACTCCCCGTTGGCGTCCACGGAGCGGATCATCCTTGTGCAAGCCCACAACGAGCACTTCTCCCCAATCCTCCGCATCACGAGATGGAGCTCCTTCGCCGAGATCTTCCCATTCCCATCCACGTCGTACATCTGGAAAGCGTCCATCAGCTGCATGTCGCTGTCGTCGCCGTCATGATGCGAGAAGAACGTCGCAAACTCCACGAGGTCAACGAAACCATCTCCATCGGTGTCCATCTCCGACATCATCTTCCCGACCTCCTCGGGTGATGCATCACCGGAGCCGAGCGCGCGCACGATGCTGCTGAGCTTGTCCCGGGAGATCTGACCATCGTTGTTGGAATCAAAGCGGCCGAAGACCTTCGTCACGTCGTTGCCCTCCAGCGCCGCAGCAGGTCGAGCCTCCAGAGCCATCGACACAGAAGTGGTCGAGGTCTCGGTGCTCGCGTCAGATGGGGGCCCACTCCCCCTCACCTCATCCACATCTCCCTTTCCCACCCACTACCCATCACATCCTCGACGTTCGCCCTCACCCTCCCACCCTCAATCTCCGCCCTTGTCGTCCTCCTCCAGGCCCTTGCCCTCCTCCTCCTTGCCCTCCACCCATGATCTCTGCCCAAGCCCTCCTCGCCCTCTGCTCTCCCCGCCCTCCACCCTCACCCTCCTGTTGTGGCCCAATAATCCCCTCCCCCACTCCACCAGAACCCTCTGCGCCCCAAGAATCCACTCCCCCCACTCTGCCAGATACAGAGAGAACGGACAAGACTGTCGCGAAGACTCCGCAGCCCGTTTGCACCGCAGAGGCACTCGACCTCCTCAACTGTGTTGCGGGCGTCGACTACAACCAGGACAAGTGCCTCCGCTTCCTCGATGCCCTCCGCGATTGTGCCATGCAGAAGGGCCTCCATTCGATATGTTGCTTTCATTGATGTGCGATGAGTGTGTGCTTCCGAGGGAGTTCGAGTCAGCTAGGATTTATGCTGAGGTTACGTGGGGTTTATGGATGGAATCGGGTGTTTGTTTCTCGGAATCTGTTGGCATATCACGTTTTTGGATGTAACAGATTTTCCGATGGATTTAGGGACGGGTGAGGAGGAGAGGTAGCTGATTGAGGGTGGATGCAGGTTTTGATCTGTTTTTTCGACGACGGACGGGGAAAGAAATAGGGGGAGAGAATGAGGAGAGAGAGTGAAAAAAAACATACCATTGTATTTGCTAGGGTTTGATTAACTCAACTTAAATCCAAGCTAGTTAACCCAAGAAGTCTCAAATTAACGGCAGGGTTTGTAGGGTAAGACGGAGTAAGTTTACGAGGTCGAGTGGGGAATTAGGTTGTTTCAAAGGTGGTGGAGGTAACTGACAAAGATTATAGGGTTTTCCAGGTAAAAATCCCAAAAGAAAAAGTTGCAGAAGGTGGACATAATAAAATTAAAGACATAGGGTTCGAGGTTTACCTGCAGTGGTGTTGTTTGCGAGATAAGTTGGTCACGAAAGCACTCTAGTGTCTCATTTCAATGAGAAGCTTTGATATGTGACTAGACAGCAGCTACACAGAGATGGGTCTCGGCGTATATCATGCCTGCAAATGAGGGATACTACCTCCTTGTTGCCTATAAGATGACCTCCGACGATGTCATTGCCGGGCTAAATTTATCCATCTCTTCAATGTGCAAAGACGGATGCTTTTCATGGGATCGAGAGAATTTCTTTTATAGGGAGATAGAATCAAGAAATTTGGCATTCAGATTGGGAAGGAATCCAAGGAACAAGAGATTGGATTTCGAGAAGATGGACATCTGGTTTTTTTGGGAATTTGATCAAGATCGAAGGGTTGTGCGTAGGTGGGTATTGGATCTGATCAGAAGAGGGAGGTGATGGTTTTAAGTGATCTGATGGGTTCAGTTCTGGCGGTTTGATTAGGTGTAGAGATTAGTGGAGATGGTGAAACGATGAAGATTCGGGTAGGTTTCGATTGCTTCTTGATTGGGGAAAATCTTAGGAGGAAGATGGATTAGGGAAAAAAGACCTGAGACAATGGGTAGGAGATTTCATTAGAATCGAAAGTGGGTTTAGGACTGGGAATGGATTGGTGACTAAAGAAGTCAACAGTGGAAAGTGTATGATTGGTCAGTGGTGTAGTGAGCGTATTGTTGATTAACTAGTCAACCGATAGGTGATGAGGTGGCCTTGGTGGCAAATGGATGAGTGACATGTGGCCATGTTGACTATTTGACCAAAAGGAAGGAAGATAAAGAATTTAAAATATAATGTAGTAGATGGCCTCCAATCAAAAAGTAATCAATATGAATTTTTTATATCACGGTGAGATCTATAATTTTAATGTTGGGCTCAAAGCGAAAATGAGTCATCTCAGAAAACTATAATTTTATAGTATATTTTATATTACATGATTTTATGGGTTTTGTATTTTTGTTCTCATTTTTTAATAAGATATCTATATAATGTTTTTTTTATAAAATACTAAATAAATAATTGTACAATGATAGAATTGTTTCTCATTTTTAATGATAAAAAAATAAAGTGGAATAAAATAATATAGATAATAATATACATGTATTAGTTCAATATATAGTATGTTAAAAATCATTATTTTCTTGGTCTTCTGAATTATTTAGAGTTTTATTATTTTGTACTTAGTTAGAATATTAATAATTTAAAATTAAAAATATATTTAATTATGTAGATAAAATAATAGTTTGCATATGTATATAATATATTTTTTGATCTCAATATCCAAGTTTCAAACAAAATAGTACATAGGAACTCAATAAAATAGTACGTAGGAACTCAATAAACGACATGTATTTTAGTTAACAATTTTTTATTTTTGTGTAACTATTATATTATTAATTAATATATTAGTTATTATTAATATATTAGATTGGCATATGATTGGCATATATTAGTATATTATCTAATATTAATTATTAATAATTTACTTTATATCTTAGTATATATCATTGTATTTATAATTCTAGAATATATCATTAATATCAATAAATATTTAATAGTCATTTATTTATATCATATTCTATTTTTATATTAATATGGAATTCTATTGAAATTTAAAATCGATTTTATTTACATTATATATTAATATATACATATATCAATATTAGAAATTATCATTTTGATTTTTTATTTTATATTTTATTTTTTTATTTACCTCAAAAAAAGATAAAATAAGAACAAAGATGTAATAGAATACGGATTATAATGATGCATTCCTCTGGTTTTATTTATTCCGTAATCACATCCCTGATCTGATGAAATAGGATGAATTGAGATGGTATTTTGTAATACGTAGTTATCTTGAATATATCAACCATTACTTTATTTTCTGATCGTCTGATAGGGATAAAAGAAACATCTTATTTTTTTCTTCAAAAATTTATGATCTCTAGTGGACTCCTCAGTAGGATTCGAACCCAGATGAAGTCCTGACCATTTGCGATTACTTTGAATTTGACCTTACTTTGTAGAGAATTTGATATACAATAAATCAAAAGTGAGTAGAGTATAGGTTATTATATGTGAGAGATATTCCGCTTCACAAATTGTGTCCTTAAAATCAGGGCTTCGATTTATTTATCATATTTACATGTTAGTATTTTTTAAGCTTTTTCATGGATTTAGGTTTGTGGTATGTACACAATGGACTAGTTTTATTTCATTTGAAATTACTATGAATTTATTATAAATGTAAGATCATTGCACAATATATAGAAGTACATATATACAAGATTCAACTCTGAATTCTTCGTCATTTCATGTGAATTTCTTTTTTATTCTCGTGATGAGTTAATTATAGATAATTAAGTTATTTTTGGTGTATGAGTTCAATTTATTCTCTTTTTATGATTTTTCTGATGTTTTACTCGGGAATTTAAGATTATCCATTTGCACTTGTATTTCAAAGTTGTCTTTGCATAAGAGTCTCCAAAATACAATTTATAGCATCAGTGCCTTTTACAATGATGGGAGATCATGGATGTCATGATGACTTTCTATATCATATTTGAAATTGATGACTAAATACTTTGAATCCTATTCTTATGATTAATTAATTAAGGGAAGTTCAGTCATTACTGTAAATAATAGATTTTTAGTCATTATTAATTTAATCTAACTAAAGCAACAACAATTCAAATAATCTATAATAAAAAGATTAATGCAATCATGCCTGCATTCATACATCAAACATGGATATGTGTGCACTGTGCGTGCACGTGCACTTTTTCAAAATTTGATATCATATAATATGAATATTTGTTAAAAAATCATAAACATCGATATGGATATAATTTTCAAGTTATTGGTGGATATAAAGATGGATACACAATGAAAATTTTGGCAGACATCCATTTGAAAGACATCCATTTGAAAATCCATCTATACACATATTATACACACGCGAATATATAAAATCTTAATGAAAGTATATATCTGCATCATACATGTGTAAGATCATACATGCAGAATTTAACAACTATAATGCAACTAACTCCTGCAATATAAAAAGGCCATTCTTTGTCGATTCTTCGTAATCCAACCCAGCCATCTTCATTATCTCCCTATCCCCACTGCCTACACATCCTCTTTGTCATTTTTATTAATTTTATATATATGTTAAAGTAAATTACAAGAAAATCCCTGACTTAGCACTCAATTTCAATATAATCCTTAAACTTTAAAGTCACAACGTGGTCCCCAAAATTGAAAGATGTTGAGAATGTAATCCCTCCATTAACTTTTTTGACAACATAGCCATTAACTTTCTTTTGGACCATTACACCCTTGGAGTGGTCCCCCCCCCCTCTAGAGTTGGTTGATGGTGGTCTAGCTTGAAGCTCCACCGTCAATGGCCACTGAGCACATCAAAGACCCCTGGAACGCAATTGGTCCCTCATCAGCGATCCATCCCCATCCGTTCCGGCAGGTCCTGTCGCCTCCACTGGTGCAAATAGCTATCCCCCTCCGGCGAGCACCACCCCTTCTCCTCCAAAGAGGATCTCACCATCCTTCGCGCGGACGTGCAGTTTGGCAACAACTGGGTCACCCTTGCCCGTTCTCTCCAGTAGTGACAACACTGTTGAGAATCACTGGAACTCCACAGGCAAGCATTGCTCCCCGACGAGGACCGCCTAACCCCCGCACCCAAGCACCAATCCTCCCCCTCTGCGTCATCGGATGTCAGCAACCTCTCCCTCTCACTTCCGGGAAGATCCGGCAACGGGGAAGAGGCGATTGTGGAGGACGTGGAGGCCAAACATACCATTATAGCCGTTACCCACCAACCCCCTTAGCACACACATACCATTACCACCTGTAGCTAAATCGGCGGCTCCATACCATAGAATCCTCCTTCCCATTTACCGGCAGATGCAATACCTTACATTCCCCACAAGAACATCTACTCCCCCCTTCGACCCTCATGGCCTCCTTCGTTATGCTCTTCTCCAAGTTCCTACGCCGACCTCATAGCCACATGCAGACCCCTCCGGCTCCGGTGCCGCTCGGAGAAGGGAGGGGCTGGCGCCTGGCAGGGAGGTGAAGGGGGCGAGGAATGCTGGCGACGACGGTGGAATCTCACGGGGGGGGGGGGGGGGGGGCAATTTGGGGAGATTAGGTTCTCCCTGCAGTGTATTTGGCCTTAGCTGGAGCTGTCTTAGTGAATAATCGAGAAGTGCCCATATAATATTATCAACCATAGGAGGAATCAATGATCAGATGTGTTACAGAGAAAAGCTACCCGGTTTGGAAGGGGGTATAATGGTCCAAAAGCATAAGTTAACGACTTTGTTGACAGAATAGTTAACGGAGGGACTACATAGTCAACATCAATCAACTTTGGGGACCACATTGTGACTTTCTAAAGTTTAAGGGCTACATTGAAATTGACTTCTCAAACTAATCATCTCTGTTATAAGATCAAATTAAACTGACAAATAGGCAATATAACAATATCGCTAACACATGTAATACGTAATCTGATGGATAATACATGCATGGATGTTTGTATTATCACAAATGGGTTGCGTAATCCGATGGATAACACCATGTATTATGTAACCTGATGGATAATACATACACGTTCGGTGATTATCCATGTCTATTTTAACAACTATATGTAACCATTTTGTATCCAAAGAGTAGGCATAAATTCATACAAGGTAAATTGCAGAGGACCATTATAAAACTAGCCAGGGATCCCCCAATCTGAGATAGTTACCTCGAGCATAACATGTGATCTGATGTCTCTCTACCGGATGTAGATTTCTGCATTGCCTCCCATACAAAGAGATGAAAGGAATGATGATAGAAGCCTCTGTTCAATTTTTAGTTTTTATCGAGTAGTACGACTGATTTATTTACCATATTATCCTCACTTTCGGTTGATTTTCCGAACTTGCTGAATAAATGTTTATCAGGTTTTACAAAAAAAAATAAGATAAACATTTATTCAGCATTTAGTTTTTACTGAGTAGAATGATTGATTTTTTAACCATAATATCCTCACTTTCTTTTTTGGATTTCCAGTACTTGCTGAATAAATGTTTATCAGGTTTTATAAAAAAACCTATAGCAAGTGACAAAATCAACTTCGAACCTGCTGTTGGGTGGTCCCAATTGTGTGTTCCTATCAGCGTCATCGTGTATTTAAAGTGTTACTAAATAATATATTTACTCAACTCCATTATAGGTTTGCAGTATAATTGCATCGGAGGATTGCAGTAGCTTTCTAGGATAAAAATTCCATGAACAAAATAATTTTACATCCCATGAATTGTCTGATCCGAATTTCCAGAAGATCATGAAAGGCTTTCAGGATGTTGTCAGAAAAAATCATCATAGACCACCAATATATTCGACATCGAAGACGAGGGAGGAATCTGGAGGAATAATGCAAGAACCTGGCCAAGGAAATGTGAGACATTAACTTAATTAGAATTAAGATTTGATCATATTTGTTGCCATAAACACGAAGGAAACTAAGGACACACTGGCCTTGTAAGGATATCCATTCCTTTATTAAGCATGTTTCATTTTATGTTAAAAGAATGACATGCTCAAAGACGGAGAATGAACACCAACATTTATCTTGTAATTTTGCCTTATAAGCTACCAGGTTGGCATTGCATTTAGTTTGCACTTGAGATGAATTTTTGGAGAAAATATTCGAAGAAGTAAAGATAATAATCACCTCCTTTGCAACCAGCCCCTCTCATCCCATAACCAAGCTGGGGAGGAATTTTTAGCGTGCGCCTTCCACCTGAATGATATATATGAAAATGGTAGTAAGAAAATTAATAAGTATATGGAAAATGATTGGCCACTATCAGTAAGAGATGTTGTCAAAGTCAATTAATTCTTAATAATGAAATATAGCATTCTAGTCTTATGTACCAGGAAGCATGGGAGGAATACCATCACCACCTAAGATGCCTTCATCCCAACCCTTGATAACCTGCAACAATTTGAAAGAGGATACAAGTCTGTCAAATTTGTCGAAAACATTGTGGCAAAATTAATAAAGAAAATGGTGTGCGTGACAATAGATAAAATGCAAATAAATACGAAATATCACAAATGGTGTTCTAATTAATGAGTTATGAAAGAAACCCAAAAAAAAGATGCAGAATACAAATTACTACAAATTGCATATCCTTACCCGTTTTTAAATAAGGACGAGGATGGGATGCGGATATTTACGGATATTAGAACTATGTTACAATATCCTTAAAAACGGATACAGATTGCATATGAGTAATATTTGTAATACTCTGTAAATTGGCTTAAATATATGTGAATTGGATGAATAACATATGATATAAATATATTAAATGTTTTTATACCAAATAAGGTAAGTTTCTCAAAAAAATATAAAGTAAAAGAAAGTGTAAAATTATGTTAAATATGGTTTAAAAAACAACTATATTTATATATGAAAATGGTGATACGGATGTTTCCATCTTATAACGGATACGGATACGGATGTCAAAGTCTTTAGGAAATGAATACAGTAGCGGATCAGATACATATACATACATACATACATGCATACATGCATACATATATATATATATATATATATATATATATATATATATATCCCCAGTTGCGGGATGTTCGTGTACCCACAATGCAGTCCAAGAGGGCCTCCGATGGGCTTATGCAGCATAATTCATGATTTCCATCTAGAAGAAAGGAGGCCTTCAGGTTAAGGATGACCACCCTCTAGAACTTAAACATGCATCTCATGTAGTTCACAAAACTAGTATCCACCATCAAAAAATATAGGACACGAGCTCATTAAAGCTTGCACATAGGCATGTGGTTTATACCATCCCATTAATTCGAGGGCAACAAGAAAGTAAACAGATTCACGCGAAATTTAACCCTCCCAGATTCCAAAATTCACAAGTCCGTTCTGAGTATAAACATGAAATTCCAATTAGGCATCTATCAGCAACATTTGGCCACTACTGCATCTGGTATAATATTTTTAATTTCAGAAGATTTCGAAAATAAGCTTCAAAAAAAAAGAAGATTCCGAAAACTAAATTATTTCTGATTTTGAATGGATGCGTTCAAGCCTTATATTCCGACATTTCCAGATTATTGGTTATACCTTGAACTCGTTCTCCTTTTTCCATCATGACCATGTGGACTAATCTACACTGATTGATACTCAATGTAACATTTCAGGTTGGGGGCCCACAGAAATTTGAGCCGTGAAATTCGGGGTTCCAACAGGTTGGTGATTAGGTGTCCACGGGCCAACCTGTAGATGCCCTGGAAATGCCCCCTCCCCCCTTCCTTCTCCACTCCAACGCTCCAATGGACCGTTAAAACCCGAGGGCCACCTCCCTCTTCTCCTCCCACATTCCTGCCCTTGCCACCAACATCAAAACCCTCACCACCTCTTCCCCCTCTCCTCCACCTCCTAGCCACCTCCACCACCGCCTTAATTCCATCCTAATCTCATGAAAGCCACATTTAGCACCGCCCCATTTGATATCTTATTCGTGTCCAACATCGTCAAGTTGAGGAATCCCATGACTGATTAACATTAGACATTGTATGACAGTTGTCAATGAGTTATTCATCTGTATTTGGAAGTGATTACGAAGTGGAAGTTATAACTCGATTTTGGCAGATTCCTGAGTTCATGGATTCTATAGTGCGTTGGAAAATCTTGAATGCAGAATAAATCTTTAGGCTTTTGGAAGTGGTGATTAAAGTTTATTTGCAATTTAGAAATAAATACTTCTTCAACAGGTATATCTCAATTAAATCATAGAAAGTTAACATGTAAATTCAAATATAATCATAAACAGTGGTGTTTATTATTATAGTGTAACCAATCTTTTCGTGATTGAATCAAAAGGTATATTAGGTATCATTCTTCATAGATCTTTTAGCACCAGTAGATCAAAAAATTTATTGCAGTTGGTGATGAGTTTCTGTAAAAAACCGGTGAATATCATATTAATGCACGTACATAATAAGGACTTGGGAGCATAAACGAGGAAACATCCAGAGCGTTCTATTGGATGTACAGGAAAACGTAAGGAAATCTATTTGTTGGTTGGGGATTTGATGGTGATGCAGATATAATAATATTTCCATTTGGTTATTGGTAAGATTCTTATGTTTTGTTGTATTTATTTATATTGTTTATTTCTCTTATCACGTTTATGTAATTTACCCTTTGAGCTTTTCGCCTATATAAGAGAGCTCTCTAGGGTTAGATGGAATACAAATTTTCATTCTCTTTCCACATGGTATCAGAGCAACGATCCTAGACCGGAGCATGTGCCCTAGAGTTCAAACCCACCAAAGCCCTCTCGCGCGCCGCTCGTCTCTTCCAGCCGAGAGCCGCCCCCCGCAGGGAAACCGCCCTGCGCCTCCGCGCGTGCAGTGCGTAGCCGAGCACCGCCCCCGCTCCGCCATGCCTGCTTCGTCTGCCTCTCGCGAGGCACGTGACCCCTCTTCTCGTGCCTCACGCGCGTAGCGCATCCCGCGCACAACGCGTCACTCGCGTGGCCTTGCTTGCTCCTCCACACGTCATCTCTCGCATGCAGCCCCTATCTCGCAGTCCTTTGCTCCCGCACGTCCCTATGTGATGCTTGTATTACGAAGGACTACAAGGAGCCCTTGAAGAATGGAAGGGGTTGTGGTATGAGTCTACACCCATAACCACCTTCATATATGTCCGTGTAGACATCCTTGTCTAAGTTTGTAACCCCAGCCTTTAGAGATTGTTGTCATCATGTCAGACAACAAGGCAGATATTCCATCCATGGGTGCCTTCAAAGGTCCAGCACCCATTGTGATGATGGATGGAACAAACTATGGGCCATGCAGTTCATGAGCATGATGCAGTGTAACGGCAAGAAGCATATTCTCACACAGGAGTAACCTGTTGACAAGACTGGGGATAACACCTCATGGGAGGCAGACGATGCCTATGTACGTGTATGGCTATCTGGCACGATATCCATGGAGATAGCAAATTACATTCTAAGTCAGCCCACGGCGAAGGCTATGTGGGATATCCTCGCCGCTACATATTCGCCTGCAAAGAACGAGTCGAAGATTCTGCAGCTCCAGCACGACATCTTCACTTCAAAGCAGAATGGTCGTCCTCTTCATACCATGTATACTTCTCTAAGGGTATGTTTGAGAAGCTACACGGTTACATTCCCTTGACTGCCACACCAGAACAACTCAAGGCATATTAGGGATTCGGTGATGACAGGAGTTTTTCTAGTGGCACTTGATCATGAGTATGATGCAACCAGAGCACAGATTCTTACTGATGCCACCATACCACCTATGGAGGAGGCATATCGCAGGTTGAGTAGACTTTCTATATCTCCTGGTGGCACCTAACTGTCTCAGACGTCCTTAGCCATGGCAGCATCCCATGGTAGAGGGGGACCTCCATCATTTCGAGGACTAGGTAGCCGTGGCAGGGGTGGTGGTAGTCGGACCTCTCGACAGCCGTGTACTTACTGTCACAGAACAGGTCACTCTGAGGAAACATGCTATTCCAAGCATGGGTTCCCAGCTACAGCTCGTGTTGCAGAGTAGACTCAGCAGGCAAGAGGTCCTTCACATGTCTCTGATCAGAGGTTTGATGATCTTATGGCGCGACTCAGAGAGATTATGCCTACCTCGGAGTCAGCAAGTTCTCCTTCAGGTTCATCAGATGTAGCTGCATCAACATCAGCATCAACATCCACGTCAGGTACAACATACGCTCTTACTAGTTGTTACAGGACGGATTTGTAAGAATGTATCATGGATTCAGGGGCATCTCATCATCTCTGTGGTGATAGAAGCCAGTTGAGTGATTTTCGTCCGTCTCAGACAGGACGATCTGTTGTGATAGCAGATGGAACACACTCTCCCATTACTGGTCAGGGGGAGGTGCAGTTGACTCCTGCAATGCGGCTTCAGAATGTCCTTTACGATCATGGATTTTCAATGAATTTACTATCAAAGGATTTACATTGTCGTGCCATATTTGATCCGTCTGCTCTTGTGTTTCAGGACATTCTCACGAGCAGGGTGATTGGAACTGGCCGTGAGCAAGGGGATCTCTACAGGCTGGTGAAATCTCCTTACGCTGGTGTCTCTTCTCTTCGTGCTGGATGTGTTTCTCCCTACATATGGCATCTTCAGTTTGGTCATCTTCCTCTGCAAAAGTTGTGTCACGTTCTTCCACAGATTTTCCCTCGCTCTATCCTTCAGTGTGAGGCCTGCCAGCTTGGGAAGCATCATCGGTCTACCTTTCATGGTCGTCAGGGTCGAAGTGGTCATGCTCTGTTTGAGTTAATTCATTTTGATATTTCGGATCCCAATCGTGTCCCAGATCATCAGGGACATAGGTTTTATCTTGTTGCAGTTGATGAGTTTTCGAGATTGTCTTGGGTATTTCTTCTTAAGAACAAGTCTGATGCAGGTCTTGTTATCCAATCCTTTATTAATGAAATAAGGAATATTTTTCTGTGAAAGTCAAGTTTATTCGTTTCGATAATACATTAGAGTTTTGCAGTACACAGCTTTCTCGATTCCTTAGGTCTCTTGGCATTGTGCACCAGACATCGTGTGCATATACTTCCCAACAGAATGGGGTAGCAGAACGAAAACACCGTCATCTGTTAGACGTCACCAGAACTCTTTTGATTCAGAGTCGTGTCCCTCATTCATATTGGGGAGATGCGGTTCTAACTGCTTGTTATCTAGTAAATTGTATGCCCTCTTCGGTGCTGGAAGAGAAGATTCCGTTCTTGATTACGTTTCCCGAGACGGATCTTTTCTCGCTAACGCCTCGTGTCTTTGGTTCTGTAGGACAAGCTCTCTCATAGAGTTGTCAAATGTGTGTTTGTTGGGTGTTCCAAGACCCAAAAAGGATATCGCTTCTTTGACCCTGTTCGACGAAGATACTATATTAGTGATGATGTTACATTTTTCAAGTCCATTATGTATTTTTCTCCCACAGGTGACAGGCTTACTCCTTCAGAGGATGGAGAAGAGGTTTATATGCCATTTCCTCCATCATTATCACCTATGACACCTTCTCCACCGCCACCATCACCACCTCCTCCACCGTCACCTCCACCGCCACCTACTTTCTTTCCGCAGGTTTACCAACGACGGCCCCCTGCTCATGTGCATCCTCTATCATCCAGCACGCCCAAGGTATATTATGAACATTTGAGTTTTTCTGATGGCACTGGTGATTTGCATGTACAGACTGAGGTACAGGACGTAGATACAATGTCTTCTACATCTGCTGAGGATATGGATATTCCTATTGCACTAAGGCGGCAGAAACGGGCATGTACTATGCATCCTATTGGATCTCATGTTTCCTTAGGCGTTTTTCCAAGGATTTTCAGAGATTTGTTGTTGGTTTGTCTACCGTGGAGATACTGTGGTCATATCAGGAGGCATTATAGAGCAGTCAATAGCGTTTGGCTATGGAGGAGGAGATGGCAACTTTACAGCCACGAGGTACGTGGAGTGTTGGCCATGCTCCACCAGACGCATCTGCTGTTCGCAGCAAGTGGGTATTAACTGTGAAGCATCAGGCTGACGGTACAGTAGACAAATACAAGGCCAGATTGGTTGCTCGTGGGTTCACCCAAACCTATGGGGTGGATTATCAGGACATCTTTTCTCCTGTTGCACGTCACTCTACCCTGCAGATTCTTATTGTTGTTGTAGTTCGTGATTGGCCACTTTTCCAATTAGATGTAAAGAATGCTTTCTGGTATGGAGATCTGCAGGAGGAGGTTTACATGCAGCAGCCATATGGGTTTGCTGTTGAGGGGGAGTCCAGTATGGTGTGCCGTCTTCATAAGGCTATCTATAGCCTTAAACAGATATGAGGGCTTGGTTTCAGAAGCTCTCGAAGTTGATTGAACATAAGGTGCTTGTCAGATCCACTGCAGATCATACTCTCTTTGTTAAGAGAAATCAAAGAGGTATTGCAGTTGTTTTGGTTTATGTTGATGACATTGTTATCACTGGCAGCGATGAACAGGGCATTCAAGCAGTTAAGGATTTTCTTGGGCAACAGTTTGTTACCAAGGACCTTGGCACACTTTGTTACTTCCTTGGCTTAGAGTTTGCACAAAATCAACAGGGTATGGTTATGACGCAAAGGAAGTATGTTACTGATCTTCTATCTGAATAGGCATGACAGGATGTAGACCAGCTACTACCCCAATGGATCCTAATGCTAGGCTCTATGATGATGACTCTGAGGAGGTGGACAAGAGATGACACAGAGAGCTGGTAGGGAAATTATTATATGTTACTATTACCAGGTCTAGTATATCTTTCGTTGTGAGCAGAGTGAGCCAGTTCATGGAGCAACCCAGGCAGGCACACATGAACGTAGTGTGCATGATCTTGAGATATCTAAAGTCATCTCCAGGTGCAGGTCTTCTTTTTAGAAGAGATACTTCTCTTACAATTATTGGGTGTGCAGATGCATATTATGCTGGGTGTCCTAAGGACAGGAAGTCCACTTCAGGTTTCATTGTGTTTGTTGGAAGCTCATTGGTCTCATGGAAGAGTAAGAAACAAACTGTTGTTGCTCGGTCTAGTGTTGAATCAGAATATAGGATCACATCCCAAGGGAGTACAGAAATGATGTGGGTCAAGTTTGTCATGACTGATCTAACGATTGAGGTGCCTCTTCCCATGCACCTCAAATGTGATAATCAAGCAGCCTTGTTCATAGCTAATAATCCAGCATTTCATGAGAGAACAAAGCATATTGAGGTAGACTGTCACTATACTCGTGAATTGATCCAAAAGGAGCTTATTTCAACGTCTTATGTTGCTTCAGGTGATCAGATTGCATATATGTTCACCAAAGCTCTTGCAAGAGGTCCATTTCATCATTGTTGTTCCAAGCTGAGCATGATAGATATATATGCTCCAGCTTGAGGGGGAGTGTTAAGATTCTTATGTTTTGTCGTATTTATTTATATTATTTATTTCTCTTGTCACGTTTATATAATTTACCCTTTGAGCTTTTCTCCTATATAAGAGAGCTCTAGGGTTAGATGGAATACAACTTTTTGTTCTCTCTTTCCACAATTATTATTGAAATATAAAATGCGGAAATATAATAAAGAAATATGAAAACATGGAACGATCAGGTTTTACGTGGAACCATGCTCCGTGAGGAGCAGTGACACCACGGGAGAAGGCTTTCAAGGGTTGGATCGTCTATTGCAATCTCTCAATGAGTAGAAGGGGTGTGGGTCTCCTTATATAGCCAAAGACAGACCAAGTCCCGCAAATAGTAGATGTGGGACTAAACATGAGTGGCGGTAATTGAATCTGCAAGAGATACAATTAACCAACTATTATATACTCCAACACTCCCCTTCAAGCTGGAGCTGAGAAAGTTGCAGCTTGTAATAAAAGAAAATATAAAATACATCTTCACTCGATATATCTGTGAGAGATGGGGATAGAGAAACCCCCCTCTGATGGGGATAGAAACACCCCATTTGAAGTAATTGTTGCTGGTAAAAAAAACCTCGCTCGAGGACGGGTCAGCGACGATCAGGTTACATGGAAAGAACATCAGTCGTGGGCTTCAAAAAAAAGAGCATCAGTCGTGCATGTAGTAGTCGATGTGACAACCAGGTCATGTCTGAAGTAGAGTCATTGTAATAAAAGAAAGTCCATTGCGGAGTAGTAGTAGAGGATAGAGACACCTTGACTAAGTAGTCGATGCTCGGTGAAGACGGTTGATAGCAGTAATAGTCTGGAGTGTCAGTCTGTTAGTCGGGGATGGGTAGTAGAAGTAATGTTGATACATCTCAAGAAGAAGAATGTATGCCCTATATAAATGCCCCTTTCTCTTGTACTTAATAGAATGAGAGCATGGATCATCAAGTTGGGAGAAACCAAAACAAAACATGCATGTTTTTCTCTCTTTTTTCTTTTTTTGTGCTTCCTGGATGCCGTCAGATTTAGGTTCTCAAATTTACTAATGACGATCTCTTCATATTTGAACTTGAACCATTGCCTCTCAACAAGACATTCGAACCAATATATGAATAAACTTTGAACATATAATCAAATCTCAAAAGGAACAAAAGTTATAACCCGTACAATAAAATCTAGATCCCAAAAATCGAACCACTCTGATACGATATTGAAATATAAAATGTGGAAGCATAATCAAAACAAGAATGAATAAGATAAAGAAATATGAAAACATGGAACGCTCAGGTTTTACATGGAATCCTACTCTGTTAAGAGCGGGATGAAACCACGAGAGAATGCCAAAAAGGGCCAGATCGTCTATTGCAACCTCTCAACGAGTAAAGGGGGTGTGGGGCTCCTTATATCTCCCCACAGACAGACCGAGTTCTATAAATAGTAGATGTGGGACTAAACATGAGTGAGGGTAATTAGATCTTGGAGAGATCCAATTACCCTACTCCAACTGTGCAACATTTCTCTTAGTTCTAATTGGATTATACATATCATTTTGTTGAAGTGTTTGTTCTTGTTTTTAATAGTCATTGTATTGTGTAGTGAAATATGTCAACTTGTTCTTCACATATTGTTATTATTTTGATGGATTATTGTTACTGTGAATCCTTAACATTTTTGCCAGATTCTTCTTTTCCAAGTATTGATCGATTGTTTCATGTTACATTTTGAGTCAATTTGATCATTTTTAGTGATATTCCATGGGTATTCATGACCCATTCACTTAATTTGGATACCCATTAAGGGTACCCGTTGGAACTGATCTGGCTGACCCATGACCCGGTACTGATGGGTCAAGGCTGGTATTCTTGATTAAACAGGTCGGATACCCGTCCCGTGCATACCCTTATCTAGATATATCTATGGATTCAGAGACCGATAATTTTTCACTTTCCATGTTAAATCATTGTGTTCTAAAAAAAGAGAGGATAGGCACCCAACAAATGCACACCTGTTTTATTTCACTTACCACCTTAACAACCAGTTTAAAAGCACAATGTCCAATCTTTACACAGAGATTATGCATGCACAATCGCATTATCCACACAAAAATGTTAATACTGAGAAACCGTCAGATTCATCACAAGCCAGACATCCCAAATGATCACACATGACCTTGCCCTCTACAATCTGGAGTGCTATGTCACCTTTCAAAGCTAATATAAAACTTCTCTCGTTGTCAGAGGAATCTATCCATGGTATTCATGTGTTCTTCCAAATCTCTTTCACGAAGTTACATCTAAAGAAGAGGTGGGGAATATTTTCCCTCCCTTTCTTGCAAATTGGATTCACGAAGAATCCATGTAGCCGACCCTACTTAATTGTGGGAAACGGCTTTGTTGTTGTATATTGTTGTATGCCTTCTTTACCAATAATTATCCATCTACCCACTTTGAATTATCTTTGGTATCTCGTGGGGACTCCACATCCAGTCCTAAAGTTCCCAAAAGCTTCCAAAAGTTCTGAATCCTTTGATCAGAGAGCTCCACGATGAAAGTCGAGCAGCAAGTGCCACAGCAATCATCGGGTTTTTCCCAACATTCAACAACATACTTTTCTGTCTTCTTATTATAAGAAAGTTTTAAACAAGCCTTGTACCTTGGTGAAATCTGTGGTAGGGGAGCGACCGCTCCGAGACTCGCGACTAGGGAAAGTAGTTCTGTGATACTTTCCCCACTGACACGCTTCACACTGAAAAGACAAACTTGGTGAAATCTGGGGCAAGATATGATGCAGCTTCTGAAGAGGAAGATGACCAAGGCATAGATGCCATGTAAAAGGAGAGATTGTTCCGTTGGACTGAGATGAGACACCAGCATAGGGAGCTCTGACCAACCGATAGAGACCATCCTGCTCACAGCCACAGCCAATCACCCTGCCCGTGAGAATGTCTTGAAAAATAAGAGACGATGGATAAAAAATAGCACGACGGTGCAAATCCTTTGTAATCTGACTTATAGATAGTAAGTTCATTGAAAAATCTGGAGCATGCAAGACATTCTGTAGATGCATAGAGGGTGTCAAACTGATCTTCCTCTGTCCAATGATGGGGGAATGAGTCCCATCTGCTATTACTACCGATCGCCTTGGCGGAACCTCCCTGTATGTTGTAAGCTTATCTCTGTCTCGACAAAGATGATGTGGAGTCCATAATCCAATCTGAAACATCAGAACTATGACAGGACGTAAAGGCATAAACACTACCTGATGTGCTAGCTGGGGTTGACGTACTGGCAGAGGCTGAAGCTGCTATGTCCAAGTGACCTCCTGGTGAATCAATAGAGGCAGGAGGCATGATATCACAGAATATGGCGACAAGATCCTCAAACCGTTAATCTGAAGTAGATGGATGTGGAGGCGCAACGTGCTCGGTTACACGGGCTGATGCAGGAAAACCATGCTTAGAATAGCATGTATCCTCCATATGACCAGGGAGATGACAAAAGGTACATGGCTGACGGAAGCGGCCACCTCGACCACGAGGTCCACGGCCACGAAAAGAAGAAGAGGCTCCTCTGCCTCTGGAAGCTGCCATCGCCGAAGGAGGTGGAGTAGTAGCAGTAGAGGGAACTGTGATTCTGTTGAGCCTTCAATACACTTCCTCCATTGGAGGAATAGTGGCATCCGCCAGGATCTGCGAGCGAGCCGCATCATATTTCGGGTCAAGCGCCGCTAGTAAGATCCCCATCATTGTAGCATTTCGAAATGTCTTCTGTTGCTCAGGAGTCGCCATAAGGGGAATAATACTGTAAAGCTTCTCAAACATCCCTTGTATGGATGTATATAACGAATGTACAGGCCGGCCATTATGCTTGACCGTAAATATATCATGCTGAATTTGGAGGATCTTGGTCTCATTTCTCATCTGCGAGTATGTCCCAGCAAGGATATCCCACATTGCCTTAGCAGTGGGCTGATGGAGTACATCATTAGCAATCTCTATCATCAGTGTGCCTGAAAGCCAGACCTTGGCATACGAATCATCAGTCTCCCATGAGGCATAAACCCCAGTCTTTTCTACCGGCTCATCTTCGGTAAGAATGTACTTCTTACCATTTGACTTCGTGAGACTCATGAACTGCATCGCCCAGAGCTCGTAATTCGTCCCATCCATCTTGACTATGGGTCTTGGACCTTTGAAGATGCCAATGGAGGGCATATCGACTTTGTTTTCTGACATTGATGCTGGAGACGGAGAACTAGGGTTTGTAGACCAATGAATAAATGTCTACATAAACATGTAAGGATTTGAGTGCATATGTAGACTTATGCACTCAAATCCATAAGGAACGAGAGAGAAGGTGACGGGGGTGGTGCCGGGTGGGGGGGCGGGGCTGGAGGCTAGATGGTGACGGGGCGGCGGGAGGAGGGGTGGAGAGATGAGGGGTTGCGGGAGGAGGGGCAGCGGGAGGGGGGTGGTGTTGACGAGATGAGGAGGGGAGAGGGCGGCGGCGCCAGCGAGTAAGGAGAAGAGGGGGCGACTAGGATTTTAGGGTGGTGGCTCTGATACCATGTTGTCAGAAAGGAAAATGAGAAGATATTTTGCCAAAGAACCCTAGGCACTCTTATATAAAGAAAACATATGGGTAAATTACATAAGTTGGAACAAGGAAAATATATATAACAGAAAAGTTTATAAACTCTAGAAATATCTCTACAAGTATCAGCGGAGAAAGCGCATTATTCTTGAAAGAGTTCAAGAATAATTTAATTGTTGATAATGCATCTAAGCATTGAGAAATGGATAATTAAATATGATTTAATTATCATAAATAATGTGAATATGATTCATATTATTTGGACACATGAGAATAGTCATCTAAGATAATTAAATATGATTTAATTATCAAGGATATGATTAATTTGGATATCAGTATCTATAATAATCATAAATGTTATAAATGGGATTTATAATATGTTGGAGAGATTTAATTGTAAATAGTATTTACAAATTAAATGTTGATGTGAATTGGATTACATTGAACAATTAATTGTAAATGCAATTTACATTTTATATTGGATGTATGAGTATGATTCATAATTCTCAATGACGTGATTTGTTGAGATATTTGTATCTCTTCATATTTATTTCTTATTTCATTTTCTTTATGTACCTTTCATGTAATTAACCCAGGGATTTTCTCCTATATAAGAGAGCCCTAGGATCTCTTGAATATCAAGCGATTTTATTTTCCCAACATGGTATCGGAGCAACGGTCCTAGACTGGGATTCCTGTATCTTATAAATCCCTAACCCTACCTACCAGCCCCAAACCCCCTTCTCCCCAGCATCGTCGGTCGTTCGCTTATCCAGCCCTCCGCTGTCGCTCGCCCGGCCGCCCATCCCAATGCCGCCGCCCTCCACCCTCTGTACAGCTCTCAGCCCAGCTGCGGGCCATCCTAAGGCGTGTGTTGTTGCTCCACCAGCAGTCGGTCGCTGCTCTGCCCTTCATGGGCCTCTCCGACGCCATAGGTACGCTGTTCGATTACTGCTAAAGCACATACGGTCTAACTTTGACCAAAGATTGTGATTTTGGGCGCATAAATCACATCTTCGGGACTAAGACTTCATCAAGTTTTGAAGAGGATGGTCTTATGAGTCTACACATACAACTACTCCCACATATGATTGTGAAGACGCACTCAGAGTAGTCTACTTCCCAGTCTTGTTACAGATTTGTTTTTGCTCGGCATTCTTTTATCATGTTAGAAATCAAGGGTGACATTTTTCATCGTCCGATAATTTCAAGCGCCCGACTCCCATCGTCAAGATGGATGGGACCAACTACGAGTTGTGGTCCATGAAGTTTCACACCCTCATGCAGTGCCATAACAAGGAGCACATTCTGATAGAGTCCGAGACCGACAGACAAGACTGGGCCTAATGCTTCTTGGAAGCAAGATGATGCTTATGCATGGATTTGGCTCTTCGGGACGCTCACCACGGAGATTGCCAACGACAGCCAATCAACCCACAACCAAGGCCATGTGGGACATCTTGGTTGCCGCATATGGGCAAGCCAAAAATGAGAGTAGGATTCTTCAGCTACAGTACGACATTTTTTCGACCAAGCAAATGGTCGACCTTTTCATGCCCATTTTCACATCTTCGAGGCATGTTTGAGCGCCAGCATAGCTTTATGCCTATTATTACCAGCACCGAGCAGCAGCAAGCATATCGAAATGCCACAACGACAGCAGTCTTCCTATCAACACTTGACTCTGAGTACGATGCAGCTCGTACTCAACTTGTTACTGGTGAGACGATACCTCCAATGGAGGAGGTCTACAAGAGGTCGTACAGGATAGTAGCCAGCGTCTTGCCATGGAGGAGGAAATGGCCATGTTGCAGTCTCGTGGTACCTGGAATGTCGTTTCCCCTCCTTCAGGTGCCTTTGTTGTAGGGTGCAAATGGATTTTTTTTGAAAGCCTGAAATAGGGGGAGACACTCGTCGGTGTTCGCCCCATCTTTTATTTATTAAACGAAAACAGAAATAGAGGTAAAAGCAAAAATGACGACAACAAGCCATATCAATTACAAATCCCACTCCTCCACTAATCTCGCGGCATGAATCCCCACGTTTTCCTTGTAGAAGCGTTGCCCCGAGAAGAGTAAAGCATTCCTTCCCAGCCAAACGGTCCACAAGATGGCCATAGGATTTATCAGCTCCCTCCTAGCTGTGCTCCTATTCGCTACCAACGAGCTACAGAAAGCCGCGAGGTCCTCAACGCAAAACCATGTCAGACCGGTCCCCCGCCATATCTGGATCACCTTGGGGCATCTAAAGAATAGATGCTCGACGGACTCAATCGCCTCCTCGCATAGAAGGCACCTATCAGAGGTGGACCCCAGAAGCCTAGCACACCGATCCCTTGTCATCAGCCTTTGTCTCCGAAACAACCACAAAACAGAAGCCGATTCGCTCCGGCAACTTGAGACCCCAAAAAAACGCACAGTCGCGAATCATATCCTCCGAGCGAAAGGGCGGGGGCCTGCAAATTGCCCCAAAAGCCTTCTTAACTGTGAATGGACCCGCACGCCAACCCCAATGGTCCCTCCCTTACGTTGGTCGCCCCACATCCCTAAGAGCATCCAGCATCGCCATGAACTCCTCGAGTCTCTGGTCGAAGAAATTAGATAAGAAGGTCGGGAATCAATTTCCATCCGACCAGCAAGACGCAACCATCACATTTTCATCATCCGCAAGAGCAAATAATTGTGGGAACCGTGAACAAAGCCCCCCCCCAATCTAGTCATCGGACCAAAAAGCGAAGGATTCGCCCCGCCAAGGATCACAAGGACAATTCCTCGAGAAAACCTCCACCACCCCCCTCCTGGGAGAGTCCATGCGAGCACCCGACCTTGGCGGTGCCCCCCTCCCCCACACACCGTAGATCTTGCGCAGCACGGTACAACAAGGATCCTCCCCAGGTCCCCAAATTCTGCTCGCCTACTTAAGAAGCAAGGCCTCGTTCATTTGCTCCAAACACTTTACCCCCAGCCCCCCCCCCCCCCCCCCCGATTCTTATGGAGCGTAATTTCCTCCCACCCAACAAGGTGAATGCCCCTTGATTCCTCCCTATGCTTACCCCATAGGAAACCACGCATACGCTTCTCCAGCCGGTCACGAATTCCCTTTGATATACGACGGTTTGATAGAAAAATAAATCGGGATGGAGGATAGGACCACATTGAGGAGGACATAACCCCCCCCCCTCAATAAGACGGCCGACTTCCACTCCGCCAACCTCGTCTCTACCTTCTCCACGACTCTGAGCCAATCTCTTGTCCTCGTTCTGCCCACAGCCAAGGGCATCCCCAAATAGTCCATCGGCAAAGAGCTGGAGTCCGACCCTAACGCCTGCGCACAAGCATCAGCCACATTCACAGATAGTTCGATAGGATGACCTTCGACTTATCAGCATTCTTGAACAAACCGGATAATTCACTGTATATTTCCAAAGCCACGGCCATGCCACTTGCCTCCGCTACCCCTCCCCCCCAATGAAAAAGAGAGTATCGTCGGCGTACTGTAAGAGTTGAATCGGCGACCCGTCCCTCGAGTATCCATTTGAAAGCCCGCAATTAACCACACGAAGAGCAATGTTTGTCAGGACGTCCGCGGCGAGGACAAACAACATAGGAGAAAGAGGGCACCCCTGACGCATACCCCTTCGAAGCTGGAAGAAGCCCCCTTCCGGGCGACCATTCACCATGACCGTAAAAGATGACGTCGTCACACAGCGCCTCATCTAAGTGATCCACCTCTCCGGAAATCCCTTCCTCCGCAACACCGACCAAAGAATCTCCAGTCAAGGCTATCGTAAGCCTTTGCAAAGTCCACATTCCACAATACACCGCGCTTATCCCTCCTCCTCCAGTCTGCAATGATCTCCGACGCGAGAGTGAGGCAGTCCGAGATCTGCCTCCCCGGAATATAAAGCATATTGCAGCGGGGAGATAGTGCTATCAAGAACACGACTCAACCTAATAGTGAATACCTTCGCGACAATCAGATATAAAGTGTTAGAAACCGCAATGGGACGGACGGTAGTCGTCAATAGCTTCCGGCGCCGAGAACTTGGGCAACAAAATGATCATAGCTCGGTTAATCCTTTCGAAGCCCGCATTGCCCAAACAGAACTCAGAAACGACCTCCAAAACCTCAGAGCCAACCAAATCCCAAAAGTCCTTGTAGAAAGCCATTGGGAAGCCATCTGGTCCCGGAGAGGCATCCGCGTTCAGGGCCCAAACCGCGTCCTTAATCTCCTCCAAGGACACGTCCCGAGTGAGCATGTCGCAAAAAAAGGGTGACACGGGCGTTGCACCAAGACCCAACCACCTCCAGATCCTCGGAATAGTCCTCGATGAGATCCCTTTGAAGTGCTTGACAATAGCTTTCCCCATTTCCTTGTTCCCATCCACGCGGACCCCATCTATCGTAATCAATCATAGTGCATTGGACCGGCATCTATAGTGAAGCATCAAGCAGATGGCAGTGTGAATTGCTACAAGGCAAGGCTTGTCGCATGAGGGTTCACCCAGACTTACGGGTGGACTATCAGAATACTTTTTCACCGATGGCTAGACATTCGACATTGCGCATTCTTCTATCAGTTGTTGTATCTCGAGATTGGCCTCTATACCAACTTGATGTGAAGAATGTGTTTCTATATGGAGATCTATAGGAGGAGGAATATATGCAGCAGCCACAAGGATTTGCTGCTGAGGGGGAGTCTCAGAAGGTTTACAGGCTCCACAAGGCGATTTAAGGCCTGAAACAGAGTCTGAGAGCTTGGTACCAGAAGCTGTCAGAATTGATTGAAAACCAAGGGTTTGCGCGGTCCACTGCGGATCATTCGTTGTCTGTCCAGAGGACATAGAGAGGTATTGTTGCTATTCTAGTTTATGTTGATGATATTATTGTTACGGGTGATGATGAGCAGGGCATTCAGACTGCCAAGGAGTTTCTAGGTCAGCAGTTTGTGACCAAGGATCTTGGTAGTCTTCGTTACTTCCTTAGATTAGAGTTTGCCAGGAACCAGTAGGGTCTTGTGGTGACCCAGAGGAAGTTTGTGACAGATCTTCTACTTGAGATAGGGATGATAGGGTGCAAGTATGCTACTACCCCTATGGATCCTAGCATCTGATTATATGATGAAGATACCAAGGAAGTAGATAAGAGGAAATACAAGGAACTCGTTGGCATGCTTCTCTATGCTACTATCACCAGGCTAGACATATCCTTTGTTGTAAGCAAGGTGAGCCAGTGCATGGAGCAGCCCAGAAAGGTTTCATATGGATGTTATCTATATGATTTTGAGATATCTGAAGCCTTCACCAGGTATTCATCTTATATTCAGCAGAGGTACTTCTCTTGAGGTGACAGCATGTGCAGACGCAGATTATGCAAGATGTCTTAGGGACAGGAAGTCTATGTATGGCTTCGCTATTTTTGTTAGCAGCTCACTTGTGTTATGGAAAAGTAAGAAGCAGACAGTGGTTGCTAGATCTAGTGCAGAGTCCGAATACAGGGCCATGGCTCAGGAAAGTACAGAGATGATGTGGGTTAGGTCGATTATGATTGATCTTGTTATTGATGTACCTCTTCCCATGCAACTTCAATGTGGCAATCAAGCAGGACTCTTTATTGTAAATAATCATGATTTCTATGAAAGGACCAAGCATATAGAGGTGGATTGCCACTTGTTCGGAAAAATAGTTGCGATTATTCTTGGAGCCTTAGACTCTCTTATATAGGGAGAGGTCTATGGGCAAATTACATATGGTAGACAAACGAAAAGACAATAAATAAAAGATACAAAAACATAAACTAAACTTCTACACTCCCCCTCAAGATGGAGCATAGATATCTATCATGCTCATCTTGGATAGGCACTTCTGGAAGGGACCTCGAAGTAACGCTTTGGTAAGAATGTCTGTCGTTTGATCTCCTGAGCTGACATGGGTGGTAGAAATAAAACCTTTCTGGATCATATTACGGATATAATGGAAATCCACCTCAATATGCTTCATCCTCTCGTGAAAAGCAAGGTTGTTTGCAATGAATAATGCAGCCTGATTGTCACATTCTAGTGATAAGGGAAGTGGAGCATCTATATGTAGATCTGTCAAAACTGCGCGAACCCACATCACTTCTGCACATGCTTAGACCATAGCTCTATACTCTGATTCAGCACTAGATCTCGCAACTACTGTTCGCTTCTTGCTCTTTCATGAAAAAAGTGACTCCCCAATGAATATAGCAAAGCCTGATGTAGATTTCCTATCCTTCGAGCACCCTACATAGTCTGCATCTTTACATGCTGAAATAGTAATATTGTAATAGTGCCCTTCTTCCTAAACATCAAACCTGCACGTAGAGATGACTTAAGATACCTTAGTATCATATGTATGGCGTCCGTGTGTACCTGGCGAGGTTGCTCCATGAACTGGCTCACTTTATTTACTGCAAATGTAATAGTATCTGGTCTGGTAATAGTAACATAAAGGAGCCTCCCTACCAGTTCTCTGTACCTTCTTTTGTCAACCTCCTCAGTGTCGTCATCATGCATCTTCATGCTTGGATCCATTGGTGTAGAAGCAGGTCGACATCCAAGCATACATGTGTCACTTAGCAAGTCAGTGACATATTTCCTCTGAGTCATCACGAGTCCTTGTTCATTTCTAGCAAACTCCAATCCAAGGAAATATCTCAGTACTCCTAAATCCTTGGTAACAAATTCATGGCCCAAGAATTCTTTTGCTATTTTTATTCCTGTACATCATCTCCTGTAATGAGTATATAGTCAACATACACCATAATGACAGTCATACCTCTAGATGTCCTCTGTATAAAGAGTGAATGGTCTGCATTTGACCTTTTGAATCCTTGCTTCTCAAACAAATCTGAGAGCTTCTGGAATCAAGCTCTTGGGCTCTGTTTTAGGCCATAGATCGTCGTATGAAGCCTGCATACACGTACACACTCCCCCTCAGCAGTAAACCCAGGTGGATGCTGCATGTAAACCTCCTCCTGAAGATCACCATATAAAAATGCATTTTTGGCATCTAATTGAAACAGAGGCCAATCTCGAATCACGGCAACAGATAGAAGAATCTGTAAGGTAGAGTGTCAAGCAACAGGAGAAAACGTGTCAAGATAATCTACCCCATACGTCTGAGTAAATCCCCGAGCAACCACTCGAGCCTTGTACCTATCAATACTGCCATCGGCATGATGTTCATTGTAAACACCTACTTGCAACTCACAATAGATGCCCCAATAGGAGCTGGAACAAGACTCCAAGTACCTCTCGACTGAAGGGCGGACATCTCTTCCTCCATAGCTAGGCGCCATCTACTATCGGCTAATGCTTCCTGGTAGGTCCTTGGAATATTCACAGCGGATAAAGCACCTACAAATCTCCTGAAATCTCCTGTCAGGCGCTCAAAGGTAACATGAGAAGCAATCGGATATGAAGCACATGACCTCTTCTGCTTTCTCAGTGCAATTGGCAAATCAAGATCTGCATTAGTTGTACCAACATCCACGTCATCCACTGCTTGTTCCTGCTAAGAAATGCCGCCAGTCCCGTCATTAGGAATAATGTTATCAGAACAAACCTGGGGCATGTTTGATGATTGTCCATGATTATGAGCAGAGGCTGGCCGTCGACTGTAGTGGCGTGGTAGGGGAGGAACCAAAGATATGGGAGGTGGTAGAGGTGGTGGCAGTGGTGGAGATGGTGGTGGTGATGGGGATGACGGTGGTGGAGATGTAGGGGCTTGCTGTGGCGCATACAAGGGTGAAGGAGGAATATAGATTTCATCATTTATAGCTGATGGCACCAATCTGTCACCTGTAGGAGAGAAAAACATAACTGACTCAAAAACGTGACATCTGTGTTAGAAAATCGGAAGCGGAAGCATAAACATGGAAAAGAAATAAAGAACAAGAAGAACACAAAGATTTTTACGTGGAACCCTACTCCGTGAGGAGCGGGATGAAACCACGGAGAAGCCCTCAAAGGGGCGGATACTTCATTCCTTTTTCTCAATGAGTACAGGAGGTCTGGGGCTCCTTATATAGCCTTCCCAGAGCCTCCAAGTCCCACCATTGGGCGGTATGGGACTAAACACAGGATGGGGGTAAATGGATCTTCTCCAAGATCCATTTACCCTGCTACAACTCAATAGGTGCACTACTAAATACTCCAACACTCCCCCTCAAGCTGGAGCATGCAATGCTCAGCTTGGACAAACAAACAGAAAGAAACTCAACTCACGCTACAGGACACTACGGACAATATCAACCCAACGCGCACATGCTGCAGTCGAGGACGTTGCTTCTCATGCCGTGCAGGTGAGGAGGACGAACGGGCTGGAGTGTGAGTCAACTGAAGACTCAGAATCTGACCATCGAGTCTGAAATTGCACCTGAAGTCCTCCTCGTCGGAGAACTGGGTCTTTCCCATCTGGCTCAGAGAATGGTACACTGCTCTGGTGTACCTATGATACCACATGAAAACCCTTGCCCTCAAGGGAATGGTCCTCTGCTCTGGAGTCCCTATGGCTCACATGAAAACTCTGGCCGAACAACAACAAGGATGATGGGGACCACGAAACAAAAGATGGCAACATATGCTCATCTGACAATGACCGCAAACTCGTGCGTGTCTGAAACTGGACTCTCTCTGGAGATCTCAAAACTGGGCCTCTCATCTTGGAGTGCCTCAAACTTGACTCTGACCAATTCGAATGTCGAGTCTGAATCTGCGCATCAAAATGGGACTCGGAATCTGAACGTCGAGTCTGAAATTGCGCATGGAAAATCTGAATCTGAACTGTAGAGTCTAGAAATCTGACTTGGTCTCTAATCTGGAATCTGGAAAATCTGGATCTGACTCGGACCTGTGACTCTACACAATATACTCCCCCTTTCTCCCATACTTGTCGGAAAATGAACATCGACAAAGTTGGGAGAAGACAATGACATGGGGAAAACATGAATATTCTCGAACAAATTGTTGCGGCTTTTCATTTTTTTTTCATTTTTTTTTAGCCGTCACATTTTTTTAAGCCGTTTCACATTTTTTTTCGGCTTCGCAAATCCTTTTCCTTTTTTTTAAGCCGTTAATTTTTTTTAATACGGCTTTCGCAAATTGCGTACGGCTTTTTCTCATGTACGCGTCTTTTCTCTCTCCCTTTTTTTAAAAAAAAAACAAACTCCTCTTTCTCTCTCTTTTTGTAACAAACTTCATTTCCTTTTTTTTTCAACTTCCTCTTTCTTTCTTTTTTTTATCATACGGCCTGTACCCTTCTTTTTTTTTGCTTGAAACAGTACATTGCCCACATGGGGCCTAGACACAAAATTTTTTTTTTTAAACCCATCGAAGCCCGCTTGGGCTTTAGGGTTCCCAATGGGTAACCCTCGCCAGATGGAAGGAGGGTGTCGCCGCCTGAGTGTTGCGTCAGAAGAAGAGCCCGTGCGCGCAGGATCTCGCGAGAGCTTGGAGGCGTGATGAGTTTGCAGAGGATGCGTGATGGGTTCGCAGGGGCCTTCGGCTGTGATGGAGCGGCGCGAGAGGAGGTGCGCAGCTATGAGGGAGGTCACGAGACCTTGTCGTGTTGTTGAAGACGCTGCCTAGAACCGCGCGAGAAGGATGCGCTGCTGATGGGTTTCGCTCCTGGATGGGAGGGGGGGTAGCAGCGATGGGGGCTGCATCGTGCAGGGCTGCTCGGAGTCTCCTGCGAGCAGGAAGCGCCACCGATATGCGCGCAAGGAGGGAGAAGTCGGGGACTGGCAAGGAGACGTGTCGCCAGCAAGGGGATTCTGGAGGGCTCGCGCATCGCTGGAGATGCGCGCATCGATGACGGATGGTGCGGGCTTCTGCCTGTAGCCGAAAAGGGTGCGTCGCCTGGAGGGGGATCGGGAGGGCGCTGCTTGCTTCTTCGAGAAGGGTGCGCCGCACACCTGAGAGCTCTTGTATCTGATGGAGGAGGAGCCGCAAGGGGTTAGAGGTCGAGAGATCGCCGCCTGCGATGCCTTTGCCTCATTTGCGCCTGGGAGGTGGCGTGCAGCCCTCTGTTCTGAGCGAATCGGAGTAGTGATGCTATGCACTGAATATGCGTTGCAGTGGATGGAATCAAAAAAATTGATCCCTGATCTAGGGTTCCGAAAATGAACCAGAGATGTTGGGTGGCAGCCGCCAGAGATCATCTCGTGCCGAAGAACATGTTTAGGGTTAAAACTTTAGATCTCAAACTTCGAACAGATCATAAATCCTTAGAATATTGAATCTTCCAGAACAAAACTAAAATCGATTCTCGTAAATAAAGAACATCCTCAAGAATCGAACCCGCTCTGATACCATGTTAGAAAATCGGAAGCGGAAGCATAAACATGGAAAAGAAATAAAGAACAAGAAGAACACAAAAGATTTTTACGTGGAACCCTACTCCGTGAGGAACGGGATGAAACCACGGGAGAAGCCCTCAAAGGGGTGGATACTTCATTCCTTTTTCTCAATGAGTACAGGAGGTCTGGGGCTCCTTATATAGCCTTCCCAGAGCCTCCAAGTCCCACCATTGGGCGGTATGGGACTAAACACAGGATGGGGTAAATGGATCTTCTTCAAGATCCATTTACCCTGCTACAACTCAATAGGTGCACTACTAAATACTCCAACAATCTGCACTTACGTAATATCTTCGACGTAATGGATCATAGAAACGATAATCCTTTTGAGTCCTGGAATACCTGACAAATACACATTTGACAGCCGTAGGAGAGAGCTTGTCAACCCCTGGAGACAACTGGTGAACGAATGCCACAGACCCAAAGACACATGGTTTTAGAGAAAACAACTCCTTGTTAGGAAAAACGAGGGAGAAAGGTATCTTCTCCCCTAACACAGATGAGGGCATGCGGTTAATGAGATAACATGCATTAAGAACCGCATCGCCCCAGAACGAGTGAGGAGCACAACTCTGGATAAGAAGCGTACGAGTGACATCAAGAAGGTGGTGGTGTTTTCTTTCTGCGACGCCAATCTGTTGGGACGTGTAGGCACAAGACGTTTGATGAAGAATGCCATAGAATGAAAGAAATTGAGATAAAGTTCGAGTACAGAATTCAAGGGCATTATCAGTTCTCACAATTTTGACAGAAACAGAGAACACATTCTGCACTTCTTTAATAAAGTTCATAATAGTGATGCCCGCTTCAGATTTATTCTTTAACAGAAAAACCCAAGACAAACGACTGAAATCATCCACAGCAACTAAATAGAACATGTGTCTCTGATGATCTGGAACACGACTTGGATCCCAAATATCAACATGAAAAAACTCAAATGGAGAGCTACTGCTCCGACTCTGACGACTAGAGAAGACAGACCGATGATGCTTCCCTAACCGACAAGCTTCTCAATCGAAAGACGAGCGAGGTAAGATCTGAGGGAGGACTTGACGCAGCTTTTGAAACGGAAGAAGACCAAAGCGCATATGCCATAAGTAAGGAGAGACAGGTCCAGTGGAGTGGGATGATGCTCCGGCGTAAGGTGTATGGACCAGTCGATACAGCCCGCCTTGCTCACAACCATGTCCAATCACGTTGCCGGTGAGAATGTCCTGAAACACAAGAGATGATGGGTCAAATATCACTCGACAATGTAGATCCTTAGTAATCTGACTAATTGACGGCAAATTCATTGAGAAATTAGGAGCATGGAGCACATTCTGCAACTGCATAGAGGGTGTTAAGGAGATCTGTCCCTTTCCTGTAATGGGTGAATGCGTCCCATCTGCTATGACGACGGTCCTTCCTAGGGAAACTTCCCTGTAGGATGTGAGTTGGTGTCTATCTCCACACAAATGATGTATGGCACCTGAATCTACAATCCATTCTGAGGTATGTGAGCCCTGGTAGAAAGCAGAAGTATGAGCACTACCTGAGGAACTAGCTTCTGCAGTAGCAACAACATTCAAGCTGCTCTCTGAAACTGGTGGAGGAGTACTGGCTGGTGGCATGATATCACGTAGACGAGACACTAGATCATCATATCGTGAATCCAACGCTGGTGTAGCATCATGATGTTGTATCTGTTATGTTGTACGGGCAGATGCTCATGCTTAGAGTAGCACGTATCTTCCGTATGACCAATCCGACGACAATAAGTGCACTGTAATCCACGACCACGACCAACCCTACCACGTGATCCTCGTCCACGAAAATGAGATGACTTGCCTCTTCCTCTAGAGGTTGCCATAACAGAAGAATTTGGTGCAGTAGTAGGGCTTGAAATACTGATTCGGCTCAATCGACGAAAGGCCTCCTCCATGGGAGGAATTGTAGCATCGGCCAGAATCTGAGAAGAAGCCGCCTCATACTGTGAGTCAAGAGAGGCTAGAAAGACTCCCACCATCGTCGCATTCTGATATGTCTTCAATTGTTCTGGAGTAGCCGTGAGAGGCATGAAGCTGTGAAGCCCCTCAAACATTCCCCTCAGTGCAGTGTAGTAAGCATGCAGGGGTCGACCATTCTGCTTTATCGTGAAGATGTTATGCTGAAGCTGTAGGATTTTTGTCTCATTCTTGGCTTGAGAATACGTGATAGCAAGAACGTCCCACATTGCTTTGGCAGTAGTTTGATGCAATACATCATTAGCAATGTCTGGAATCAGAGTACCAGACAACCAGACCTGAGCATATGCGTCATCAGCCTCCCATGAGGCATACAACCCTGTTTTCTCCTCTGGTTTATCCTCGGTAAGAATATGTTTCTTACCCATCGACTTCATTAGGCTCATGAACTGCATGGCCCATAACTCGTAATTGGATCCATCCATCTTCACAATAGGCGCAGGACCCTTGAAGGCGCCTGTAGTGGGGATCTTGATCTTGCTTTCTGACATTGTGATTGGAGAGAATCAGGGTTGTAGACAAGATAATCTTTGGTCTACACTGACATACGGAGGTTTGGTTGCATGTATAGACCTCACACAACCAAACCCATTAACGTGTGAGACGCGGGCGAAAGTCTCCTTAGGTAGATGACGAAGATACCCTAGGGTTGACCGAACCCTAGGGCGTGGAGCAGTGCGCGAGGCCTAAGAGGGCTGAAGGGAGAGGCGGCGCTCTGCTTCAACGGCTAGGACGGCGCACAGGCCACAGGCGACGCACATAGGGCCGAAGGGCGACACCAAAGGGGCTGCAGGATCGGCACGCAGCTAGGATCCGCACACGGGGCCGAAGGGCGGTGCCGAAAGGGGGAACGTGTGGCCGAGTAGCGACACTCGGGGTCGAAGGGCGGCGAGAGAGAGGCCGCGCGCGAGGCTTGGTGGTGGACAACTAGGTTTAGGGTTTAGTACGAGAACTCCGGTCTAGGACCGCCGCTCTGATACCATGTTGGGAAAAATAAGAGTTGTGTTTATTCTTGGAGCCCTAGACTCTCTTATATAGGGAGAGGTCTATGGGCAAATTACATATAGTAGACAAACAAAAAGAACAATGAATAAAAGATACAGAAACATAAACTAAACTTCTACACCACTATACCAGAGACATGATCCAGAAGGGTCTCCTATCCACCTCCCATGTTTCTAGTGGAGATCAGACTGTTGACATATTCACCAAAGCAAAGCAAAATATTTACATCTAAAAAAAAAGGCCCATATCTTCGTCATCTTTACTGCATCTCCCACAAATTAGGTCACTGGTATGAAGCAGCTTGTCTCGACACGTTTTGGTAAACAATCAACTGTGTCTTGGAAGTCAAAGGAAGACTTTTATCCTTTGTAGAATTCTACTGATCCATATTATTTTGAAGTCTCGGACAACATCCTCGGGGATGTAATTTGATTATAGCAAAGACTTAATATGCCTTCCTGATGCAGAACGAACCATTGGCCCAAAGGAAATAATCTATCCCATGTGTAGTGCCTTCAATATCCACCAAGTCACTAAGCAACGCCAAGAAGTAGCTCAATCTCTGCTCCAAGAATATTACCGTGAAAGTGTGAGTCTAAGAACATGTCGTTCAAGCCTGGTGCACGTGGACTTTTTTATCCTATGCAAGAGCGAAAAGTCGCAAGTAGCACTCTCCCAGAGCACCCAAACCAGTCCAATTGTCTAACCAAAAGTGAAATATTTCGCTGCTACCAAGTATCGACTAAAGCAATTCAATCGCATCTGTAAGGATCTTAAGAATGCCTTGCCAAAGTGAGAAAGGTGCCGCACATTATTCAACCTAAGTGATCCACAAATACCATAGATGTTCCGCATCCAGCGACAGATGAGATCATCATATCTGCCCCACAACTGTAGCGCCAATTTAGCAAGGAGAGTTTTACTCATACAATCAATTTTTGGACTCCCCAAGCCTCCAACCTTCTTCGGTTTTGTAACTGTTTCCCAATTCATAAGATGAACCTCCCTTTCTCTTGTCTCCCATCTGCCCAAAGAGCATTATGATTGGAGATGTGCTAGGAAGCCATCACAAGAAAAACAGCTCTTCCCACGGCTCCATCACGATATTCAGATCATCACAACGAAACATTGCAAAACTCTTCTTTTTGATGACCAAGCTAAAGTTTCATAATAAAATATGTAAGTTAATTTCTCTAACCGATTCAAAATTATGTTTTGATCTTTTCAAATATTACTTAAGGAGGTTCTCTCTAATAGTCAGAGGGTTACTCCAAATATTATGCGGTCCATACTAAGCTAAAAGTAAACTAAAGCGTACTCAAGAGTGTGAAACCATCCCTGACGAAAAAAAGATTAGATAATTGCAGTAAAAATTATGTAGGATAAGCTCGAAAGTGCCATATCCTAAAATATACCTCCTAAGATTCTAGAGTGGAGGACCATCACTTCAAACCATGGGCTGTAAGTGTTCCGAGTGGCCACGATTAGATCTAGTTGGATATAAATCCTAGAAGTTGTTGTAACTAATTTTCCTCTATAAAGAATTAGAATTAGGTCCAAACCACTACAACTCATCTAGCACAATCTGCTTCTATAGTGATGATAATATAGCATCATGCAGAAAGAGCAGACTGCCAGAACTTTTGTCAATCCTTGTCTGTTACTGAATGGTCCATTGATGCATAATGCAAATGGGACGAGACTAAGTTGCCATATCAAGTAGGAAATGGAGATGCGTGCATACCCGGTTCATAAGCAAAACGCATGACAGACACAACAAAGTAGATTCAAGACGCCTTAAAGGGCGTGGAGACGAGAAAGAAATCCACGCACAAAGGCGTGGAGAAAGAAATCTGTGTTTTTCATATTCATCACCAAAGGACTAATATATATAGAGGAGAAAATCCCAAATGAGAAGCATGTACAATGCTTGAGCATACGTCAAACAAAATGCTTAGGACTAATTTCGAATGCAATAGTCTTAGTGGGACAAAACTTGGGGTACACGAAAATCACGCGTACCTCTCCAACACCAATGCGGAATGTAAGGGGACGGCCTCGGGAGTAGCTGCTATCAAAGACCTTCCCGTTCTCCAGCTTCCCAACATAGTGCGCCTTCTCACATAATCATTAGTTAATGTATATTGTGGATTAATGCCATCAGGATCTCATGTTGATAGCTCTTGCGTACCTTGATGAGCTGACCTTTGGCTGCGGCGCTGCCAGTGCCGACGACGGTGTCGCAGAATGCGAGGCCCGAGGGAGCGACTGCCAGCTCGCACTTGCTATTCTCCTGTTGTGCGTCCGAGGGAAACGCGTCCAATAGAGTAAAAGGTAAACTCAAAGTGGCCGTGAGGATCGCATCCCTTCTGGTGACGGTGGTGTTAGCTTGGACAAGGGTTCCCTTGAAGCCTGTGGATGGGAGGGGGGTGCGGGCGGGGAGTGGGAGATGGGCCCTGTGACGGGGATCGAGGCGGAGGGAGCAGAAGCTGCTCAAGGAATGAGAGCCCGCCATCTTATCCACTGCTCTGCGCTGAAGCAGGCAACCGCGTTCCTTCCCACAAGGAAAAAAACGACTTGGAAATATGTCTCCCATTGTCCCATTCATTTCGACCCTTTCTCTCCCTTCATTCATTAGGTTACTTTTACTTGTCATCTCGCTTGCTTGTCTTTACGACTCCGAAATGAGTTTTTTTCCCGATTGGGCATGGCTCCTCTCGAATTGTCCGGTCAGGGCATGTCAGTTCCGAATTTCCGAGTCAGGGCATAGATCGGTGAACCGTTCGCCGATCCGAACCCTTCCCCATCTGCGCCCAGAACCCTTCCCCACCTGCGCACTTTATAATTGATAATGTATAAATCCTATAATTGATAATGTATAATTGATAATGTATAAATTATAAAGTATATACATTATTATTTTATAATTGATAAAATACTATTTTTTATACATTATTATTTTATAATTGTTAATGTATAAATATTATTGATTGTTCCATTGTATATAAATATTTATAAGTAATTTATAATAATAATGGATAATACGTAAATATAATAGTAATATAATTTTTATTGATTGTTCCATTGTATATAAATATAATATAATTATTATTGAGATTTTTTTCTCGAATGGCCATGGGCATGGGCATGTTCCATTGTAAAATATTTTATAATAATAATGGATAATATAATTATTATTGATTGTTCCATTGTTTGTAATGAATACATAAAGTATATAAAATATAATGGTATATGTTTGCGTAAAGTAAACATGTGTGTCACTCTTCAATACTCTTCAATTTCGTCCAAAAAAAACTGACATAAACATCACATTCAACATATCGCAAGTGAGGATCCATTGTTTCAAACACGAAATACAAAGATTACATTTAGCATTGCATTAGACAAATATGTTCTAAACAGTACTAAGCATGTCCGCTAACGCTGTCGCTGTCCTCGAAGTACGCTCAGACGTGCGTACTTAAGTGCAATTGTATAGTGTAGATCTGCCAAGTCAGCATACAGCTCCTCCTCGTCGTCGTAGACGTCAGTGAGCGGGGAGGTCTCGCTCTGAGAACTCACATCCATCGATGGAGGCATGGATTGTGGCGAGTAGTCAGGAAGCGGAGAGTCGATAGGATAAAGCAGTTGAGGCATGGAAGTATCCTGCAATGGATACTCTGAAGTAGTCTGCAGTGCATACTCTGTAGGAGCATCTGAAAGAGTGCCAGGAGCACGAGCCATCTCTGAGTTGTGTGGACTACGCTGTCGTGGGAGGACAAAAGGTCCTCCTTGTGGCTGGCCACCTGAAGCAGGCGGAGTCTGATGTGATGCAGGTGGAGTCGCCCTGAGCGGTGTACGTACTGCCAGGACTATGTTGGTCGGAGGACGTACCGACTTACGCGATGTGAATCTTGTTTTCGCCATCTCCTACAATAAAACAATATTAAAAAAATTAATAAGATAGAAATATCGTAAGGCATAAAGAATTTATCCCAATATTAAAATAAAATATAACAATATGAGATTGTACTTACGGATTTGCAATACGTCAACTTGAGATTGTACTAACGGATCTGCATATTACTCTATTTATGCCATTAATTTGTAATAACGAAGGAAGCATGATATTATAGTGAAATTAACATAAACGATCAATACATCATTAATCAACTAATTAAAAAGATATTGTTCGTACAAATTACTGGGGATGCAGAATTCTACGTGCCCTACGTGATATCGATGATAGATTAGCCCTACGACCCCTACTAGCAACACCAGTACCACCTCCACTCTCGTCATTCGTTTGTCGCGGTGGCTGAGGTGTTTGGTCCCGAACTGATGAAGATCTATCGATCTGCGAAGGTCGTTGGCGATGCTCTATTGGTGGCTGCTCTGGTTGCGGTGTACGATGCTGCGGTAGATCTTGGAAGGGAGGTAAACGGCTGGAATCTGCATAATAGGCAAATCCAGGCATTTCATGTGGAATGAAATCGTTGGTTAGGAATTGCGTGAATGTTTGCGTCTGGTGTGGAATGCTCGGGTTTAGACCCCAGAAATCACCAGCTTGTGATGGTTGAGTAAATTGGGCATGTGATGGTCCTGCTTCGTCATCGTTTCTACCGACAGCATATGGTTCATGTACACGAAAATCATAACTTTGAGCAGCAGCCTCAGACGGTCGGGGTGGTTCAGGGACATGGAATGGTATATGTGAAGGCTCAGTCGAGTATGAGTACCTCGGGGTGTACTGACTCATTTGATCCACCAATCCAAAACTCTGTAGGGCGGAGTCAAGTAATCCAATTACATTCTGCAACTCCGAGCTTCGTTCGTAATCTTCTAGGATCTCACGAGCTTCATACACACTCTGCACCTGAATGTTTGACCCGTTTTTAGTTGATGTTTTACGAGAAATAAAGATGGACAATATACGCACTTACCCCTGGTCTGAACCTCGGAGCGTAAGGCTGGTATGTAAAGCGTGGTGGCGGTATTGCAGTATGTATCCATCGTCGTGTAATGCTCCAATACCAAGTCATGTATACTTCCAGACGCTGCTCATTCGATTCAGCCGATTGTCTTTCCATCACAACGGTTTGACGCCGTTGATTCCATCGGATGATCTGTTCTCGGAGTCGATCGGGCCAATCAATAGGATCATTCTCTCGTTGACAAGAGCGACGATTCGGGAAAACTATCAGGGGCATTTGATCTGGGATGTGAGGTCGCAGATCAAATTGCCTCATTACACGATCAGGCACGTGCATGATCGCTATGTTGAAACAAACTAGGACTGTCTGGGATCTCCACACTTCCTGACCTTCTCGACAGATTGCGGGAAGGTGATTTACGATCTCCATTTCATATGGAGACCAACGCATCTGATAAATAGTATAAAGTTAGTTATTTTTCAATAAGGAAACGGTATATCTAGGATAGGTCATGGACCGTACCGGATGCTTGTCCTGTGTGTCCAACTCATTACGAATAAAACGTCAGGTTGTTTGTCTGAACGTTTTGAGTAAATGACCTACGCCCTGCCGTCCATCTGTTCATTCGGATGTTAATATCTTATTAAGATATAAAATACGTGAATGTGACTGTGGGTGTCATACCTTGAAGCATATGGCCCTCGATTCAGGGCTTCGAGATCCATTCGATACTGTCGGGGCACCCCGATGTGTATGTGCTCCCAAGACCAAGTCTGAAGCAAAGTCAGAAATCCGTAACATCTCTTGGATCTCCCCAATGAGCATTCGTCAAGTTGCTGGTATAATTGGGCAAGAACTGCTGCCCCCCAAGCCACCTGACCACATTCCTGGAAATTTCGAGCAGACGGAGATACCGTAATGGTACCTTATCACCTGTAGAGTCCGGGAAGAAAGACTCCCCGATCTAGTATAAAATAAATGCCCGCACGATTCTCTGCAACGTATTCGGATCTTGCTCCTGAAGGTTTGCATCCGAGAGAATGGTGTCATGAATCCAGGTAAGCTTCAAAGCGTCCGTTCGACAGATTATCTCCGACTCCATGGATGGGGTTGGCTCCAAGCCATTCTGCGCAGTAAGCACTCCAGTTATATCGTGCAGGGTGTTCAAACCTTGTCACGGGAGCCCCATCGACACGAAGACCTGTAAGGATTGAGACATCTTTCAATGTGACTGTCGCTTCACCATGTCGGAGATGGAAAGTATGTGTCTCTGGTCTCCATCGTTCCAAAAGTGCCATTAGGAGTGACTGGTCGAGGTTCGCCCTCCTCATGTTGCTTACACATAGCCAGCCAGCTGTCCCCAGCAACTGATCGAACTCCGCACTCCAGGGTTTAACCAATAGCTTGTTGAGGACGCGTCCATGCTCCACGAATCTGAAATTCTGTATAACCACACAGTGCAATGTTACCACAAGTTTTGGTATCGAAATGTTAATTGTGTACAATGATACCGTTGCATCCTCGTTGAGCGGTGATGCGGATATGTGGTGGTTCTGTTGAACCAAAACTGAAGCATCAAGTGGTCCGGGAGTGGAATCCATTTCCTACCTCAAAAAACATTTAGCATTAAAGATAAACAGTATCATAAATATTCCGACTAAAAACATATATCACTGAATGTGGAAGATAACATAGACATTTACAATTCATTTAGTGCATGTTACACAGCATCGTTTACATTCACCGTCCGGGACATGTCGCACATGTGTGACCACTCTGTTTACATATACCGCACCTTACGTTCACACGCCCCATTTCATCCATATTGTTCTGGATTCTTCGAGATCGTGGTCGGCCGGGGCCTAGTTGCACATTCGGTGGCATCAAGATTGCTCGAGGTACATTTGTTGGCCAGTACCGACGATCAGGTATCGGTGAGAATTCGGCTGCATATGTTTGGCGAAATGCGATTGGAGTGTAGTAATACGAACAGTTCTTCACATGCTCGATACCGACGTTAACGTGTCCACAAACCGCGATGACATGCGAGCATGTGAGATGAAAGCACTGCATAAATCCACATGTGCATTCAGATTCAATCCCGTTCAGTATAACTCTATAGTTGCCTTCACGACATTTAACTCCAAATACTGTCTGAGAGAATTGCTCAACATCATGTGCGTGAGCTAACTGAACGTTATCGTCAATAATCTTGTTGTACCTCGGCATTAGCTCCGAGGTAGTACCTGCACCCTGCCTGCGGCGAGCAACGAAGTAGGTATTTAAACGATAAAAGATCGCAAGAATCATTGTCAGTATCGGAAGGCCGTGCATTCCCTTCAACACACTGTTGAAACATTCTGACAGATTGGTCGTTGTGTTCCCGTAGCGACGTCCTTGGTCGTATGACAATGCCTAGAAATTCCGATCCCCGTCTTCCTGGCGGATAATCCAGTCGTATGCTTCAGGAGCATTAACTTGGATCCGTCTCATAATCCGATCATGGGCGTGCGTATTGGTTACCGTCCATGCACTGTAAAATTTTCCTTGCGCCCAGCGATCATGACCTGCCCTTTGCATGTTCGCTTGCATGTGCCTCAGGCAGAATCGATGACAATGGCCACGATTAGCTGGAAAATATTTGGGCAGCAGATTCTTCAAATCACTGAAACGATCGCTCAAAAAATAGATACCCTCTCGCTGGATTAGAAAGGATAATTTATGTAGGAAAAACTCCCAGGCATCCAACGTTTCCTTTTCGACTACTGCAAAGGCAACAGGGAATATGTGGACGTTCCCATCAACCGAAGTGGCTACAAGCAAGTGACCTTTAAATTTTCTATGCAGGTGTGTAGCATCTATGCTCATAACTGGTCGACAGAATGTGAAGCCTGTCAGCGACGGACCGAATGCCCAAAATAATCGAAAGAATGCAATTTTCCCTGGGACTACTTGACGAGACTGGGGATCAATGTAAGGCTCTGTTTGGAATTCATACCAGGTACCCGGATTGGTTTGTTTCATCGTCCACATAAACCTCCGGATATCCGCGTAAGACAACTCCATATCATCAAAAATTGTCCTCAACGCATGCTTCCTTGCTAACCAGGCTTTTTTGTAAGAAATTGTGACGTGGTACGTATCTGAAACAAGACTTCTAATCACACTGGGGGTAAGTGTAAGGTTGGATCTAAGAGTCTTTAGAATAAACCGACTAATAAATCTAGTATTGCACTGTCGGTTGTCAGTTAGTAGCACCGGATTACGACATATATGCTCCTCACGATACGTTCGAACCTTCCAAACTTCGTTCCTCTTGATGCAGCTAGCATGCAACCTCCATTTGCAGTTAGGCAATGCACATCCTACGGTGTAGATGTCTTTTTTTGACGCGAGTACTTTGTACTGTACGTATTTTGCCATACTCCAGGTGCTTACTGCATCAATTAAATCATCTTTTGAATTAAAATATCTGTTATTCCAATACTCCAGTCTACTCCTATCCGGGAATATGGTGTCCTGCGGCTCGCTGATGAATTGTGCTTCCTCTGCAAAACTGTTTACAATCCAGTCGTCATCTGTAAAAATATCAGGGAGCTCCGGCATAGGTTCCAAGGTCATGTCGTAATCAACCGTAGGATCGAAGATCGGTTCGTTGTTGATCGAACCGATGAGTGATTCCTGACCGTGGACATCATCCAAGTGGACACTAACGTCGTTGTTGTCGTCCTCCTCCTCGTCGACAGTGTCTTCATCTTCTTCCTCGACATTCACCTCGGAAATGGTAGCAGAATCCTCCTCTTCCTCCTCATAATTCATATTTAGGTCTGGGATACTGCACGTAGCAGCCTCTCGTCCCCTTCGAGAAGACTCGCCAATGTTGGTAACGTGGAACTCTTGACTTCCAGTGGGATCCGATTCCACCATCAGTTGCATCATTCCAAGAGACCGAGCAATGTTCAACATTAACTCGGTTGTCGAAGTATCAGTGAGCACTACTGGACAGAAGGTGTTCACGTTCATAGGCCATCTACATATGATACGGACGTTGTACTCCCCTTCCCTATAACCAGTAACAGTATGAATCATCCGTACTAGTTCCTCAAAACTGCCGGACTCCGGAAAACCTATCATCTTACCAGTCCCCCCCTCGTAGGTTACATTCCCGTTCTCAGTGACAATTGCACCATTCCAACACACAAATAATGGAGCTATGTTGGCCATTATCTATAAAAAAATAAAGACAATGTAACCTATTCAGTAATAAGCACTGAAAAATTTATTACTTACTTGTTTTTAAGTACTAATATACTGATAAATAAATACTATAACTAACAATTAACTACCTAATTACTTACTAACTACCGATAACTAATAACTAAGTAGCAATTAATATTGAGCAAGTAATAAGTACATAATTAATAATAATTACTAATTAACTAATTACTATTTATTATTTAATAATTGATAATTACAAATAATAACTGACACTTAAAAATTAATAATTACTACTTTAAAATTAGTAATTGATAATTAATAAATTCCTAATTATTATTTGTTATTAATGTTTAACTAATTACTATTTATTAGTAATTAATAATAATTTCCTAATTACTATTTATTAGTAATTAATAATAATAATTAACTAATTTGAAATTAATAATAATTTCCTAATAAGTAACTAATTACTATTTACTAATTAATAAATTCCTAATTACTATTTATTAGTAATGATTAACTAATTACTATTTATTAGTAATTAATAATAATTTCCTAATTACTATTTATTAGTAATTAATACTAATAATTAACTAATTTTAAATTAATAATAATTTGCTAATAATAAAATAATTACTATTTACTAATTAATAAATTCCTAATTACAATCTATTAGTAATGATTAATTAATTACTATTAATTAGTAATTAATAATAATTTCCTAATTACTATTTATTAGTAATTAATAATAATAACTCACTATTTTTAAATTAATAATAATTTCCTAATTACTATTTACTAATTAATAAATTCCTAATTACTTTTTATTAGTAATGATTAACTAATTGCTATTTATTAGTAATTAATAATAATTTCCAAATTATAATTTATTAGTAATTAATAATAATATTTAACTAATTTTAATTAAATAATAATTTCCTAATAATTAACTAATTACTATTTACTAATTAATAAATTCCTAATTACTATTTATTAGTAATAATTAACTAATTACTATTTATTAGTAATTAATAATAATTTCCTAATTACTATTTATTAGTAATTAATAATAATTAACTAATTTTAAATTAATAATAATTTGCTAATAATTAACTAATTACTATTTACTAATTAATAAATTCCTAATTACTAATTATTAGTAGTGATTAATTAATTACTATTTATTAGTAATTAATAATAATTTCCTAATTACTATTTATTAGTATTTAATAATAACAACTCACTAATTTTAAATTAATAATAATTTGCTAATAATTAACTAATTACTAGTTACTAATTAATAAATTCCTAATTACTATTTATTAGTAATGATTAACTAATTATTATTTATTAGTAATTAATAATAATTTTCTAATTACTATTTATTAGTAATTAACAATAATAATTAACTAATTTTAAATTAATAATAATTTCCTAATAACTAACTAATTACTATTTACTAATTACTAAATTCCTGATTACTAATTATTAGTAATAATTAACTAATTACTATTTATTAGTAATTAATAATAATATCCTAATTACTATTTATTAGTAATTAATAATAATAGTAATTAACTAATTTTAAATTAATAATAATTTGCTAATAACTAACTAATTACTATTTACTAATTACTAAATTCATGATTACTAATTATTAGTAATAATTAACTAATTACTATTTATTAGTAATTAATAATAATTTCCTAATTACTATTTATTAGTAATTAATAATAATAATTAACTAATTTTAAATTAATAATAATTTCCTAATTATTAACTAATTACTTTTTACTAATTAATACATTCCTAATACTATTTATTAGTAATGATTAACTAATTACTATTTATTAGTAATTAATAATAATTTCCTAATTACTATTTATTAGTAATTAATAATAATAATTAACTAATTTTATATTAATAATAATTTCCTAATAATTAACTAATTACTATTTATTAGTACTTAATAATAATTAACTAATTACTATTTATTACTAATTAATAATAATTAACAAATTACTATTTATTAGTAATTAATAATAATAATTTCCTAATAATTAACTAATATGCCGGAATAACTACTATTCTATGATTGATAAATTGCTAATTACTAATTGCTAACTACGGTTCTATGATCGATCCGAATTCATAAACATTTGATCGTCTAAGTTTGAGATCATAGCGGTTCTATTATTCTACCAAATAAAATGAGACATTTTCATTAAATCTAACATGTGGGGAAATGAAACTATAATCAAATCTAACATGTGGCCATACATTTTTTTCCTCAAAAACAATTAAACTAATTTTATTGAAATTACACAACTAAAATTATATAAAATAAATAACGCATACCTTAGATGGAATGTGGGAGGGAGGAAGGGAGGAGGAGGCTTGAGGCTTGAGAGGAGGAGCCTTGAAGCTTGAAGGAAGAAGAGAGAATGAGAAATGGCATGGGGGGAATGGGGGGCGAAGCCCGCTATTTATAGGGAACCCGGTCGGCGAACCGTTCGCCGACTGGGTCCCACCCCCAGGAATCCCGGGCACGCAGGGAATCCCGGGCACGCGCGGGAATCCCAGGCACGCGCGGGCGCCTCGGGAGGGCGCGGTGGGGGTCGCGTGTGCCTCGGGAGGGCGCGGATGGCAGACGTTGAACGAGGACTAGGCGTTGATCGGCAAACGGTTTGCCGATCGGCGAACCGTTCATCGATCAATGCCCTGACAGAGAATTTTGACGCTGACATGCCCTGACCGGGCAATTCGAGAAGGGCCATGCCCATTCAGGGAAAAAGCTCCTCGGAAATATGTCTCCTATTGTCCCATTCATTTCGACCCTTTCTCTCCCTTCATTCATTAGGTTACTTTTACTTGTCATCTCGCTTGCTTGTCTTTATTTTTAATCACACAGGTGAATCCCTCATTTTATCTCTCCGCTATTTACTCCTTCGGTCCTTTAAAACAAACGTGAAAATAGGATAGTCTCCCACTCATTACTTATTCTATTCTATCTTCTAGTCTCTCACTCAATACTTATTCTATGAGATCCTATCTTCTAGTTCTAATAACATTAGCCCTTAAAAAACTTCCTTTCATGTGATAACTGTCTCAAATATGTGAGTATACATCTCATCCGTAGAACTCATTTATTGCTATAAAAGCGATCCATTTTCCTACAAAATGCACTTCTATAAACCTCAGTCAAAGCGGGTTTGAATCTCATGGTGTGAATAGAAAGGCAATAAGGCTTATTGTGTTAATCCCAAGTCAAACCGTCCATGAATTCTAAGGGACGATGTTGGATGAGACAGTAAATCAGATAGTTTCAAAAGTTCCAAGAGATGCACCGTTTTACGATTGGGTACACATATTTACCATGCGGTGCTCGTTTTTACTAGCTTTCGGCAATCACAAACATATGTTTGCCCACTCATACACGTTATTGCCAAATGTTGTCATATTACAATGAGATGCACAATAGGGCCTAATGTGCTTCCACTCGTGGTATTGGATCCAGAACCCTATCATACTACTTTTGGATTGCCTTTTACTAGATTTTGACAATTACAAACAGTCACATGCCACGGATCATGATACTCAACAACAGTCCAGTAAACTCCACATTCACATTCAGAATATGTACATTTTAACAAATGTATCTATTGCAGGAAAATAAGGAAGTAAAGAAGGATATGCATGAGCATAATTCATTTCATTCACAACATGATATATATACCAAACTGTTCTCATAAGCAACATATCCAGAACAGTGCAAAACAAGTAACTGTCCACCTAAAGCACAAGTACAAAACATTGTCTCTCATGTACAAAGCATGTGACGAAAACTACACTAAAAGAACCATCAAGTACGCACCATGGAAGTGCAGCTGAAATTGAAAATGCTCCACACACCAGAACCACACCCCACTGCTGCGGCAGGTTCTACGAACCAATTATATCATGAAAAAAGATACTTTATGAACAAAGTTGTCCAGTACAGATATACTTAAGTGACACGTAAAACAACATGTAACTAGGTAAAAGTAGCAAGCAATATACCTACTAAGATGAATCAAGTACACATAAACGTGAATGTCATTCTCTGAAGTAAAGGCTGCAAGTGGAATCTTACCCTCGTATTACTATTAGTTTTTTTTCTTTTAAGGCTTTCCAGCATAACTGTTAGTAATGGAAATAATATGTGGTCTTGACCACGAGGGTCTCACATTATGACTACAAGATACATCGTATCTTAGGGTTGGAGGGCCTTTACAGGCATGCGTGAAGTAGATGCACCTTAACTAAGTTCCCAACACTTTCATTTACTAATGTTTCCACTTTCCTTATAGCTTATCATTCTTATTTCATTGATAATTCTCTTATCTTACAGAATTATGTGCAATTCAATGGTATTAATCTAATGTATAACATGATTCTCTTGTTAGCCATGTGAGCCTGAGGCGAACCATTCCTACAATAAATGTTATTATAATTTATGATTTATCAATAAATGTTATTGATTGTTTTCACTCCTTTTCTGAGATTAAATGAATGAATGCACTATAAGGTCCCTTTGTACAATAAGGATTATGTACCATGGCCAACTTGATAATCATACAGCTGTCGATTCATTGATTGAATCATAGAGACTGGTACTTGGATGAATATCTAAGGAGTTAGATAGAGGACTCATCGAGCATCATTAAATGATTATTAAGTGATGATCTCCATCCTGAGTAGGAGATGGCAATCCTTCCTCATTTGGTTGATATCTGACCGACCTCTTGATGCAGGTCCTCTGCATGGGAATAGTGATTCAGAGGTGTCAGATTAGTTGAGTCAAAGAGTTGACTTAACGAGATCGAGATAACCAAAGACCTATGTTGAATGCTGTCACAGCATAGGCACACGTCCTCTGACTAGAGACAGATGTATTACTATATGTCTGAGTATGTACATTTGGCAGACCAATAAGTTTATGACCTAACCAAGGTCTATACACCGGCGAGCTGGTGTGCATATAAGGATATGTGAGTAATACGATCTCTCCAAGGGATCACACAGGTTCACTTGTGAACCGAAAGACATGAGCTCACTCATGAGGTATTGGGTCTGGTCAAATTCCATGCATGGTCATCATGTTTTGGAAGCATGTCAAGAATTTGAAGGTATGATATATGCTTTGGAAAAACATATGATCGATACCAATTCCCAATGGCCAAGACTGAGAAACTTGATTATTAAACCCTAAAGAAGATAGTACAAAATTGATATACATCTTTGGATTTCATCATAGGTCTTCCAGTATGCAGGATGTATAGGTGTTGGGAATACCTGAGGGTGATGTGATCATAAACGATTGTATAACCATGGCGCTTCCATTCCGAGGGAGTGATGAAACATGTTTGGATTTTAGTGACTCCTCTCAATAGAGAAGTGACATGATCTTAGTCCATGCATTGGACATTGGTCTGAATGAGATTCAGATGCAATGAGAAGATTAGGTCTACGGCCTTGATTCAATCAAGCATCTATGGGAGGTCCATGAGATCTGGATTTGAGATGTGATCTCAATATCCAAGTCACAATACGTGGAACAATACAATCGCCCTTATCTCCAAGTATCTGCGGAGAAAGTGCATCATTCTTGAAAGGGTTCAATAATAATTCCATAGTTAAAATATATCTAAGCATTGAGAAATTGATAATTAAATGTGATTTAATTATCTTGATGCATGTGGATATTTATCTAATATAATTAAATGTGATTTAATTACTATGGATAAGAATAATGTGGATAGCAATATCCAATTATTTATAATATGTTATAAATATGATTTATGATGTATTAAAGAGATCTTATTATGATTTACATTTGTTAATTAATTATTTATGAATTGGATTCACATTGTATAATTAATTGAAAATTTAAACTATTTTTTTGGGTTGTGAATGTGATTCACAAATTTCCAATGGTAAGATTGTAATATTCTCAAAATTAATTATGAATTATTTTTGTAGAATAATTCACAACAAAAGTTGCTGTAAAAATTATTGGAGATTTTCACGGAGATATGCAATCTCATGAGATTGCATGAGATTGTCTCCACCATGGATTATGGTGGACGGCTATCAAGTCCTATATGGAATTGGTAGCCGTCCTACCTATTTCATGGAGAGATGTAATCTCCATGCTAATATCTCCATATTTGATTGATTTGATTTAGGATTGAATTATATTTGATTTATCAAATATATTTAATCTAAATTAAATTATTAAGTTGTTGGTTTTTTACCAACAACAATCTTGACCATTGGATTAAGTACAAATCAATATCATCCATTGATTTGGTGTGTCCCATGGATTGTGATCCATGGACTCCCAAAACCCTATAAATAGAGAGGCACCCCTTGTTATCTATGGTTAATGCAATTGAGATACAACAAGCTCTCTTCTCTCAATCCATACGTCATATCTTCTCTCTTCTCCATTGGTAGTCGTCCACCAAACCCTAGAGGAGAAGTCTCGTCGTCGCTTCGCCAACGAGTCGCCGCCTCGATGTTTCTCGGTTCTCCATCTTCTTTGGCATGCTTCGCTCACGAAGAAGGTGTTTGATCTCGTGCGACGAGATCAGGAGTTCACCGTGCTTGGATCAACTTCTTGGATTGCGAGGATCACACGACTCATCCCCGCGCTCGCAAGCGTCTTCTCCGAATATCGGACTTGAGGCAGGAGGTCTCTTTTTGTAGAGACTCGATCAACCACTCTACAAGAGGTATTCCTATATACTTGATGTGGTTTTAGATGAAACGATCCGAGAATCGTTCTTGGATCATGTGGTTTCATCATATGAAATTTCTTAAATTCCGATGCATAGAACAACTAGTCCGACTAGTCGTTCTTCATCGTATTCGATACGATGCTTACGCTTCTATGATGCGCTTAAGGATTATCTCATATCCTTCAAGTGGTATCAGATCCTTAGATCGAAGGGTTTTGGATACGATCCGTAAACCTAGGACGACTTGGGTTCGTTAAGGTTGTGAAAGTTTTTGTCGCATTTCATTTTCGCACCTCTATTTAGTGAATAAATTCGGCCCTGTTTAAAATGTTTAAACACAAATTAATCTTGTATTTTGTTACCCATTAAATAAGGAAATCATAGGATCTGAGTTTACATAATTTGGATTTCGTTTGCTCGAGATATGGCTTTCTGAATAAACATGTATTCATTGTTGCGGGAACTGTGAATCTTAACATGATTACTGAGTTAATTACTGTTTTGATGAGCCTAGAAATGCGTAAAAAATCACTGAGATTCTGTCATAAATCAAATTAGTAATCTTTGGAAATTGATTTTGCGTAATTTGGATTTGATTTGATTAAGATATGTTAATTTTAGTAAGTAGGGGTCACTGCTGAAATTACAATTCTAATCAAGAACCATGTAATTGTCAATTAGTAATTAGTTGTTAATTTCTTGAAATAATTATGGAAAAAATTGAGAAATATTTAATGATGATTATTTCCTTAATTGATATGGCCTCAACCAATAAATTGATTAGATTTGATCTAGGTCATAATTGGATACACAATCAACAAACAACTTGTTTGAATAGGATTGGGAATTTGTCTAGTAAATTTCCTTATAATCAAAATTGTTTTGATTATTACTATATGGTATAATTTCGGTTGAAGAACCGATGATCATCTCAAGTACACATTGATCTATTTGACATTATCCTTTCCTGAGGTGCATATGGTATCTAGCCGGGGAGCGTTGGGGTAGCAGGTTGCACCGTGTACGGTCTGTCCCACTCCCATCGTTACTGGCCATGACAGCGAGTAGGAACTCGATAATGTCGGAGAAATCAAGGTGTATTTTTCTAATTATTAAAATTCGAATTAATACGTACTTTGAGATAATACCATATATATATTCAAGTAAAACAATCAAGTTTGTTGATTGAATTGGATTGATAATTGATTTAATGAGATTGAATTAATTATATCCAGTTAAAAATACTTTATTATCAATAGATGTGTATTTTCCTTGGAAGAATTAATTATATGAATATGATTCATGATAATTAATTAAAATTTGAATATGAGGTGGAGGATCACATAAGTGACATCCATGGTCTCCCATCAAGGCGAAGGGTTCCGTCGACAGATATTATATGTAGAAGACGCCTGTCCGAAGTGACAGATCCTGCATACGATCCATTTGGATCGGGCTCTTCTCTTTTCGAAAGAGTAAGGACGTATGCGTAGTGAACTCAATATCGGGTCCTCATAGTATTGAGGCGATATTGTATTGCGCATAGCGAGTTGTATTCCTGTTGACGGTTGGTTCAATTAACAACATGTCAACATCACCTTAGGGGTGGTAGGCCTGGGTATTAAAGACCAAATTTGGAAATACAAGTTGGACTTGCAAAGCGGAATGTATTCCCGTTTTCTTTATTGGAGTCACAGGTTCTCATATTATTGGTATGTGACAAAGGTAAAGAGGATATCCCAGTTCTTGCTAGAGATATAGCGGTAAGCATATCTCTTGCTTTGAAAGTGATTAAGGGAATGAACTTTCAAAGTTGATAAAGCAAGACTAATTTGATTTAAAATGCTTTAATCAAATGTCATAAATTTGAATATATATAATTATATGGTCTAATGTAGTGCATTCTTAATTTCAAAAAATGAAGTCCATGAACCCACTTAGCAGGCTTCTGGAGGTCAACCAGTTGACCAGACCGGATTATTCGGATTGGATCCGTAATTTGGAGCTTGTTCTCTTGGCTGAGCGCATAAGTTATGTACTCACAGAAGACAAGCATAAAAGCCCTAAAACGAAGGAAGAAAAGTAATACAATGCCAATTATGATGAAGATCATGCTTTTGCTAGATCCTATATCACGGGTTTTCTCTCCAATGTTCCTCAGAAGCAACATGTGAAGATGAGCACATGCCAGGAAATAATGTAGAATCTGAAAGATATGTTTGGTGACATAAACCGCACGCAACATTACAATATTATGAATGAACTCGTTCGTTGCGAGATGCAAGAAGGAACTTCAGTCCGAGAACATGTACTTAAAATGTTTGGCTAGTTATCTAAGCTGGAGACCCTTGGGCGAATATGGATGCAGACATGCAAGCTGATTTCATTCTGTTGTCTTTGCCCAAGTCTTTCAATAATTTTGTGGTTTCATTCCACATGAACAAGTTGTACTTGACTAACATTGGACTTCTTGCTACATTAAAGTATGTGGAAGATGTAATGAAGAAAGATGGTCCCTCTGGCAGTGCAATGGTTGCACAAGTCAAAGGGAAGCGCGGTTGGAAGCAAGGTTCTCGGATGGGCCCGTCCCAAAAGAGAAAGAAGAAGAGTCAAGGTGTTGGCTCATCTTCCAATGCATCCACATTGATAGCATCAAAGAAAACCGACGTCTGTCACCACTGCAAGAAGCCGGGGCACTGGAGGCGTAACTGTCCGGAATACCTAAAGTCGGACGACAAAGGTAAAGCCCCAGCATGTATGAAATCTACTTTCATCATTGAAACTAGTTTTCTCGTTGGATGAGCAGGAAGTTGGGTTGTAGATTCTGGTGCTTCTGTTCATGTATGCAATTTGTTGCATTTGTTTCAGGAAATTAGGAATCTGGAAGAAGGGGAGATAGTCATCCAGATGGGATCTGATGCAAGTGTTGCAACAGTCGCCGTCAGGACCTATCGACTATCGTTATCTAGTGGTAGAGTCTTAGTACTTAAAGAGTGTCTTTATGTACCTGAAGTCAGAAGGATTTAATATCCATATCTAAACTTGTTAGAAGTGGATATTCGTTCCTTTTCTGTAATAAATTAGTCATAAATCATTATGATAAATATATTGCGGATGATATTTGACTACTGGTGGACTCTATGAATTGTGCATTTATGAACATGTCATGAATGTTACTACCACTAATAAAAATCCTAAAAGATCTAGGGAGAATAAAAATCATTCGAATATGATTTGGCATCAAAGGCTTGGACATTTATCTGTTGATAGGATCAATAGATTGATAAAGGATGGACCTTTAGATTTTCTACAGGTTCAATATTTGCCTACTCGTGAACATTGTATTCGAGGTAAAATGACTAGGATGCCTTTCCGTAACAAGGTTACAAGATGAGAAAGTATTCTTGACCTAATACATACTGATATATGTGGTCCTTTCAATACCGCGACCCGAAATGGATATCGATATTATTTGACATTTATTGATGATCATTTGTGATACGGATTTATCTTCCTATTACATCATAAATCCGAAACCTTTGACTTCAAAGAGTTCAAGGCTTTGGTTGAGAACCAATTCGATAGGAAGATTAAACGGATTCGATCTGATCGATGTGGCAAGTACCTCTCAGATGAATTCAAGGAATACCTTAAACAAAATGGAATTGTCTCCAATCTCACTCCTCCGAGAACTCCCCAACTTAATGGTGTTGCTGAAAGACGCATCAGGACTATCATGGATATGATCCGTTCAATGATGAGCAAAGCACATTTACCACTTAGTTTTTGGGGATATGCAGTAGAGACTGCAATATATATCCTGAATAAGACTCCTAGCAAATCTGTACCTAAGACTCCTCATGAGCTCTGGTATGGAACAAAACCTAGTGTTAATCACTTGAGGGTTTGGGGTTGCTTGGTCCACGCGAAGAACGTGGACGCAGGTAAGCTGGAATCTCGCTCTCGTGAGTGTTACTTCATTGGGTATGTTAAAGATGGTATTGGATACCAGCTCTATGACCCTGAGACCCAAAAGGTTTTTGTCTCTAGAGATGTGAAATTTCTGGAGGATGATTTCCTTAAAGGTCAAGACAAAAGTGGGTAGAGGAACTCATTGAATCACCTGAGGATTCTGAGCTTCCTGAGCCAGGAACTAAAGAGATAAATAAAGATGAAACACCTATACCTCTTCGAAGGAGTTCGAGGGTGGTTGCACCACCTGAAAGATATGGATTCCACGTGTCAAGTGAAACTAACAATGATCCTTCTTCATTTGATGGAGCCCTCGCGGATCATGACATGGATAGATGGATGCTAGCAATAAAGTCAGAAATTGACTCCATGCATAAGAATGGTGTATGGACCCTAGAGGATCCACCTAAAGGGGTAAAACCCATTGGATGTAAATAGATCTTCAAGAGAAAGAGGGGACCTGATGGGAAAGTAGAGACTTTCAAGGCACGGCTCGTAGCCAAAGGCTATACACAAAGAGAAGGCATCGATTACGATGAGACATTCTCTCCTGTGGCTATGCTTAAATCCATCAGGACACTGCTAGCTATAGATTCATATCTTGACTACGACATCTGGCAGATGGATGTCAAGACGGCTTTCCTCAATGGATTCCTAGAGGAGGATATCTATATGGAGCAGCCCCATGGATTCATAATCGAGGATGGTAAAGTATGCAAGTTGAAGAAAACTATCTATGGGCTCAATCAAGCTTCTCGTAGCTGGAACATCAGATTTGACGAAACCATAAAGAGTTATGATTTTGTGCAGAATCCCGATGAACCTTGTGTGTACAAGAAACTTAGTGGGAGCGCCATTGTGTTCATCGGGCTTTACGTAGATGACATCCTTATCATTGGGAATGATACAGGGATGGTGAACAGTGTGCAAATTTGGCTATCCCATACCTTTGATATGAAAGATCTTGGAGAAGCGTCTTACATCTTAGGTCTGAAGTTGTTCAAAAATCGAGAAAAGAGGATATTGGGATTGTCACAATATGGGTACATTAAGAAGATTCTTGAATGATTCCGTATGGATAGTTCCAAGAAAGGTTTCCTCCGCTCAAGGCATGATATCCACCTGTCTAAAGGGATGTCTCCTCAAACTGTTGAGGAAAAGAAAGCCATGGCTGGATGCCCCTATGCATCAGCTGTAGGAAGCTTAATGTATGCCATGATGTGTACGAGGCCAGATATCTGCCATGCAGTGGGAGTGGTAAGTCGTTACCAATCCTGCTATGGAGAGCAACACTAGAATGCCGTAAAGAACACATTCAGATATCTAAGATGGACGCAATATTACATCTTGGTCTATGAAGATGGTGATCTCCAAGTCTTGGGATATACAGATTCAGACTTCCAGTAGGATGTTGATGATCGAAAGTCGACATCAGGGTTTGTATTCTTGTTGAACGGTGGTGTCGTGAGCTGGAGAAGCAAGAAGCAGGACACTACAACAGATTCAACAACAGAAGTTGAGTACATTACCACATCAGATGCTGCAAAGGAGGCGGTGTGGTTGTGCAAGTTCATCCTAGAGCTTGGCGTAGTCTCCTCTGATACTCCTATCCCGTTATTCTGCGATAACACGGGAGCCATTGCCCAGGCGAAGGAACCCAGATGGCATCAAAAGAGCAAGCATGTGGAAAGGAAATAACACATCATTCGGGAGATTCAAAAGCATGGTGATATCATCATCACCAATGTGGCCTCTTGATGAATCTCCATTTCATCACCTTTATTCTATCATTTTGGCCTTGAAAACCCTCGCTAATGCATGTAAATAACATCAATTTGTCTATAATAGCATTCATTATTTATTGTATTTCTTGCATATAAAATATGGTTATTAATGCCAAAATTATAAAATAAAGAGAAGAAAAGAAAAGGGAATAAAATATTGCAAATATTTTGTGACCCAAACCCTGAGACCAAGTCCAGAATGGAATTGGTTGACAAGGAATAAAGTAGGGGGAGATAAGGGTAAAGAATACAATAAATATTTCATTTATTCATTCTTGATTCATGCATTTTCGACACCTATTTTATATCTAATTATTTATTCATCAAATAAAGAAATTTTGTACATAAAAGTTGTAGATAATAATGTAAATAAAAATACAAATTTTAGTTTGTACAAAAATAATATAAATCGTACAGTTTATACCCTGAATAAAAAGCCAAAAACCAAACTTCACAGACTCATATCTCTCAAATAAAAACTCAAAACATGGAAAAATCACTTTATTTGTATATAACTTTTCATGAGCTATTTAATGGTGGTGGTTTTATATTTTTTCGGAGTTACTGTGCAAAAGATAGGTTTTGGGCCCCTATTGTACATAATACCGATTAAAGTATTCAATTTACTCATTACTTATTATTTTTATAAATTCATATTTTTATAATTTTGTAAACATTATTTATAACATAAGTGAACATTAAAATTAGAATTAAACCTAAAAGAAAATGAAAAATAAAATAAAGTTATATAAAAACATAGATGAAACACCTATATGTACATAAATAAAAGGGAATTATATTCTTTAATTATTTTATTCTTTCACATTTTTAGAATATTATCAATATCATATATGTTCTATTAAAAATACAAAAACAAATAAAACTCATTAAAATACATTAAAATAAAAAGAAGTATACAAAACACATGCAAAATACCTCTACCTATACCTATACAATTCATATACCTATTTATTTCAGTGTGCAAATAAACTCATAAAAATCAAATAAAAAAATATTTTGACTCACAAAAATAAGTTATAAATATATAAAATAAGAAAAATGAAATAATAGAATAAAATATACAAAATAAAAATAAAAATACACAAAACATAGGTAAATACACTCATAAAAAATAATTACTAATAAATCAAGCCAAAAAAATAAATAAAAATCATATTAAAATACTACATAAAATAATAAATATTTTTTATACTCAAAAAATAATAAAATCATTTACTATTTTAAATAAATTATTTTCAAATAAAAACCCCTGTTTTGTCCTGTGGCGCCCTGCGTGGACCAATCAGGGGCGGCGGACCGTTGACCTCTGGTCAACTGTCCCATCCGTGTGTCTGACCCCGTTAGACCTGGTGAATCCTCAATTTTCTTGCATTTTTCGTGCTCGATACATCTCTCAATCACCTTCGATCTCTTCAAGAAAATTTCTCCCAGGACCATCATGATTCACGCCGAGTCCTTAGATTGCTTGTAAACACATCCAATTATTCATATTAGCCGGTCAATAAGGGTGCCTTGTGATGTTTATAAATAAACAACTCCATCCTCCTTCGCAAACTTGGTCAGTTTTTGTTCTTCTCCCTTCCTCGTATTCGGTCCTGGAGGCTTCGTCGTGACATGGGGAGGTTTTTGGCACCTTGAATCGGTTGGAGGAGGTGGGAGCTACACCCACGGCGGAGCTCCGGTGACGCCATGCTCCCTGGTTTCCACCAGGTACCAGAGCACCTTTTTCTTGCTTTATTAGATAGGTTTTAATTCCAGCTTTTATTTCCTGCATTTAGTGTAGCATTTAGTTAAATAGATCGCCTAGATTCGGTTGAGTCATAGTTCGCCGGAGCTCCGCTCCGGTGACGACTCCCATCCCATCCAGTTAGTCTCCGACCTCCATTTCGCCTTCATATCGTACCTTGTCCCCTTCTCCATCTTCCGCACGCCTCTAATCATCCGGAACCCTAGTGGTTTCGCGAATCAAGGTTCCAACTCCGCCGCTCGCCGCAACCTCGTCGCCCACCTTCATTTTTGCGCATAAGCTTCAAACCCCGGGCCGAGGAGCTTCGCCTTGTGCTGCTTTATCTTTCTGTGCATGTCTTGTCTTAGAAGGAGCCCTTTTGGGCTTGATTGATTCCAGGAAGAGGTTCCTGGAGGTCCTCCCCTTCCTCATGCTCGCTTGATTGATTGGGACCTCCAGGAGACAAGTGGAGACCATCAGCAGACACGGGGAACTTCCAGGCACGTGTAGAGACCATCGGAGGCGACGGAGAAGGCCGGAGGCACTGGCTATTCACGATCGAAGCTTGCCGCACACGAGCTTCGTCCCTGTTCTTCCACGTCGCTCCATAGCCGTCCGATCAAGGTGGAGATCCCAGGAGTAGCAGCAGCCATAGGATGCGAAGCCTCGTGACCGTCAGATCTCGCTAGGAGATCTAATCTCGAGCGTCCGACTACGAAGCGTCATCAACCGTTGGATGGGCGCCACGTGTTGAAGTGAATGAAGATCCGTCGTCCATCAGCGCCTAATAAGGGGTAATTTACACTTTTAGCCCCTACCTTTTTACTATTTATGATTTAGTCCAGTAAATATTGTGTAACGTTTAAAATAAAGTGGATGTTTTATAAAAAGACCCCAAGGTTTCTTGTATTTACATTGAGGTCCAATCCACGTCAGATCACGTGCTGTCCCACGTGCGTTTGGAAAAATTGCACTGAAGCCCCTGGATTTATTTGTATTCTGTAAAGGTCCATTAAATAAAATTTACAATGTTATATTTTTGTGGAATTTACACGCGGACCCCTGTACTTTATGAAATTACGTTTTGGTCTCTGTGCGTGTAAGTCACGTATAGTCCCACGTGATTGGTAAAATTGCAAGGGCCCCCTGGCAGGTTTTGAAATATGTAGTTGGTCTAGAAACTTCACGTGAACGTTCAAAAGTTTTGGTATATTTGCGCAGAACCCCCTAGACTTTATTTTATTTGCACAAATACCCCTACAAGTTTTGGAATTTTCTTTTTGCTTTCCCTATTTATTGCATGCACCTATAAAATTCCAAAAATCACCAAAAAAATACCATAGTTCATGTTGCATTGTATTATCATGCCATATTTTTATTTCGTAATTTTATTACATTTTCATATTTATAAATATTCAAAAACATGCATTTTTGCTACTATTTGCATTATAAAATCCTAAAAAATATAAAAACTACTTGAAAAATTCCCCGAAAAAATATATATTATGTCTTTTATATGTTTGATATTCTGTACAAAATTCATTAAAAAATATAAAACAAATTCCTAAAAATTAGAAAACCCTAAAAACCTTCATAAAAATATTAAAAATCCCTGAAAAATCATAAAAATGCAATATTTTTTCTGAATTTTTTGTATTTTATTATCTTTGTTTTATAATTAATTTGAGGAATTTTTGACACTATTTGATATTTTTCATTCTCATTTTAATTTTGGCCAGCAATTTGTTTCACTGTTTACTTGTATTTTTGACTTTAAAAATACCAAAAAAATTAGGAAAAATCTAGAAATCACAAAAATATTAAAAAAATATAAAAATCACAAAATATTTTAATTACTGTATTTTGATTATTTTCCCCTACTTTCATCTCTCTTCTATATCTCTTTTATTATATATCCTATATAGCTTTATGTCTTATTTCAAAAAGAAAATATAAAAGCATAAAATATAAAAAATTTAAAAAATCAAATAAAAATTATAAAACCAAAAATCAAATAAAAAAATTATAAAATTAAAAACCCACAAAAAGACTTGTGTGCATACATGACTAGCTTGTATATGAATAATTGTAGGCTACCTGTTTTTGCTCTCTATGGTTCGAACTCTACATACTTTCGCACTATGCATCATTATGTAGAGTTAATAAATTTTAATTCACATTTTTTGGGACTTAATTGCTTTATTTTGATTGTGGGTTAATTGCTGATTAATAGAGGTTTCGTGAGCGGTCGCCACAACGACTTTGTCTCCGCCCTGTGCGAGACATATTTTAACCCTCGCAAGAACCCTTGTTCTCAGATGGCACCGTTGCCGGGGAGCAATAAGCGTAGCTTACTTTAGTTTGTCATGTTGTAAATATTTGCATGATCTTTTGTTAATATTCATGAATTGCCTATAAATATTTATTGCCTTTGTTTATATTCTGTGATTATTTGTGCTAATACTCTTTTTCTTACAACTTTGATGCGAGGGTCCGCCATGCGAGAACGGTCTTCTAGGAGGCCGGTGCAGCCATGCATGAAGGAGGGTCACGCCTGTTTGACCAGCTGAAGCAAGCACCAAGGAAGCAAGAAGAAGGCTTAGCTAGTTTTAAAAAGAAAAAAATGTAATTTTTATGAGAGAGAGAATTTTGGCATGTAATAATTCGGACTCTACTCTTCACAACAAGGTCCAGTGCCGGGTGTCTGTTCACCTGGGGGCCTCGTCGCGGCTTTTTCATGTTTTCTCACATTCTTTTCTTTGTTTCCCATAGTTTTGAGCTTTCCGCCTTTTCTTTATTTTGTTTTGTGTGCATGGAGCCCCTAAACTTAGGTTGCTTGACTCGGTAGCTAGGTCCATACATTAATAAGAATGCTTGTTCCTATAGTCTCTTACATATGGATTTAGTCAAACTTAATTGGTTCTTCACGATTAATAGCATCTAATGTTTAGGGCGATTTTGTCGCTTGCACACCGTCATGTAGTTAGGTTTAAAAATTCTATTTTGCATACGGCATGGAGAGAGTTGGGATGCACTGTAAGTCCTCTAACTCAGCATGCATCATTCTGTTCAATGATGAGATTTCCATCATGGAACCAACTTGCACGGCTTTTCCGCTATCTCCCTCTGATTTTGAGCACCTAGGACCTCAATGAGAATCTACAAAAATGTTAGGCGTTGGTATGAAAACAGACTAAAAAAAGTGAAAATCCAAAAAACTAAAACAAGGGGACTGCTAAATAAACTTTGACCTTAATTAAAATTTATAATGGACTATCATTGTATCGGGTTCATAAAGCCCTCATTGTTTTCTGGTACCTTAGGAGGGGGACCAAAACCCTACTCCCATGAGCGAGGCACGTCCCATAAGGAATAGAGCCAAAATCTCAGTCTGCAACTTGTGTATCGTCTGGATTTCCGAAGTAATGGCGCTTCTATCGTACGTGACCAAGTAGGGCCTTGCCAACGATGGTGTTCTCGCCTTATGTGGAACATCGACATGGTTTGAAGTACTGAGCATAGGCCACTCCTTCACGGGGGTGTCTGTCTCATCGGTTTGCGTTCGAGTAGGTTCTTGCACGCTCACAGGTGATTCCTTACCGAGCGAGAACCGAAGTATTGGTTTCACCTATCGGCTTCCTCTTTCTATTTCTTTGGCTGAGTAGGGATCCAGGAAGGGTTATAAGGACCTCAAAAAGTACAGACTACAGGTTACAAAGGAGGAGGACAAGTACGAGATTCTTTTCTGGCAGTACTCTCTCTCCTATAGGGTTAGCGTGCTAAGGACTTGTTAAAAGATATGCCTGAAATAACAACTCTAAAACTGAAAAGATAATAAGTAGCCGAACCCTCATGGCTCCACATGGCGTGAATTGGTGAACCCAATTTTGTATTGCGTTTGTATGGATCTATATTAAGGTTCAAAGATCAAGTCCGCGCCTTTGCGCAAAATTTTGATGTATCATTCTCCTTTGACCCCCGCTCAGTCGAGCCTTTCTACTGTTTTGCACTCTTTTTTTATTCCTCGTTGACTATCGTATCATTCTTCCAACATACAATCCTCCTTGTGCTTCACGAAGTCGATCTATGAATGGTTTTCGTCGGGATCCCACCGACACCCACATCGATTCCATAGACTAAACTTCACCAATAAATTCGAGGCGATTCCCGAGAACCCGACCTGGATTTTGCATATCGATCTCCAGACTCCTCGTCTTCTACCTTTCTTTTAACCACCTAATAAACCTGGATCACTTTTGTCCCACTTCCGCCGTTATGAATGGAAGTCGACCATAGTCCATATCTTTTTCCATTCATGACATGCTAGGATTGACCTTAATTCCAGATCCATCATGACAACTGAACAATATTGCAAGTGGTCTGATTAGGATTCTCTCATTCTGCAGATAGAAGACAAAACAAGCCTTAAATTATATTCCGGAATTCATTTCTTCAGACTCAAACCCTGAGATGGCTCCTCAAGGAAAGGGCAAGGGTCAGCAGCCACCCCAACCAGAAGGACAGATGCCTGATCAGAATCAGGTTAATGCACAACTATTGGCATCCATCCAAGCTATCCAACAACAACCGACAGAGCAGGCCCTAGCACAGACTGCTTTCCAGGAGATGTTGAACAATGTAATGAACAGACCTGATGGAGGAGGGGAACGACGAGGAGGTGGTAATCCTCCTTATGACGAGGAAGAGCCGGAAAATGGGAGACCCAAACCTACACTGAAGGAGACCTATAATCCTGGAGACAGCCAGATGACCGAGTGGATCCTCATTCCACTGGTGCATGCTCACTTTGAGTTGAAGCCCCAATTCCTCGCTCTTCTTCCATCTTTCCATGGAAACACCAGTGAAGAGCCGTACATCCACCTGCAGCAGGTTTCAAGCATCTGTCGTACTACTCACTACCCCAATGTTCCTCTGGACATTGTCAAAATGATGGCATTCCCCTTCAGCCTGCAAGACAAGGCCCTTTATTAGGTCAACCATCTGGGGAAGGTTGTGACAACTTGGGAGGAACTGAAGTCAGCCTTCTTGCACAAGTTTTACCCTCTCGGTCGGCTCAACCAGATGCAAGCACGAATCAGCAACTTCTCCAAGGGAGTCCATGAATCTATCCACGAAGCGTGGGAGAGGTTTACCGATCTACAGGAGAAATGCCCCCACCATGAATCCCGAAGACCAGCTTGGTCCAACATTTCTTTGGGGGACTGAACATCGAAAGCCAAAGGCTCGTTGATGCAGCATGTGGGGGTTCACATTTCAATGAGGATGAATATATAGTCTAGCAGATATTCGAAGAAACGGCCAAAGGAGAGGTCGCTCTCTCTTCATCTAAGGCATACCAAAAGCAGCCCCAGATCCTCCAGAAACAAGTACACATGGCAGCGTCCCGTGAGGTGGAGAGAGATGAGAGCAACAACCTTAGCATCATCGGGGGCCATCTCTCGAAGGTTGATATTATCGAAAACGATCACAGGACTTAGAAAAACTTGCTGTGATCGAGAAGAGGACTCAAAACCTTGACAAGCTAGATCAGATCACCAAGCAGTTAGAACTGCTGGTGGGCACCATCAACTCTGTCCAGTCGGCAGCACCATCAGAAGCTCCAGCTGAGAAGAAGGACGATCTACCGCCGCCACATTAGCCTCAGCCAAGCCAGCAGCCACCGGCAGTCCAACACGTGTAATACGTGCAGACGTCCGACCAGGGCCAGCCGCAACATCAGATGGTTGTGTACCAATCAGATTTTGTAGCAGGATCCGATCCAGTCTTCCCACAACCACCCCTAATTCAAGAAGTCAACGGGGTTTGGAGAAATGAAGCACAGCTGACCCATCCCATGGGACAACCTCAGGGCCAACTACCAGCCAACCAGCAATACCACCAACCTCAGGGTGGTCGATTTGGGCAGTCCTCACAACCGCCATCACAGTATCAACAACATCCCTCATATGCAAATCAATGGAGGCAGAAGTAGCATTATCAGCAGCCGCAGTACCGCCAGCCACAACCTTTTCATCAGTATGCGGCCGCCCCACCTCAGTAGTACCAACAATATCCCCCTTCCTCTTACCAGCAACTTCAACTTCCTGCGCCACCTCAACACCACCAACAACAACCTCAGCACCAACACATGCATCAACAACGTGGTCTGCACGCTGAATCTACTGAGGCAAATCCTGTGAACCCAACCATGGATTGCTTGGCCCAACTCATCAAAGGGTAGCAGGTATGACCAAGAGGCTCGACGATCTGACCGCCACCAAGACCACTATCCCAGCTCAGGTCGAGGCCAACCCCAATAGCTTTAAAAAGAAAGAGCAGGTAGAATGTGATGTCTTGTCTGCGTCTGTAGAGTCCGAAAATGATATTATTGTTTGTTCTAATGCTGTCACTCTCAGGAGCGGTAGGGCCTTGCCTCCGCCTGCTATCAAGAATGGGGAGAATAAAGAACCAGGTGAACGTCATCTTCTGCATCAGTCGTGGCAGCTACAGGGACGGGTGAGGAAGAAGAAGAAGGAGAAGCCATTCCAGCAGTCATGCAACACCAGCACCCTCAGCAAAAACTACAAAAAATTAGCAAAACCGAAAAGAACAAAAAGAATCTTGCAGCCGAAGCAAAGCTGCGCCAACCTCAAAGGAGCAGCTAGTTGCAACCGATCCCTCGCTAGCCGACGGAGCAGACACCATACTTTTTGCTCGCCCATCAGCACCATTATCTCAAGACCCAGCTTGTACTCCTTTTTGTAGTAGTCCGGATGTGCAACAATTTGTGGGCGATAGTTCTGATGTAAAAAAGAACTCTACTCTACCTATCAGTGATGTAAATATTCCTTTTCCTAATGCAATAAAAAAATTCAAAAAAAAATGCAAAAAGAAAAAGTGCATTGTCTGATCCTGGAGTTGTGGAAATAATAGATAACTTAACTGTTGGGATTCCCTTACTGAAGGCCATGGAATATATGCCAGTTGTGAAGAAAGGTTTGAAAGAAGCATGTACCAGCACACAAGAACAAACATAATCAGTTCGAGAGGCACGTGCTTTCCATGGCCACTATCGCAGCTATCAGCAACCTCACTCAGAAGAAACAAGACAAAGGAGCGCCTCTTATCAGTTGTGAGATATTTGATCAGGTCTTTGAGCGTACTCTCCTTGACAACGGATCTTCTATCAACCTTTTACCTTCGTCCCTAATGCAAGAATTTAGGTTAGATCCGCTCAAGCCAACACAGATGATCCTTCAGTTTGCTGACCGATCCACCAAGTGACCTAAAGGTCTGATGGAAGACATTGTGGTGAAGGTGCGGGAGATGCAATTCCTTATTGATTTCGTGGTCCTCGATATGGAATCACCCGCACCCTTACTCCAAACCCCTATCATCCTTGGCCCGGCCATTCTTGCATACCTTAGGTGCCGTGGTTGACTACGGGTCCGACAAGATCACTTTCCGCTCAGACATCAAGCAGATCACTACAGACATGATTAGAGAGCCGAACTCTACGACTGATGAGAGCCATGCAGTATCAGAAGCAGACTGTGACTTTATTGCAGAGATCAGGGGCTCATCACTTTCATTGAATGATTCATGGACCCGAGAAATCCTCACTCTCGAGGAGGACTTGGAAAGCACAATTGACTTATGCTCCGATGATTCTTGGGATACAGACTCTCAGATGCTGGCGCAACTATGTGATTTCGAGAATTCACTCCAGCCCGAACATCATGTACAGAACTATTCTGCACATTATCGGGATCTCAACAGAATACTGAGGATGGTAGTTCCATCAATGAAGTACATCCCACCACCAGTATAGTGTCTGAAGTGACCAACAAGTTAGACAGATCAGGACCAGAACTCAAGCCACTTCCTGCAGGACTGAAGTATGCCTTCCTTGCGGGTAAAGAACACATGTATCCGGTCATCACCAGTAGCAGGTTGAACCTGGATCAGGAATCTCGACTTCTCGAGGTTCTAGAAAACAACCGCAAGGCACTTGGTTGGTGCGTATCTGATCTTCGTGGGATAAATCCAGCTTTGTGTTCCCACCACATTTATCTGGAAGAAGATGCCAAGCCGTCCCGCGAATTCCAAAGAATGCTGAATCGAAACCTCCGGGATGTCATCATGAAAGAGATCATGAAATGGTGTGATCCAGGATTCATCTATCCCATCTCCAATTTAAAATGGGTAAGCCCACTGCATGTAGTTCCAAAGAAATCAGGGCTTACCGTGGTTACCAATGACAAAGGAGAGGAAATATCCACTCGGGTACCAACATCCTGGCAGGTGTGCGTTGACTACCACCGTCTTAATGCAACAACTAAGAAGGACCATTTCTCCTTGCCATTCATTGATCAAGTTTTGGAAAGACTAGCAGGCAAGGAGTTCTTCTGCTTTTTGGATGGGTATTCCGGGTACAACCAGGTGGCAATCGCTCCCAAAGATCAAGAGAAGACTACCTTCACTTGCTCGTTCGGCACCTACGCCTTCAGGAGAATGCCCTTTGGATTATGCAATGCACCTACGACATTCCAGAGATGCATGCTAGCAGTTTTTGCCGAGATGGTAGGCAGTTTTCTCGAGATGTTCATGGACGACTTCTCAATCTATGGTGCCAGTTTTGATTCTTGTCTTGGGCACCTAGACAGAGTGCTTCAGAAATTTTGTGAAGTCAATTTAGTGCTTTCACGAGAAAAGAGCCACTTCATGGTCACTGAAGGAATTGTGCTGGGTGATGTCGTTTCCAAACGTGGCATGGAAGTCGACCCGACAAAGGTGGATGTTATTGCCAATCTAGAGCCACCTCAGTCAGTTAAAAATGTAAGGTCGTTCCTGGGGCATGTGGGATTTTACAGACGATTCATCAAGGATTTTAGCCGCATCGCCCGACCTTTAACAGAGCTTTTATGCAAGGAAACTGAGTTCAATGTTGATCACCAGGTTCTCCTTGCTTTCAATCAACTGAAGGAGCTTATCACTCAAGCTTTAGTCCTACAGCTGCCGGATTGGTCTCTCCCTTTGGAGATCATGACTGATGCGTCAGACTTTGCAGTCAAGGCTGTTCTGGGATAGAGAAAAGAAAAGGCGCCCTATGCTATTCACTACGCCAGCAAAACATTACATGAGGTGCAAAGAAATTACACAATGACATAAAAAGAGTTGCTGGCCGTGGTTTTCGCCTTGGAAAAGTTCAGATCCTATTTGCTTGGATCAAAAGTTACCATTTTTACAGACCACTCTGCTATCCGATACCTATAGCAGAAGAAGGATGCCAAGCCTAGACTGCTTAGATAGATCCTTCTCCTCCATGAATTTGATTTGGAAATCAAGGACAAGCCTGGAGTTCAGAATGTGGTAGCAGACCATCTCTCAAGGATTTGAGCAGCTAGAGCCTCCACTGAACAATGCACCTATCACAGAAACCTCTCCATATGAGTCAATTTTAGCAGTGGATTCCCTCCCTTGGTATGCTGATATAGTCAATTACCTCACCTCGGAGGTAATACCATCGGATTGGATGAAAAATCAGAAGAATAAACTCATGTCGACCATCCATTTTTATCAATGGGAGGATCCTCTCTTATTCAGGGAAGGAGCGGATTGCATTTGGCGCAGGTGCATACCTCAGGAGGAGCATTATAGTGTCCTCGAGCACTATCACTCGCTCGAATCTGGCGGACATCACTCTGGAGACCGTACGACAACTAAAGTACTTTAGTGTGACTTCTGGTGGCCCACACTATTCAAGGATGCAACAGTATTTGTCAAACAATGCATTGACTGTCAGAGATTGAAGGGTACACTCACTGCAAAAGATTCGATGCCTCTGAAGATCATTCAGATAGCAGACGTTTTTGATGCATGGGGCATTGATTTCATGGGGCCTTTTCCTAACAGTCAGGGTTTTGAGCACATCCTTCTTGCCGCAGATTACGTGAGTCATTGGGTTGAAGCTATTCTCGCTCGAGCCACTGACAACCGGACAGTGTGCTGATTCTTGAGAGATAACATCATTGCGCGGTTCGGGATTCCGAAGATTCTCATATCAGATAGGGGTAGCCATTTCATTAACAAAGAGGTCAAGAAATTAACGAAGGAGTACGTCATCTACCATCGTGTCGCATCCCCTTATCATCCTCAAACCAATGGCATGGCTGAATTGTCAAACAGAGAAATCAAGACGATCCTTCAGAAACTTGTAAGGCCGGACAGAAAGAACTGGTCTCAACTCTTGGACTCAGTCCTCTGGGCTTACAGAACTGCCTACAAGTCTCCCTTGGGCATGTCGCCCTACCGTCTTGTATATGGGAAGCCGTGCCATCTGCTCGTCGAATTAATTCACAAGTCTTTATGGGTAATTAACATGTGCAATTTGGACTCCTAGAAAAGTGGTCAGAAAAGAAAAGATGATCTGAACAGACTCTTGGAGTTTCGTGACTATGCATACGATAAAACATTGATGTACAAGGAAAAGGTGAAATGCTGGCATGACCGGCACATCAGACGAAAGTCCTTTGAAGTTGGACAGAAGGTGTAATTATTTGATGCAAAGTTACAGATCTTCCTAGGCAAATTAAAGAGTAAGTCGACAAGGTCATTCCGAGTTTGTGAAGTGCGTGACAATGGAAGTATTGCCATATCAGAATTATCTCTTGACGCACAACCATTCGTCGTCAACGATCAAAACCTGAAGCCTTACCTCGAGCCTGATACATTCTTGGCTGTTGTCGACTCTATCTAGCTTCTACGCTTTGATGAGATATCCACCACATTGTCAGCATCAGAAGATTTAGATGCCACACTTCAAAAACTATTCATCTGATTTCTTCTTTTCTTCTTTTCCTTTTCTATCTTCTTTTTCTATCAAAAAAGGTGTCGCCCCTTGTTGACAGTCTTCTATATTTAGGACGCACTTTGTCCTAAGTATAGGGGGGTGTGCACCCCGAGTGTCTCTATTTTTTGATCCTCTCTATTGTCTCCTCTTCTTGTCTATACTTAGGAATATTTGATCATAAGTATAGGGGGAGACAATCTGAGTACGATGTGTTTATTCCCACCCTTAACCCTCCCTGCTTTGTGTACAGTCTGCTATACTTGGGATTATTTGATCCTAAGTAAAGGGGGGACGGTCAACTTCTCATTCGTTCATTCTTTCCTATATTTATTCATTTATTCATTCATTAGACTTGTTTATACTCAGTACGAGTTATGTCTTCTCTTTCCTCTCCGATCTATGAGGACATATCTCAAGCTAAATATAGGGGGGTCGTATATACTATGTATATACTATAAGCCATAACTCATACTGTAAATAAAAATACTACCTGGAGCTAAAAGTAATATTAAAAGTATTTTTATTACGATAATAAAAGATGATTGTGAGCTCCTCAGATTTTTTTGTCTGTACTGATTAATAAATAAGGAAAAACACTTTGTGCAAAATGTTCTCCTTGTGAAAAAATCTTTTGAAAATTGTTTGAAAAAATATTTTGTAAAAAGTGTTCAACCTTTGTAAATAGTTTTGTTTGCAAAATTTATTTTCTTTGAGTGAAATTAAAATGTGTGAAAAGCATTTTGCAAATGGTTGGAAAAATGGTTGTAAAATTATTTTGAAAAAATCTATCTATACTGTTTGAAAAACCTTTGCAAAAATGATTTTCAAATGCGTGTACATGTTTGTAAAAATATTTTGGACTATAGTCTTCAAAATCTTTTGAAAATGATTCTCAAATACGTCTGAGGAGTATACATAAAAATTTCTCATGCAAAAACAAGCAATAAATCCAAATAAAGACTTATAAGAGCCTAAACCATTTTGTACATAAATGTAGATTTTCTTTGTATATACCGATTAATAAATCAGGTTAAATATCTTTGCAAAATGATTTGAAAAATGGTGTGAACCGTTTGGAAAACTTTCTGTAAAATGTTTTCAACCTGTGTAATATCGCTTTGTTTGTAAAAATTTTCTTCTTTGTGTGAAATAAAGGATTTGAAAACCTATGTGCAAATGGTTTGAAAAATGTTTGTAAAAACTATTGTGGAAAATGTAAATACATAGTGTGAAAAATCTTTGTAAAATGACTTTCAAATGTTTGTAAATGCTTGCAAAAAAATTTATTGTGTACTATAGTTTTGAAAATGTTTTCAAATAAAAAAATGGACATATCTGTAAAGCCGTTAAATAAAAAGTCTTTATCAATTGTATACATATATGTACCTAGAATAAATAGGTTAACACTTGAAAATCTTTAAAATTCTTAAATCTTATAAAATAAAGCGGCACACCTGTGTAAATAGTTGTACACACTTTTTGTGTGCCAAGATTTTTATTTGCAAAAATTCTTTGTGTAAAAAGATTATTTGATTTTTAAATTCTTTGCGAAAAATTGTATCATTCATTGTGCATAGCATGTGCATATCAATCATATTCTTTTTGAGTGAGCTTGATGATTGAACCAGTCCAATAAAGTCTAAAATTGGAGCTTGGTTGGACCTTACCGCACCTAACTGCACTGGAACCTTATGGGAACTAGGTTTAAGGTACTTCAGGTCTATTCAGACTTAATTCTTTGAGAAATCAGGGCTGGGTTCAAGTCATCTCAACTGACTAAATAGAACTTTTCAAGACACACGCATGATTCTTGTCGACCGTGACCTAACTTGGACACTTGCACCTTTCACTTGGCTCAACTCAGTTGAAGTGGTGATGGGGTTGGATTTTCCAGTCTGAGACGCACACGGGTGGAAACATTCGTCCTCGTCTAGAGAGGGAAGTGCACCCCAACCCGGTCCAGTTTCAATGAAGTCGAATGACAGGAGAGTGTGGGTTGCAATAAAGCTTCAAAAGAGGGATAATCTTCTGGCTCAAGAGGAAAAAGTCCTTATGTAAATGCTGCTGTGAATAGTATTTCAAATAAAAAAACTCCAAAAAAGTGGACAGGCTTGAAAATAAAAATAAAAGTGCCTGCCGGAGTATGTATATGTGTTGTATAGAAAATAAGCAAGCTTGAGCATCAGAGTTATACCATGTGAGCCTGCAGCTGGATGACTCGACTACATTGATCTTGCATCCCAGGATAGGTAGCTACACTGGCTACCGTCCATTCTCTTCTTCCCCTCCTCCTCTTGAGTCGGATGCCACTTGAACTTAGAAGGGAATACCCCGCTCCTCGACGACAGGGGGCTGGATTGGGGAATCATTGGGTTGTCATTTCGGAGAAGTTAGTTCCTTTGTCATTTCAGTTGGGGAGAGCCACTATCACTTACATTGTACAAGTCAGCTTCATAGTCATATGGGTCTGCGTATGATGTAGGCCAGTTCTGACCAGGCTATTGAGGTGGGTTGAACCGAGTTCTGTGACTCTCGAAGGCTGTTGTGTTTTAAAGTTGGTTCCCGACCAGGTTCTACACACACCTACACTCAAGGTCTAACAGAAGCTCCAAATTCTGATTTTGTAAGGACAAGATATTGCACTGAAAGCAATCCTATTCACTCCATCTTTTTCAATCTTCTTTTTCTTTTCTTCTTATTCTTTGTTCTTTCTATACTTATTACATAAGTATTTGCTAGGGACTAGCAAAGGCAAGTATGGGGGGGTGATGAATCTCCATTTCATCACCTTATTTTCTATCATTTTGGCCTTGAAAACCCTAGCTAATGCATGTAAATAGCATCAATTTGTCTATAATAGCATTCATTATTTATTGTATTTCTTGCACATAAAATAATGCTTTTAATGCCAAAATTAGAGAATAAAGAGAAGAAAAGAAAAAGGAATAAAATATTGCAAATATTTTGTGACCCAAACCTCGAGACCAAGTCCATAATGGAATTGGTCGACAAGGAATAAAGTAGGAGGAGATAAGGGCCAAGAATACAATAAATATTTCATTTATTCATTCTTGATTCATGTATTTTTGACACCTATTTTATATCTAATTATTTATTCATCAAATAAAAAAATGTTGTACAAAAAAGTTGTAGATAATAATGTAAATAAAAATACAAAATTGAGTTTGTACAAAAATAATATACATTGTATAGTTTATACCCTGAATAAAAAGCCAAAAACCAAACTTCACAGACTCATATCTCTCAAATAAAAACTCAAAACATGGCAAAATCACCTCTAATTGTATATAACTTTTCATGAGCTATTTAATGGTGGTGGTTTTATATTTTTTTGGAATTACTGTGCAAAAGATAGGTTTTAGGCCCCTATTGTACATAATACCGATTAAAGTATTCAATTTATTCATTACTTATTATTTTTACAAATTCATATTTTTATAATTTTGTAAACATTATTTATAACATAACTGTGCATTAAAATTAGAATTAAACCTAAAAGAAAATGAAAAATAAAATAAAGTTATATAAAAACACAGATGAATCACCTATATGTACATAAATAAAAGGGAATTATATTCTTTAATTATTTTATTCTTTCATATTTTTAGAATATTATCAATATCATATATATTCTATTAAAAATACAAAATAAAAATAAAACTCATTAAAATAAAAAGAAGTATACAAAACACAGGCAAAATACCTATACCTATACCTATACAATTCATATACCTATTTATTTCAATATGCAAATAAACTCATAAAAATCAAATAAAAAATACTTAGACTCATAAAAATAAGTTATAAATATATAAAATGAGAAAATGAAATAATACAATAAAATATACAAAATAAAAATAAAAATACACAAAACATAGGTAAATATACCTATAAATACACTCATAAAAAATAATTACTAATAAATCAAGCCAAAAAATAAATAAAAATCATATTAAAATACTACATAAAATAATAAACATTTTTTATTTTATAATCGAAAAATAACAAAATAATTAATATTTTAAATAAATTATTTTCGAATAAAAACCCCTGTTTTGTCCTGTAGCGCCCTATGTGGACCAATCAGGGGCGGCGGACCGTTGACCTCTGGTCTACTGTCCCATCCGCATGTCTGACCCGTCAGACTTGGTGAATCCCCGATTTTCTTGCATTTTTCGTGCTCGATACATCGCTCAATCACCTTCGATCTCTTCACGAAAATTTCTCCCAGGACCATCATGATTCACGCCGAGTCCTTAGATTGCTTGTAAACACATCCAATTCTTTGATATTAGCCGATCAATAAGGGTGCCTTGTGATGTTTATAAATAAACAGCTCCGTCCTCCTTCGCAAACTTGGTCAGTTTTTGTTCTTCTCCCTTCCTCTTATTCGGTCCTGGAGGCTTCCTCGTTACAGGGGGAGGTTTTTGGCGCCTTGAATCAGTCGGAGGAGGTGGGAGCTGCACCCACGATGGAGCTCCGGTGACGCCATGCTCCCTGGTTTCCACCATGTACCAGAGCACCTTTTTCTTGCTTTATTAGATAGGTTTTAATTCCAGCTTTTATTTCCTGCATTTAGTGTAGCATTTAGTTAAGTAGATCGCCTAGATTCGGTTGAGTCGTAGTTTGCCGGAGCTCCGCTCCGGTGACGACTCCCGTCCCATCCAGTTAGTCTCCGACCTCCATTTCGCCTTCATATCGTACCTTGTCCCCTTCTCCATCTTCCGCATGCCTCTAATCATCTAGAACCCCAGTGGTTTCGCAAATCAAGGTTCCAACTCCGCCACTCGCTGGAACCTTGTCGCCCACCTTCATTTTTACGCACAAGCTTCAAACCCCGGGTCGAGGAGCTTCGCCTCGTGCCGCTTTATCTTTCTGTGTAGGTCTTGGCTTAGAAGGAGCCCTTTTGGGCTTGATTGATTCCAGGAAGAGGTTCCTGGAGGTCCTCCTCTTCCTCGCACTCGCCTGATCGATTGGGACCTCCAGGAGCCAAGTAGAGACCATCAACAGATGCGGGGAACTTCCAGGCACGTGTAGAGACCATCGGAGGTGACGGAGAAGGCTCGAGGCACCGACTATTCACTATCGAAGCTTGTCGCGCGCGAGCTTCGTCCCTGTTCTTCCACGCCACTCCATAGCTGTCCTATCAAGGTGGAGATCCCAGGAGTAGCAGCAGCCATAGGATGCAAAGCCTCGTGACCGTCAGATCTCGCTAGGAGATCTAATCTCGAGCGTCCGACCATGAAGCGCAATCGACCGTTGGATGGGTACCACATGTTCAAGTGAATGAAGATCCGTCGTCCATCAGCACCTAATAAGGGGTAATTTACACTTTTAGCCCCTACCTTTTTGTATTTATGATTTAGTCCAGTAAATATTGTGTAACGTTTAAAATAAAGTGGATGTTTTGTAAAAAGACCCCTAGGTTTCTTTTATTTACATTGAGGTCCAATCCACGTCAGATCACGTGCTGTCCCACGTACGTTTGGAAAAATTGTACTGAAGCCCCTGTATTTATTTCTATTTCATAAAGGTCCATTAAATAAAATTTACAGTGTTATATTTTTGTGGAATTTGCACGTGGACCCCTGTACTTTATGAAATTACATTTTGGTCCCTATGCGTGTGAGTCACGTGTAGTCCCATGTGATTGGTAAAATTGCAAGGGCCCCCTGGCATGTTTTGAAATATGTAGTTGGTCTTGAAACTTTACGTGAATGTTCAAAAGTTTTGGTATATTTGCACAGAACCCCATGGACTTTATTTTATTTGCAAAAATACCCCTACAAGTTTTGGAATTTTCTTTTTGCTTTCCCTAATTATTGCATGCATCTATAAAATTCCAAAAATCTCCAAAAAAATACCATTGGTTCCTGTTGCATTGTATTATCACGCCATATTTTTATTTCACATTTTATTGCATTTTCATATTTATAAAAATTCAAAAACATGCATTTTTGCTACTGTTTGCATTATACAATCCTAAAAAATATAAAAACTACTTGAACAATCCCAAAAAATACATATTGTGTATTTTAGTATGTTTGATCTTCTGTACAAAAATCACTAAAAAATATAAAACAAAACTCTTAAAAATTAGAAAACCCCAAAAACCTTCATAAAAATATTAAAAATCCCAGAAAGATCATAAAAATGTAATATCTGTTTCTGAATTTTCTGTATTTTATTATCTTTGTTTTAAAATTAATTTGAGGAATTTTTGACACTATTTGATATTTTTCATCCTCGTTTTAATTTCAGCCAGCAATTTATTTCACTGTTTACTTTTATTTTTGACTTTAAAAATACCAAAAAAAATTAGGAAAAATCTAGAAAAATCACAGAAACATTATAAAAATATAAAAATCACAAAAATAGTTTAATTACTATATTTTTAGTATTTCTCCCTACTTTCATCTCTCTTTTATATCTCTTTTATTATATATCCTATATAGCTTAATATCTTATTTCAAAAAGAAAATATAAAAGCATAAAATATAAAAACAAAAAAATTAAAAAACAAATAAAAATTATAAAACCAAAAATCAAATAAAAAATTATAAAATTAAAAACCCACAAAAAGACTTGTGTGCATACATGACTAGCTTGTATATGAATAATTGTAGGCTACCTGTTTTTGCTCTCTATGGTTCGACCTCTACATACTTTCGCACTATGCATCATTATGTAGAGTTAATAAATTTTAATTCACATTTTTTGGGACTTAATTGCTTTATTTTGATTGTGGGTTAATTGCTGATTAATAGGGGTTTCGTGAGTGGTCGCCACAACGACTTTGTCTCCGCCCTGTGCGAGACATATTTTGACCCTCTCAAGAACCCTTGTTATCACCTCTACTGACAACATTGCTGACCCTCTTACCAAACCTCTGACACAGAAGGTTTTCAACCATCATGTAATGAGTATGGTTTTAAGGATTGTTCCTGAATGGTTTTGAGGGCTTGTGGGAGATTGTTAGCCATGTGAGCTTGAGGCGAACCATTCCTACAATAAATGTTATTGTAATTTATGATATATAAATAAAAGTTATTGATTGTTTTCACTCCCTTTCTGAGAGTAAATGAATGAATGCACTATTAGGTCCCTATGTATAATAAGGGTTATGTACAATGGTCAACTTGATAATCATACAGCTGTTGATTCATTGATTGAATCATAGAGGCTGGTACTTGTATGAATATCTAAGGAGTTAGATAAAGGACTCATCAAGCACCATCAAATGATTATTAAGTAATGATCTCTAGCATGAGTATGAGATGGCAATCCTTTCTCATTTTGCTGATATCTGACCGACCTCTTGATGCAGGTCCTCTGCATGGGAATAGTGATTCGGAGGTGTCAGATTAGTTGAGTCAAAGAGTTGACATAACGAGATCGAGATAACCAAAGACCTATGTTGAATGTTGTCACAACATAGGCACGCATTCTCTGACCAGAGACAGATGTGTTACTATATGTCTGAGTATGTACATTTGGCAGACCAATAGGTTGATGACCTAACCAAGGTCTATACAACGACGAGCTGGTGTGCATATAAGGATATGTGAGTAATACGATCTCTCAAAGGGATCATACAGGTTTACTTGTGAATCGGAAGACATGAGCTCACTCATGAGGTATCGGGACTAATCAAATTCCATGCATGGTCGTCATGCTTTGGAAGCATGACAAGAATTTGAAGGTATGATATATGCTTTGGAAAAGCATATGATCGATACCAATTCCCAATGACCAAGACTGAGAAACTTGATGATTAAACCCTAAAGAAGACAGTACAAAATTGATCTACATCTCTGAGTTTCATCATAGGTCTTCCAGTATGCAGGATGTTTAGGTGTTGGGAATACATGCGGGTGATGTAATCATAAACGATTGTATAACCATGACGCTTCCATTCTGAGGGAGTGATGAAACATGTTTGGATTTTAGTGACTCCTTTCAATAGAGAAGTGACCTGATCTTAGTCCATGCATTGGACATTGGTCTGAATGAGATTCAGACGCAATGAGAAGATTAGGTCTACGGCCTTGATTCAATCAAGCATCTGTGGGAGGTCCATGAGATCTGGATTTGAGAGGTCCATGAGATCTGGATTTGAGATGTGATCTCAATATCCAAGTCACTATACGTGGAACAATACAATCGCCCTGTCCTTATCTCCAGGTATCTGCAGAGAAAGCACATCATTCTTGAAATGGTTCAAGAATAATTCCATAGTTAGAATATATCTAAGCATTGAGAAATTGATAACTAAATATGATTTAATTATCTTGATGCATGTGGATATTTATCCAATATAATTAAATGTGATTTAATTATTGTGGATAAGAATAATGTGGATAGCAATATCCAATTATTTATAATATGTTATAAATATGATTTATAATGTATTAAAGAGAGCTTATTATGATTTACAATTGTTAATTAATTATTGGTGTGAATTGGATTCACATTGTATAATTAATTGAAAATGTAAATTTTTTTGGGTTGTGAATGTGATTCACAAATTTCCAATTGTAAGATTGCAATAATCTCAAAAATAATTATGAATTATTTTCGTAGAATAATTCACAACAAAAGTTGTTGTAAAAAATATTGGAGATTTTCATGGAGATATGCAATCTCATGAGATTGCATGAGATTGCCTCCACCATGGAATATGGTGGACGGCTATCAAGTCCTATATGGAATTGGTAGCCGTCCTACCTATTTTATGGGGAGATGTAATCTCCATGCTAATATCTCCATATTTGATTGATTTGATTTAGGATTGAATTATATTTGATTTATCAAATATATTTAATCTAAATTAAATTATTAAGTTGTTAGTTTTTTTACCAACAACAATCTTGACCATTGGATTAAGTACAAATCAATCTCACCCATTGATTTGGTGTGTCCCATGGATTGTGATCCATGGACTCCCAAAATCCTATAAATAGAGAGGCACCCCTTGTTCTCTATGGTTAATGCAATTGAGATACAACAAGCTCTCTTCTCTCATTCCACACGTCATCTCTTCTCTCTTCTCCATTAGTGGCCGTCCACCAAACCCTAGAAGAGAAGTCTCGTCGTCGCTTCGTCACTGCACCCCCACCTCGACGTTTCTCGATTCTCCATCTTCTTTGGAGTGCTTCGCTTACGAAGAAGGTGTTTGATCTCGTGCGACTAGATCAGGAGTTCACCGTGCTTGGATCAACTTCTTGGATTGCGAGGATCACACGACTCATCCCCACGCTCGCAAGCATCTTCTCCGAAGATCGGACTTGAGATAGGAGGTCTATTTTTGTAGAGACTCGATCAACCACGCTACAAGAGGTATTCCTATATACTTGATGTGGTTTTAGATGAAACGATCCGAGAAACGTTCTTGGATCATGTGGTTTCATCATATGAATTTTTTAAATTCTGATGCTTAGAACAACTAGTCCAACTAGTCATTCTTTATCGTATTCGATACGATGCTCACGCTCCCATGATGCTCTTGAGGATTACCCCATATCCTTCATCTCTTTCAAGTAATCTAGCACACAGTGAGATTGATCGAAGCAACTCATTTGGCAACCACTACACGTCGGTAAGAGTCCTTGACGGTAGGCACAATTCAAGTGTGATCTGGTATATAAGATTTGATTTTTACCTTAAACAGTAGCAGGACCTACATCCACCTTCCATTTTTCTCCAGATGTGGTACAAAACAAAAAGAACACCTCCTTCGTCAACCTCATTCTGAAACTCCCTCTTAGAACTAATACGAGTAACCAACTCAGGAGACTGGCCCTTGATGAATCTTAGATTCATCACTCTAAATCTCATTAATTAATCTCAAATCCCTCAAAATCATTGGCATTTCTTCATTTATTCTGCATAATTAGCATTCATGCATGTTTTCATAAGAATTGCATTTTATCACTCATTTCTACGCAAAATAAAAACAAAAATACTAGATAAAATTGACATGTAAATAGCCTAACTTCCCCTATTTTTAACTAATTCATGCTAACTCCGAATGACCCAAAACCACCTACACTGTGTACATATCACTAACAAGAATAAATGAAAAATACAAAAAAATCACTAACCCAAATAAGTGGACCAAAAATCCAAACCATAGTTTCAGGATTTCCAGACTAAAATCCTCATATCTTCCCATATAGTGGCCGTTTTAATCCTACTCATTTGAACTAATGTACATTCAATTACCTTCAAAACAAGACCAGGTTCAAGTGAACCGGAGCTCGTATGTGAAAGTTGGGTTTTAGGCCTCTTTTGTACATTTTGTATTTTAACTGATTTTGACCTAGTATTTTATGTACATAATTAACCTATTTTATTTTATTTCTTTTTCATTTGTCTTATTTGATAAAAGTTTTATTAAAGTACGCAAAAATCCAAATCCAAATTGAGTTTGAAATCAAAGAAACAAATTGAGTCCGAGTGTTCACTGTCTGTATAAAATTGGTCTTTTTTCGTGTTTTATTTTATTTCTTCTTTTTCTTAATTAATAAAAATCCAAAAAAATAAATTAATGTGAAATATTTATTTGATTTTACCATATTTTTTCGCATTTTTATCAAGTTTAAAATTACAAAAATAATTATAAAACCCAAAATTCAAGGTATTCTATGTACATGTGATACCCCAAAAATATCACTTTGTGCAATTGATCGATTTTGGTTTTGATATGTTCATGAAAGTTGTAGATCTCATAGAGACGAGCAATTTTTGTGAAGAAATCTTTTCGATCCGAGTTCGTTTACTATTTCTTTTGTATTTTTCAAAGTATTTAGTTTTTGAATTTTGTGGTGCTAACACGTGGCAGCTCCTGGAGCCGCCACGTGTCAAGCATTTTCGAGTTTTTGATTATTAGTTTTTTTAAAAAATTATTAAAAGTCCTCGCACGGGCATGGCACGTGCTCACACGCACGTGCACCGCCTGCGCCCTCTCCCCTTCTCCTGCTGACACGTGCCTCCATAGTGGCCATCTGATCTCGGCCGATCGGACGACCACTGTCCATCGTTCCCAGACGTCTGCACTTTCCAAATCCAAGCCTTGCGCCACCCATCGCCGTGATCTCCGCCGGAGATCTCGCAGCTGCCACCTTCCCCTTTAATCTCCGCCGCGGATCTCGACCGCCGCCGTCACGATCTAATCCTGTCCTCCCTCGCCATCACCGCAAATCTTCAATCATATAAACTCCCATTCAATCGCCCATCCCCGATCGACTCCCAAATCTCACTGCACCGCCGCCTCAAATGCCTGGCTAATCCCATATCGATCCCTGACAACCCCCTTTCCTCTTGCGACTGCTCTGATCTGCCGACTGTATACGAGATAGCTTTGTGGCGGTGACATCACACGATGCTCATCTTCTGGCGCGATCCGACCTCTCTGATCGTCGTCGTGCCTCCACGCGCCCTCTTGCTCCTGCCTGCTGCTGTCGAGCCTACGACTTCACCGGCGACTTCAACCTCCTCCGCGCATAGCTACCTTCGCTAACGACGATCTGCACCGACTATCTCCGCCATCTTCATCTCAAACGCTTGGAGCCAACTGTCATCGAGCCTACCTCCGTCACCACGCCAGGACCCCCCCTTTCTGCATTCATCTTCGTCTCCAGTCGCCAGGGGGCACAACTTCCAGGTTCTGCGCCTTCGCTGGCCACGCCTCGCTCGTCGATGTCAGCAACCACGCCAATCAGAGGCCCTCCTAAGACTGCCGTGCTACGACCGGGCACTAACCCCGAGACCCCCCCGCGCAAGTGCGAGGCACGGGCGCCCGGGGGGAACGATGTCAGCCTCCAGGCACGTGACCCGCGTGGGCACTTTACGTCCAAGCCCCCGAAGAGCTCGAGATCTACTCTCCGCCCCCAGGGCCACGTGCTCCGCACGTGACCGTTGTGGTAATTTCAATCAAGCCCCCATAGGTTACCCATATTGCCGATCTGTCCATCTATCCCAGGGTCACATGCATCACATGTGACATGTGACCTGCAGGGAATTTTGCGGAAAATCCCCCAACTTTTCGGTAATTGCGGATTCATCATTTGCATTATTTATATATTTATTATCAATTACATAAACACCCCTGTGTTCCCCCGTGATTTTAGACCTCTACATGACATTATTTTCATTATCCAAAAATATCATTTTTTCGCATTTAATTCTCTACAGTTTGCATATTGAATACATTTTTATGATCAATGGTTATTTAAGAATAATTATTTTGTGGAAAATTCCATATTTTGCCCATTTTGTGCTCTTGATTTTCAAAATTGATTAACCGTTGCTCTAAAAATTCTCGAAAAATCACTCATTATAGAATTATTTGTGATTAACATTGTATCAAAAAATAATTGCATTTGCATATATAGTTTGACTTGTAAAAAATCATTTTGCATAATTCAATATTTGATTTTTAATAGGTTTAAATCTCACATTTTTGAGATTTTAGAATTTTTTTGAGATCCAATACCCAGTGATAGATCTTAGATAATTTTATTCCTTGAAAATAATTAGGTTTAATATTTATTATAACTTAAATTTGAAATCCACTTTGTTTGCTTTTAAAAATTCATAAAAAATTCATCTTGCATCCAAAAATTTCAAAAACATTATTGTGCATTCATTTCATCATAATTATTAGTTTGGCCAAGTTTCATATTTTTGGGATATTGTTTGATCGATAATTGCATTTTAGTCCCTAAAATAGGCCAAAAATTGCATGTTGCATCTCTAATTGCCTTAAAAAATTACAAAGAAATCCGCATCGAAAAGCACGCACGAACTTTGATAGACATAATTCTAGGTTGTTCCTTTGCCTCCTTGTGTTCCACCTTGGGACTTGCCCAAGTAAAAAAACATAAAACCGCATCGATTGAAATTGACAAATTTTTTGTGTGGTTATTTCTTGGTTGATTCCGATTGCCGCCTACAACGAAACGACACATATATTTTTAAGCGAACGAAAATACACGATACGCATATTTTTAAAATAGCGCAATCTCGGACCCGTCAGATGGCACCATTGCCGGGAGGCAAACGACTTATTTTTTTATCTTAAATTTTTTTGTTCGGTTTTTCGCATTCGGGTAGTCTGACCTTCGGATTTTTCACTGTAAATTCCATTTTTTCTGCATTTATTTTCAGCATTTATTTTTCTTATTTTATTTTTGATGTATTTTTGAGTCACTCTCTTACACCATCTCTCTTATTTTTCTTGCGAGGTACCCGACGTACGTGGAGCGATTTTTCAAGAACCGACGCATCTTCACCGACTTCCAAAAAAGCCGCAATTAATTTAAGATCGAGTCGAGTTGTGAGAGAGCGTAGAATCTAGGTTTTTTATTTTTCTGCAATTTTTACTTTCTGTAATTAATTGCTCATTTACAGCGATGTCCGTTTGGACTCTCGCATGTGTAAAAAGACCTTGAACTCTTTTTGTGGTGTGTCGTGGCCTGTTTCACTCTCCGATGAGGGTGGGGTCCGACTTGAGTGGCGCTTAGGATAGACCTGCACATACGGCTCTCAGAGCATTGAATTTTTTGAATTGTGCTCGTAGGATCTAAGCCCACACTTCACTTTAATTGAGACATAATAGATCATTCAATTTAGTCAAATTCAACTCAATTCTTCCCCGCTAATAGAACTTTCTGCTCGGTGCGGTTTCTCATCGGCTTGCATTCATATAGACTAAATTTTAATTCTTGTTTTGCATCCCACATGGAGATTGGCGAGGATTCACTATAAGCCTTCTAACTGAGCATACATCATAGTTTTTCACATGCATTGACTTTTCCCGAACTCTCCCTCTTGATTTGTCACATAATTTTAAAAAGGAAATTGGGACTGGATGGTAGACATGCATTTGTGCTCATTTAAGTCTTCAGTGATTGCCTAATTAAAATTGGGACTGCTAAATATAGCCGACTTTAATAACCCATAAAATCAAGAATTTTGCAGAGAACAACCCCGTCCTTGGATGCTTTTATTTTTCTGAGTGAGCGAGAGATGGCACTTAAGTCTAAAGCCCAAAATCGGATTTTCACATTGACTACTGATTCTACCAAAAACGATTAGCTACTTCTCAGTGAGGATCTAACGGGTAGCCGGTAAATGGTCTGGATTTCCTTATCAGAGTGGGCGGTTTAGAGCACACTGCACAAGGCTTCGTACTCAAGTAACGGGTAGCTGTTCTATGGTCGTACTTACTCCCATACTGGCTGAAAGTAGGTGCAACTAGTTGTAAGAATTCGAGCTAGTCATTACGAAAATTGCTGACACTTAACAGCTCGCTAAATTCTTTCCAAGATTGATTTATCACCAACTAAAATTGAAAAGAAAATAGCCGAATCTTACGGCTTCATTGTGAGTTGGTGAACATGGGGTTTGATTTGTGTTTGCATTGGTGTGCTTGAACCGATTTCGAAGATCAACAACCGCACATTTGATAAAATTACTTTTGACTATCCGTGTAATCGTATCAAGATCAACCATGACGATTCTTCCTCAACCTCCTTTGACAACACACGATAATGGTCGAGCACCCATCTAATCTATACTATGAAATGAATTTGTCTCGGTTAGGCCCAAATCAACTAAAACCTCTTCTTTTAATAATCCTCCAACATTTGGGGAAAATTTCACCCGCGAATGAATTTGTCCCCCTCATTGAATTCCTACCCGAATCATCCGACCGCACATGACCACCTACCATCTTGGACTGAACCGTCTTATTCTCGGTTTTCTCGCTAATGAACCATTTTAAGATCAAAAGACTTTTGAGGCTCATGACTAATCGAGAGACCAAACCCAGATGGAGAACCCGCACTTAATGATTATCAGAGTTGGATTGACCACGACCAATCAGATCCCTATCGACCAACCTGAGTATTACTCTTTGATCAGCCTATAAATACAGAGACCAAATGGATAATATCGACACATATGAACCCTGTATGACTCCATTATTTGAGGATAGAATCAATTATGACCATGGAAGTAGACTCTACTCAAACAAGGATTACATGCCCGAGTCACGACATCTTGAGTATGAGACCTACACATTCCCGCAAAATCCTTCCACTGAGCAGACTCCTTCCATAATTTTTGAGGAGAAATTTTCAGAAAATAATGATCGTATATCGGATATTCCAAGAAACACTCCTCTCAGCACATACAGGAAAGTGGAAGATGAAAATATTGAACACACACCGACTGCTCCCATGATTGACCATGAGCAGAATTAGAGGATGATATTTCAAGGATAAATAAGAGATTCGAATTAATGGAGGATAGATTTCAAAAATTTACCGATCGATTAGTTTCACTCTATAGGAGCTCGGACATAAACATGGATGAGGAAAAGATTGGATCTCATGTTGAGAATTTTGAGGATATTCAGAAACCTAGGGATGATTCTGACAGCGACACTTCTGCATATTACTCCCCTAGGAATGATTATGCGTCTGACTCTTACTTGGAACATCAAAGCCCCTTCTCATCTACGAAAGACACCACATCACCACACCACATAGAAAATACCAAAAAATTGAAATATTCTAAAACACCCAAAAAATCGAAAATCCAGAAAAATTTATAAAAATTGAGACTGAAGAAGATATGAAGAATTTGGATCCTACTTTACGGGAAGCATTGGAAAAAAGATTGATATTTGAACTTCCCTTTATACAGGCCATTGAACACTTCCCCAACCTTAAAGTATTTGTAATGGATAAATTAATGATTAAAAAGTCGTCCAGGATAAGGACAAAAACTGAAAGACATATCTTGTCAATGGCCTCTTCCTTGATGTTGAGGAGAAAAAGCAAGAGCCGCATAGTAAAGCGATTGTCCAGATTTGAATAAACAATGACACAATTTTTACCCATGCTCAAGTTGATGACGATTCACCTATTAATATCCTCCTGACCTCTGTATTTCACAAACTCAAACTCGGACCAATCAAGAAGATACGAGAGATTGTTCAATTGGCTGACCAATCGATAAAGCAGCTGAGAGGAATCATTTCTGTCATCATGACATTCCAAGGTGCTTCGCTCAAAGTGGAATTCACGATCATCGATATTGAGCACCAGGGAGAATTCACCCAGTCTCCAATTATTCTCGGAAAGCCATTCTTAGCATTGGATAAGGCAATTATTGATTATGAGACTCGGGAAATAAATTTTACAACATTGGAAGCACTTCGATCTAACCTAGTCTTTGAGGAACCACGATTTTCTGAGGCAACCCACAAAGTCCCCGACAGCCGTAGCCATGAAACGGTAGATAGCCCTACTCCGCTATGACACTTGAGATAGCGGTTGTTGATGAAACTATTAGTTTAGAGACTCTCCCCCTGCTCCATTCCCAACTGCCCTCACCATGGAGAATCAAATATATGAATCATATGATCCGGAGACTTATGCATCGTCGCACCCTGGGTCAACCTATTATGACTACCTTTATCACATCAATACGACACAGGAATGCTCCAATGTCAAATCATTTGAGAACAGACATGCAGAGACTCTCCCCAATTTTTCAATTCCTGTGGATCTCAGAATAGAAGAATGTTTCTTATATGATCTTGAGACGTATGCATTGTCGCACCCTGGGTCAACCTATTCTGAATACCTAGACCAAACCTTCCCAAATCAAGAGTGCACCAGCATTAAGAAGACTAAGAACAAACACGCAGGACGAACACCGACCAAGGAGAAGAATTCCAATGGTTATTCATCTGAAGACTCGAGTGGACCGACACCTTCACGAAACAAGAAAAAGAAAGTCACCTTTGACCTTCCGGAAGAGGAATCAGCTAATGATCCCTCATCAGGTTCGGAAAAGGTAATCTACATGAGTGAAGTCTGTTTGACAGTTCTAAAACCATATATTCGCAAGGATCCAAAAACTTCAATTCCCATTGGATGACTCCCGTTCATCACTATTATTCATCCAAAGCTGATGCTCCTGCCCTCATCAAGTACACTATAATTATTTCTTATGAGCTAACTGAGACTGGTGCTTCTGAGTATTCATCCAAGGACAAACTGCTTTATCCAAGAAGGAACGAATTCTGAGAAAACAACTGAAGAAACAAAAAGACCAGAATATTTGGAGTGTGTCCACTTTCAAATACTATTCCTCTGAGGATAACTCTGATGATGGATATCTTTCATCTGACTCAAACACTTCATCCACTATCCATCATGATTTTTCTGAGGATGACACTGATAATAGTTGGGAATCATATGCTTCATCTCCTTCTCGCAATTACGATCTCCCACCACAGGCTCACAAGAAGATCAGCCAAAAACCGCCTTAATCATCTGGTACCCACCCTCCCTCCCGACCACATCGGTCTCCTTGTACAGCTTCTTCCTCTACTTAGGCCAAGGCCTAAGTATAGTGGGGGACCGATGCCATATGTACATACCATTCTCTCTTTGTCTCGATCGCCTCATTTCCACCCTTCTTATATACTTAGGCTGACCGGAGCCTAAGTATAGGGGAAACTGACGCCCACCTGTATATACTCTCTTCATCCACATATCCCGACCATCTCATTTTTTCGCTCTTCTTCTATACTTAAACTGTTCACAGCCTAAGTATGGGGGGGCGTTCCGATCCATCTTTTTCTTTTTATTGTTTTACTCTCTTACTTTTAGCCTGAGCTATGTCTTCTTTACGCTTCTCGTGCTCTGAGGACACAACACTCGCTAAGTATGGGGGGTCTGTATATATACTTTGTATATATTTTACCCATATCTCGTACTTTCACATAAGTCTATATGTATTTACGGGGTGGGTAATTATTTTGAAAAAAACAACAAAAACAAAAAGAAAAAACAGTTTTGCTACTGACACTAACTGTGTCCTACCCAATTTTTTTTTTGAAAAAATGGCTTCTTATTTAAATTTTGCATCGTTGCATAAAAAAATCACAAAATTTTTGAAAAAAATTCAAAAAATCACAAAAAGAAAAAAATGTGTCTGCATTTTCACACACCTACACTTCATCCAGCATCACATTCATTTGCATCTATGAAAAGTCTTTGGGTTCTGAAATGAGTTATGAGCAGAAATAGAGAGTGATCTGGGCTTGACCTTAATCCACCTAAATTTCAGAGGAACTTCACCGAGAAATAGGATTTTAGAAGCTTCAGGCCTTTGACTTAATTATTTGAGTTCCACATGACAATGTGCAGCATTTGACTCTTAGTGTCTAACCTGGTCTCTTCATTCTAGGTACAACTCTGGAATAGGGAATTAATTTGTACTCTCGTACTATGCACTTAGCTTAACTCAGACGGGGTGTTGGAAGACCGTGTGAGTTTCTTTTCTGGTAGCGTGGAAATCTAAAGACCAGAGTATGGGTTGAAATAAAGCTTCAGAAAAGGGATGGACGGCTGTGAACATTTTTTTCTAAGACCCCAAAAATGTACGGAAACAAAAAGATTCTATATCCGTAGGGGCACAACAAGATCCAAGCAGACCCACCAAAAATTCCAAATACAAAGAGGCCACTACCAAATAAATATCCGACTAAAGAGGTCCAAACTTCAAAAAAACCAGCAGATCTTTGTGGAGACTCGACTACACTGGCCAGCTTCACAAGGAGAGGTGACTACACTAGCCACCCTCCAGTTCTTTTCTCCTTCTTCTAACTTCTCCCCCAATTCGATTGTGAACACAACACGATAGACCTTAGAAGGAAATACCTGACTCCCCGAGGACGAGTTACTGGAGTGGAGGTTTGCATGGTAGTCCGGCATTCTGGATGGGAAGAGCTAAAATCTTTCACACACGTGAGTCGATTGTTTAATGTTCATAGGGTATGCTTTGGGAAGAGGATTGATCTAAGATGACTTTTGAGCCGAAACTGTGATAATGATGTGTAGACCTTGAAGCGTGTCACACCATGCATTCCAGCTCAACATGCATGAAGACAACAACTGGACCGGCCTCACTCATTCCTTTACTTATACTTTACGGGAAAGATGAGGTCGAGTCTAGTTTCATTTTCACCTTTAGTTCATGGTCTTGGTATGGAACCCAATCTCATTTCACCTCATGACATTTCTTTTTGATGCTCATGGACGAGCATGGTTTAAGTATAGGGGGATGATAAATCTCAGATTCATCACTCTAAATCTCATTAATTAAGCTCAAATCCCTCAAAATCATCGGCATTTCTTCATTTACTCTGCATAATTAGCATTCATGCATGTTTTCATAAGAATTGCATTTTATCACTCATTTCTACACAAAATAAGAAGCCAAAAATCCTAGATAAAATTGACCTGTAAATAGCCTAACTTCTCCGATTTTTAACTAATTCATGCTAACTCCGAATGATCCAAAATCACTCCACTGTGTACATATCACTAACAAGAATAAATGAAAAATATAAAAAAATCACTAACCCAAATAAGTGGACCAAAAATCCAAACCATAGTTTCAGTATCTATGGACTAAAACCCTCATATCTTCCCCATCTAGTGGCCGTTTTAATCCTACTCACTTCTGAACTAATGTACATTCAATTACCTTCAAAACAAGACCAAGTTCAAGTGAATCGAAGCTCGTATGTGAAAGTTGGGTTTTGAGCCTCTTTTGTACAATTTGTATTTTAGCTGATTTTGACCTAGTATTTTACGTACAAAATTAACTATTTTATTTTATTTCTTTTTCATTTGCCTTCTTTGATAAAAGTTTTATTAAAATGCGCAAAAATCCAAATCCAAATTGAGTTTGAAATTAAAGAAACAAATTGAGTCCGAGTCTTCACTAAATGTATGTACACAATTGGTCTTTTTCATGTTTTATTTTATTTCTTCTTTTTCTTAATTAATAAAAATCCAAAAAATTAGATTAATGTGTAATAATTATCTTTGATTTTACCATATTTTTTCCGGATTTTTATCTGGTTAAAAATAACAAGAAAGTATAAAACCCAAAATTCAAGGTATTCTATGTACATGGGATACCCCAAAAAATATCACTTTGTGCAATTGATCGATTTTGGTTTTGATGTCTTCGTGAAAGTTGTAGATCTCGTCGAGACGAGCAATTTTTTGAAGAAACTTTTTCAATCCGAGTCCGTTTACTATTTCTTTTGTATTTTTAAAAGTATTTAGTTTCTGAATTTTGTGGTGCTGACATGTGGAAACTCCTGGAGCCACCACGTGTCAAGCATTTTTCGAGTTTTTGATTATTATTTTTTTTTAAAATTAAAAGTCCTCGCACGTGCGGGGCATGTGCCTCCCGCGCACGTGCCTCTCACGCACAAGCCGCACACGTGCACCGCCTGCGCCCTCTCCCCTTCTCCTGCTACCACGTGCCACCATAGTGGCCGTCCAATCTCGGCCGATCGGACGACCACTGTCCATCGTTCTCAGATTGCCTGCACTTTCCCAATCCAAGCCTCGCGCCGCCCATCGCCGCGATCTCCGTCAGAGATCTTGCAACTGCCACCTTCCCCTTTCATCTCCGCCGCGGATCTCGGCCACCATCGTCACGATCTGATCCCGTCCTCCCTCGCAATCATTGCAAATCTTCAATCATCTCCCATTCAATCGCCAATCCCCGATCGACTCCCAAATCTCATTCCACCATCGCCTCAAATCCACGGTGAATCCCAAATTGATCCTCGACAACCCCCTTTCCTCTTCTGGCCAACTCCTTGACTATAAAAGGACCCCCCTTCCGATGCTCCAATCCGCCGACTGCACACGAGATAGCTTCGTGGTAGTGACAACACCATGACGCTCATCCTCCGGTGCGATCCGACCTCTCTGGTCATCGCCGCGCGTCCGCATGCGCTCTTGCTCCAGCATGCTGCTGTCGAGCCTACGACTTCACCGGCGACTTCAACCTCCTCCACGCATAGCTACCTCCGTCAACGATGATCTGCACCGACTATCTCTGCCATCTTCACCTCAAACACTTGGAGCCAACTACTGTCGAGCCTACCTCCGTCACCATGCCAGGACCCCCCCTTCCGGGTTCATCTTTGTCTCCAGTCGTCAGGAGCACAACTTCCAGGTGTTGTGCTTTCGTCGGCCATGCCTTGCTCGTCGACGTCAGCAACCACGCCAGCCAGAGGCCCTCCTATGACTGCCGTGCTACGATCGGGCGCTAACCCCGAGACCCACCCCCCCTTGCCGCGGACGTGCGAGGCACGGGCGTCGGGGGGAACAACGTCAGCCTCCAGGCACGTGACCCACGTAGGCACTTTGCGTCCAAGCCCCCAAAGAGCTCGAGATCAACTAGCCGCCCCTGGGGTCACGTACTCCGCACGTGACCGCTGGGGTAATTTCAGTCAAGCCCCCAGAGGTTACCCATATTGTCAATATGTCCATCTACCCCAGGGGTCACGTACATCGCACGTGACCTGCTGGGAATTTTGCAAAACCCCCCCAACTTTTCGGAAATTGCAGATTCATCATTTGCATTATTTATATATTTATTATCAATGGCATAAACACCCATGTGTTCCCTCGTGATTTTAGACCTCTACATGACATTATTTTCATTATCCAAAAATAGCATTTTGTTCCACATTCAATTCTCTACAGTTTGGCATATTGACTACATTTTTATGATCAATGGTTAATTAAGAATTAATTGTTTTGTGGAAAAATTCCATATTTTGCCCATTTTGTGCTCTGATTTTCATAATTGATTAATCGTTGCTCTAAAAATTCCTGAAAAATCACTCATTGTAGAATTAATTGTGGTTAACATTGTGCCAAAAAAGAATTGCATTTGCATGCATAGTTTGACTTGTAAAAATTATTTTGCATAGTTCAATGTTTGATTTTTAATAGATATTACATCTCACATTTTCGAAGTTTAGGATTTTTCTGAGATCCATTACCCAGTGATAGATCTTAGATAATTTTATCCCTTGAAATAATTAGGTTAATATTTATTATAATTAAATATTAAAAATCATTTTGTTTGCATTTAAAAATTCATAAAAAATTCATCTTGTACCCAAAAATTCCAAAAATTACTGTGCATTCATTTCATCTAATTATCAGTTTAGCCATGTTTCATATTTTTCGGACATTGTTTGATTGATAATTTCATTTTAATCCTAAAATAGGCCAAAAATTGCGTGTTGCATCTCTAATTGCATTAAAAAAATTACAAAAAAACCGCATCAAAAACCACACACGAACTTTGATAGACATAATTCTAGGTTGTTCCTTTGCCTCCTTGTGTTCGACCTTGGAACTTGCCCAAATAAAATAAACATAAAATCCCATTGATTGAAATTGACAAAATTTTTGTGTGGTTATTTCTTGACCGATTCCGATTGCCGCCTACAACGAAACGACACACATATTTTTAAGCGAATGAAAATACACGATACATACATTTTTAACATAGTGCAATCTACGACTCGTCATCCCTAACTATCCACTCATGTTAATTCTATGACATAAAGTGACGACCAAACTACCAAACATGCATCTCGGAAGACGACGTCTCACTGGCAACCCGACAAGAACCGTAAGGCATCGTCGAGATACACACATCACCCAGTCAACGCAGCTGGGGTTGCAGCCATATAGTCTTCTACTTAGGGCCCCAAGGATGCTATCCCATCCATTGGCAGTGTCTACTCCTCTACCCATGGCAACACGGGAAACTGCCAGTACACACCACAACCCTCAACACGGTAGAGTACCTCGACAGTGGAGACCACAAAAATACAAGGCACGTGAGGAAAGGGTTCCAACCACGGCACAACCAAATGTCATACAAATTCGAAGTACTCAAATTAGAATAAATGTAACATCGATATAGTCTTTCACTTAGTTACACAATTTTCATTGCTTAACCAATAAGCATTCAAATCATCTACCACGATTCACCGGGATTTAGTTATAAAAGGTCTCATTATAGTTAGGATTAACTTATTTAGATGATAAGATTTTCGAAGGTAATGACTCATTGCATCGATCAAACTACTTCTATGGTCGATCAAAGCCGTAGATTGTGAGTTAGTACTGTTTTTTATTTTTGTTGACGAGTCTCCGCATCCTCCCCTTTCTTCGATTCCGAGCTATAGACTTTTCCGCCAAAAAAAAGCCCTTTTTTTTCAGATTTGAAAATAAAATTAAATGCGTGGATAGAACATTCAACAAGAAGAAATCTAACTTATATTTCATATTTTTTCGATCATCAAATCTCTTGGAAAAAATAGTTGAATGCGGTGGATGGTTCGATTTCATGTCTGATTTTTCATCTTCGATTTCAAAAAAAAATACATGTGTGTATAGAGCATCGAACAAGGATAAATTTAACCTAAGTTTAATATTTTTCGGATCACTAGATATCTTGAAAATCACGACGAAAGTCGATGATACGATCTGAAATCTGACTTTGCATGTACATTCCTAGATGATATGATCGACGCGAAAATTATAAATACACAATGTATGAAAAACTTGTGATCCAATAGCTTGGTGAATAATCAAATTCCATATTTTCGAGGGGTTTTCTCCAGATATCTCCTCCACCTTGAAATTTGCGACTAAGCGTGAAACGTACACTGGAATGGTGTAGACTTGTCATCCTCTTCAAAATGGCACCTTTAGATTGCTGATGGGAGGTCAGAAAATTCACTGGTAGCAAAGCTTCGACGAGCTCTAGGTATAGCTCTAGTGATGAGCTTAGATATAACAACTAAATGGTTTAGCCATTTTTGCCTTATATAGACTCGGGTTCACCTCAAAAGTTGTAAATCACCGTATTTCATACGTAGCTTTCGCACACATTATGTGTTTTCGATGCTCTTAGGCTTGTTGGAAAGGTATCAAAGAGTAATACAAGATAGAGTCCTTGTCCATTTTGGATATCGGATCAGGAAAGAAGTCAAGTTTTAGTATTTTTAATATTTTGAGGTTTCACATTATAAAAATCTTAAAGGAAGTCTCATCCTCGAGACTTAAATGTAAGGTACACCCCTCTCTTGATCTTTTATAGATCATGTGTTTTAATTGTTCAAAATCATAAAAATATCAAAGAAATCAAAACCTACAAAAATCTCAAAGAGGAATCGATCATGGTTTCGATTTAATACCTGCAAATAGGTGAGGGTGCTTCTCTCTCATGCTCACTTCAGGCTCCCATGTTGCCTCCTCCACATTCTGGCTTCTTCGGAGGACATTGACCAAGGGAATCTCCTTCTTACATAAATGCTTAACTTCTCGACCTAATATAGGCACTGGGGCCTCGTACAAGGAAAGATTCAGCTTGACGAACAAGTCCTCATACGATATCACATGTCTGGGGTCCCAGACATATTCTTGCAGGTTCGACACATGAAATGCATCACGAATACCCTCAAGGTGTGGGGGAAGTGCAACTCTGTAAGCAACCTTCCCCTACACGATCTAGAATCTCAAATGGACCAACGAACCTCGATGCCAACATTCCTTGAGCATCGAGTCTCTGTACTCCCTTCATTGGAGATACTCTCAAAAATCAAAGTCCCCAACCTGAAATAAAAAAGATATTCTTAGGTATGTAGAGTTAAGAACAATGTATGTTTAAAAGCTCAAAGTTAATGCACGAAACCTGAAACTCAAGGTCCCATCATCGACGGTTAATGAATAACCATTCATTCATCTTTATTCTTCTATTTTAGCTTTAAATCCCTAGCCAAATACATGTAAATACCACTAACTTGTATGAATTAACATACAACATTAATATGTAATTAGTGTATAAATACTTGTATTTAAATTCATAATTAAAGAATAAAGAAAATAGAAAAATAAGAAATTATCAAAGATACTGAATGACCCTAAAACTTGAGACCAAGTCAAATATTAAATAGGTCGACCATGAATAAAGTGGGGGGGGATATAGGGTGAAATGTTGTAGAAAATACCAAGAAACCCCGATTCATTTAAAGGCACATGTGTTATTAAATAGCTCAAACTTGAACTATTTTATTTATTATTATACACACCTCAAACAACAAAGTGTTCAACATAATTTTTTTGCATATTAACGTATAAAAATATCATGTTATAATGTACTTCTTACACTCAGATGAAAAGGCAGTTAAAAGAACCTCATTGATCAATATATTCTCCATATGAACTTAAATTGAACCAAACTCACCTCCATTGTATTTAAATTAAATTATCTATCAAATGAAGGTCGCTTCATACGAACTGGAGCTAAGATGCAAAAGTCGCTTTTTGGGGTACTATTTTACTTGGAGATCTGCACATATAGCCAATTATTTTATTTTTTTACATTTTTAGTATTCTCATATTTTCTAATTATATTATATATTATATAATACATATTAAAAATACAAAGATAAATAAAAACATTCAAAATATACCTAAAATAATCCATACACTTAAATACATAGGTATAATGTACCTATAGTATAGATACACCCAATTATTTATACATATAAACAAAATGACTAAAATACCATAAAATATGCAAATACATATTAAATATATAAAATATGTAAATATGATATTATATATAAATACAAAATAAAAATATATATTATACAAGTATTATACCTATATAACGATATGCAAATATTAACACCTAATAAATAAGGTTGTAAAATTTAAAAAAATCATAAATTAGTTTATAAAATAAGATTTTTTTATGTTTTAAGCTTTTTAAATAAAATCATTTGTTTTGTTTTATTTTGAATATTCATTCATTTTCTTTCCTACCTTGTCTTCTATTTGGCCTATGTGGACTAATCAAATTCCAGGGAATGTTGACCCCCTGTCAGCACCCCCTCTTCATGGGCATCATCCTTCACATGTCAAGGTCCCTCATCTTCTCGAATTTCCTACTCCATCTCCATGCTTATGATTTCCTCGATTCCATCATCAATACTGTGCGCAACACTATCCTCCATCTTGCTATGCACATAGACTCCACCAACCCTCTTGGATTTGCATGCAATCTCGATCAGAAGGCACCCACTCCATCACCTCTATAAAAGAAACTCCTCCATCTTCAGTCCAATCTTGATCCCTTTTGAAACTTGTGACCCCTTTGATTTCTTGGTGCAATGGTACCCATGTGACAGGAGGCAAACCCCCGTGGATCTGAGTCAAGGAGAAGGAGGACAAGGAAGATCTGACCACAGATGGCGCTCCGCCAGGTCTCTCTGCTCCCAGGAACTTAAGACTAGGTTTAAGATGCTAATTTAGGTTTTTAGGTTCATATTTTTATTTCTAGTGTAATCTCGCTTTTTATTTCCGTCGATTTAGCTTCTATTTCATTAAAATCCAAAATCGAAGTTCATTAGAGCTCCAGGCTCCGGATATTGTTTCACTGTGAATCAACCTTGTTCTGACCATGCTCACCACTCAATCATTTCCCCCCATCGCTTCTCCATCACCCCGTTCATATTTCCACCTCAGTTCTACAAGAATAGAGTCCATCGGATCTCTACCTCCTCCGCTCATAGGAGATCAATTGCCCCTCCACGCCTTCATTATAAACTTCATTTTGGGTCGAAGATCTTCTACCTCGAGCCCTCAATCTTTTTATGTATGTTAGAGTTCCAGAGAGGCCATCTGGAAGTTGAATCGAGTCTAGATCACGACTTCAAGTTACCAGAGAATGAACCGAGCTCCAAGACTCCTCCGACGAGGCCTAGACCCATCTGAGACCACCTATTGACACAGAGGAGTTCCTATGATGATTTGAGCCCATCAGGAGCCCTAGAGGTGGCTGGAGGATGGAGGAATCATCGATTAAAGCTCAACAAAGGGAACACTCTTCCCTGTTCTTGCTTAGTAGTAGGAGCCATTGGATGAAGGACTCGACCCAGATCTAATTTGGGTCATTCATTGAAAATGAAGCGGTACGCGATCCCAGCCCTCCGCGTGGATAAGTGGGAGTGCCATAGTCGCCAGATCAATCAGCCCCCCACATGCCCAGGCACACGCCTCACTGGGTAATTTACGTTGCACCCCTCCATGCTTTTTTATTTTTAAGTATTGTAAATATTAAATACATTGTAAAAACTTTTAGATATGTTTCATGTTATACCCATAACTTTTATATAATTACATGTATGCTTTTACCAAGCATTTAATGTTTTAAATTTTGGATATTTTGCATGTTTGGTCTTGGACTTTGTGTAATAGTTATTAAATACATGTTAACTTTATTGAAATTACATTTGACTCCTTATACTGCTGAGTATTTTATTTTGTATATGTTTTTGTATTAAGTATTCCTTTGATGCCAAAAATTATGGAAAAAACAGGATAGATGCCTAAAACCATGTCCTTGTATGCATAATTATTTGGCATTAAACCTACTTTCCTATTTTTTTAAAAATACAAAAGCATGCATATTTTCTCTGTTTAGCATTTAAAAATCTTTAAAAATTCAAATATAACTCCAAAATCCAAAGAATATATTAGTTGTATTATTGTATATTATGTCACACATCTAAAAATCACTAAAAAATACAAAATATAAAACATAAAAACTTCAAAACCCTAAAAATATTATAAAAATTAACAAAAATTCCAAAAAATATAAAAATATACCTTTCTATTTTTAAATTTTCTTTATTATATATAATAGATATAAAAATATTTTGTGGTTAATTTTGGACTTATAAATGTTTATTACACCTAAACAATATATTCATTATTTTGTATATTTTCCAGATTTAAAATCCATAAAAGTTAGAAAAATAGCATAAAAATACAAAAAATATAAGAAAAATATCAAAAATACAAAACATTTTATTTTCTGTAGTTTGATTTTATTTGATTTATATATAAATCCAAAAAATATTATATATGTATTATCTATTTATTATATATATTACTATATCTATATTATTAATTATTTTGTTTCAAAATAAAAAAGAATTAAAATTTTACAAAAATAAAAATAAAAATAATTAAAAATCATAAAAATTAAATATAATTAGAAACCCACATAAAATTAATAAAAAAGATAAAAAATCCAAAAAAGTATTTTTAATTAGCAATAATTAATAGTAGTTTTCTACCCTAGTTTACCTCGATGTGTTCGAAACTCTACCATACCAACACATATACATATCTATTGTAGTGTTATAATAAAAGTTGACACACATTCACACTTCGATTATTGATCTATTGAGGATCGGTCATCGTAGTGACTTTTGTTCTAGCTTGTTAGATTAGAAGGGTAATCTCGTTGATTGTCAACGGTTTGCATAACTCTTGTATCAACTCTGAGTTGATAGCAACTTCTGCATTGCTGCCTAAACGGCTCTAGCAATCTCCTCGATGATCTTGGTGGTGTAAAGACTATTATCTCCCACCTTCTACCAACTCAATGGTGTAGTGCATTGGCGTCCGTATAATACCTCAAATGGTGTCATGCCGATGCTGGAATGAAAAGTTGTTATTGAACATGAATTCTGTAAAAGGGATATGATCCTTCAAGGATCCATGCTAATGCACTGCACAAGTATGAAGTAAATCCTCGAGTATCTGAATGGTCCTCTTGGACTTGTCCATCTGTTTGGGGTGTGATATGCAGTACTGAGATGTAACTTGACACTCAATACCATCATAAACTCTTCTAAGAAATGTGAGGTGAAACATGCTCAAATCATCTCCTTGCAAATCCCATAAAATCTGACTACATATTGAATATACATCTGACAAGTTGTACTGGCGTGTAAGTCATTCTGATCGGAATGAAATGGGCTGACTTGGTCAACCAGTCAACAATCACCCAAACTACATCTTGACCGCCTGTAGTATGTGGTAATGACATAATAAAATACATAGAAATGCTCTCCCACTTCCATACAGGAATGGGAAGAGGCTCACGTAAACCAGGAGATACCGGTGCTCTACCTTCACCATATGAAAGGTGCGACATCGATTAACATGTAAAGCAACACCCCCTAATGATAACGAGAATAAATCAAAGAGTGTGATGATTATTTTCTTACAGAATAATGGAGTCCCTAATGCCTGGACTTGGAGGGACTGCAATGCCTGACAAAGGTCCAGCAAGCGGTGTATCGACGACTCTCACAATACTCGGATCCAATCACTCCAACTCGATTCAATCAATGATCAAAACCCACAGATGTGTATGTATAAGAAGATCATGCAAGTGTGTGAGTTATGAAAATTATTTATATACATGAAATGTGTATGGGCAAGCAGGTAGAGTATCATCTACAAGAGTAAACATGTATAAACTACAAAATTAAACCCAACTCAAGGAATCAAGCACAAAATTATCGGTTTTTACATCCAACTAGGATTTATGTATTTTCATGGGTTTTTATTTTTTTTTGATTTTTTATTTATATTTTTATGCATTTTAGTTTTTGCAATTTTTTTAATTAATAAACCATAATAATAAATACATAATAATATATATGTATAAGTGAGAGAGATATAAAGAGAGATGAAAAATAATCTTTTTCGATTTTTTAAAGACATCGAGTAAAGTCAAAATGCACCAAATAAAATGTTTCTGGAATTTTTTATATTTTTCTCTATTTGGGGTATTTTTTAGGTATTTTTAAGCTTTTTATGGTTTTTAAAAATTAAAATAGATAAAATAAAACAAACAGAAAATACAGAGACCTCAAATGGGCCTAAAAAATATCCATCATATTAGAAAGAGCTCAAAATGTTTTTTCTTGCATAGAAAATTAAACAAATAGAATTTCAATCTTTAAAAAATATTTTTCTATTTTTTTCTACATTTTTAATGATTTTTAATGTTTTTCTGCATTTTGAAATTTGTAAGCTTTTTAGATTGTATTTTTCTATGAATTTACATGATAAAAAATAGTAAAATACACTTACACTATTTTTTCTATAAATTTTCGAAACTATATTTTGAGTTTTATGATTTTTCAAAGTTAAAACAATAAAATATAGCTTGTTTTACAACTTTTTTAATTAGGAAAATACTGATAAATACCTTAGCAAAAATATATGTGATATAATATCATATCATGTATTCAAAATAATTTTCCTAAGATTTTTGAGTTAATTAGGTAATTAATACAATAAAAACAAAAGTAAACAATTAAATACAACACATAGGACTATCTTGTAATTTCTGAGCCCTTAAGCCTGCATTTTTAACAAATAAGCATGGTCCAAGGCTTAGTCACAAATTTTCCAATCAATTTCTCAATATAAAAATGCCTAGAAGGGGCATATATGCAGATAACCAAATATCCATGGGCATCTAATCAAATTTCCACGCAAGTCCACATATACCATAGGGTGAAATGTGCAATTAACCCACAAAAACCCTCATGTAGGACCGCACGTGAGGTGACGTAGCTTTGACTAAAAAGAAAATAACAAACACTTTAGGGTTCCATATGTGAATTATCCAAAAATTTTTGAACTGTGATTAAAAGTTACAGGACCAATTCATAAATATAAAAAAATACAAGGGAAATAAATGCAAAATACCCTCAATCATGCACTGGGGAATGGTTGGGATCCGTTCACTTAACACGTGGCATGCATCCAAGGATTAATACCGATTCATCGATCGCCGGCCAGGATTAGATCTGCGATCAGACCTTACAGTGCTGGTGCTGATTCATCGGACGATGGATGTTGAATCTGGGGATTTGTTCTTCATCGGATGGTGCTTGATGGATCTGGAAGAACAATCGAAGAACATGCACTGACGACTTTCAATTGGGGCTCCTACGCAGCTTCGGCCGTCTCCCGCGTGACTAATTGGTTGGGAAGCTTCCTGGGATGACGTTTGAGCTACAGACAGCTGAAAGAAGGTCCAGCCCCCCCGGGAGAGGGTTCTAAAGGTCGGAGAAGAAGCCGGACCTGGAGCACCTTTGGTTGAAGAGAGAACCCCCCAGATGGGTTCCTTCAAACCTACTACCTGCACGATTAGCATAGGGTCTCATAGATGAAGCATCCAAGCCCAAAAAGATGCATAAAATACGAGGAGCAGAGCAGGGTGGATGCCCTATGATAAGGGGTAGAGCAACTGGTCTGGTCGATGTGATTCATAGTGAATTAGGGTGTATGGAGTGAGCAGACAGATGGAGAAGCGTGAGTGGTAACTGATGGAGGTGGAAAGGGTCGTGGAGCGTGTTTGTTGAGCGAAGATTGGTGCCGGAATAATGAGCTCCGACCAAGTTCTATTTTTAGGATTTTTTTTATATTTTTCAACAAAATCAAACTGACAGGAAGTAAATCTAAGCTATATTTATACCAAGGAATGAAAATAAGCAAGAAGAAGCAGCTCACCATGGTTGCAAACCTGGGAGCAGAGCTTCACCAGCAAGAGCTCCGACGAAGGATGGATGCACCTCCTCCTCCTTTGTCCATGCCCACGTACCATCGCCTGACCTTGCTGTCACTAAGGTGAAGCGCTCCTGGGGTTCAGGGGGGTTAGAGAGATGATGGGTGATCAATGGATCAAAGGAGAAGGTCAGAGCTATCTATAGCCAGTTGGAAAGGTGGAAAAGTGAGCTAGGGTTTCGATCAACTATATTGACAAAAACTGCCTCCAACTGATCCATGGGCAGGAGGGTGATTCTATCTCCATATTTCAAAAATAATCTGGGCCCAAATGGGCAATGGAGGTCATGTGAAAAAGGGGAGAAGTCAGTTTCCCGAAAATTCTGACAGGTTGTAGAAAGGAGGGGGATTGTTGACCAGAGGTCAACTATCTGCGACCTAGGATAGGTCCACGTCAGCGCCACTTAGGCGCTAAACAAAAAACCTGAAGAATAAATGACAGAATAATGAAATTAAAATAGAAAATGATTTTAGTTTACAAAACTTAAAACATGAAATATGCTACATAATTAATAAGCTATTTTTAGTATTTTTTATTTATTTTTATAACATTATTTATCAGGTTTTAATTTTTACATGTATATTATAGGTATAAAAACACACATATATATTTTATTTTATGTACCAAATTATAATATTTAAACTATATTTAAATACACGTGTACATATTTTTCTCTTATTGTTGTGAAGTTATTTACGTATCTTAAATATATAGATACACATATAATATAGGTACTTATTAAGTATATTTGCCTATGTAATAAAATACATTATTTTTTAATGTATTTTTTGAAGAATTCATTTTATTTTTATTATATACAAGTATTTTAAGTATTATTTAAAAAATATAAAAATAAAAGGATGTTAAAAGTGTATAAAATAAATATATAGAATATAATATATAGGTATATTGCACGCAGAATGTCCGGAAGCCAACTTATGCATCTTAACTCCAAATTAAATGAAACCACCTTCATTAAATAGCTTATTAAAAATTATAAAAAATTAAAGATGATTTTGTGCATTTTGAGATTATATGGAGAAGATACATGTTTGAGAAGTTTTCTTTGCAACTTTTTATGTGTCTCAGGCAAACTTTGCATTATTTTTACATGAAATAATTTTTGTATTTTTATTAATATTTTTACTACATGTTTAGAGTTTATTGATTTCTTGTATAAATAATAAATAATAAACGGGTCCCAAAATCAATATATTGACAAAAGAATTAGGATTTCCTTATTTGTTTTTATGTGATTTCTCTGTCCTATCTCCCCCCTACTTTATTCCTTGTCGACCAAGTCAAGGTTTGACTTGGTCTCGGGGGTAAAGGTCACTCAGTGTCTAGAATACTTCCTTTATTTTTCTTTTCTTTTATTTATTCCTTTATTTCTGGGTTTAGATACATGTAATATACACTATATAGATGAATATGCATGTGTTAATTCATGAGTGTTATTGATATTTTCATGCATTTATCTAGGGATTAAATCCTAAAATAGATGAATAAATGTGCATGAATGACAATTCATCACCCCCTTCATGCCTTCCCACCAAAAGTGTTAGCGAAGGTCTTTGTACGTCTTTGTGTTGCCTTGGTGAAAGGAAAGTATAGAACTATGTGCCTCATCCATTATATCATTTGGGACACAAATGCGGTCTCTACCACATGATAGACTCATGAACTCTAAATCCACATACTCGTCCTTCAAACATCGATGGAAGATGTCATGTAATCTTTGTTTGTCTACTGACCCCGTCCCACAAGCTACTATAATTTTCCGGTACAGTCATTACATTTGATGTTCTCTTAAATGGGTGCCAATCACTAAGTGTAAAAAGCATACACAAACTCTATAACCAAATGCTACTCCTTATGTATGTGTTTATCTGCTCAGGGCATCTGCTACTATGTTTCCCTTACCAGAATGGTAAGAGATGGTACAATCATAATCCTTAAGAAGCTCTATCCAATGCCTCTGCCACACATTCAATTCTCACTAATCGTAGATGTACTTGAGGCTCTTGTTCAAATGCAATCACGTATAAGTAGTGATGCCATATCTTCAATGTGAACACAACTGCCGCCAACTTCAAGTCTTGTGTGGGGTAGTTCCGCTCATGAATCTTCAATTGCCACGACGCATATGCTACAACATGCCCTTGATGCATCGATACAATGTTCAGTCCTTCCTTGGATGCAATCTATGTAAGCCATGATGTCCAACATACCAGAAGGAAGGGCCAGAATAGTTGCAGAAGTCAATTATTCCTTAAGCATACAGAAGCTTTGCTCGCATTTGTCATTCCATGCATATGGTACATTATCCCGCTTCAACCAAGAAAGGGGAGGGGCTAACTGAGAAAACCCTTGAACAAAAAGTCAATAGCACCCAATAAGGACAAGGAAACTATGAACCTCGATGACTGTTTTGGGATACTCCCAAGACACAGCTGCCTCAATCTTTGCGGGATAAATAGAAATCCTCGCACCAGAAATCATGAGGCTAAGAAATGCCACCTAAGATAACCAAAATTCACACTTAATGTGCTTTGCATATAGCTGATGCTCTCTCAGTGTCTGCAAAATAATTTGAAGATGTGACTCGTGCTCGTACTCGTCATGAGATAAATCAAAATATCATATATAAAAACTACTATGAATCTGTACAAGTATAGATGAAAGATTCTTGTCATCAGGTCCATGAAAGTAGTATGTGCATTTGTGAGTCCAAACTACACTGTGACAAACTCGTAGTGTTTGTATCTCATACTGAACACGTACTTCGATATGTTTGAGTCCTTTTATCCTCAACTGATGGTATCTGGATCATCGATTGATCTTAGAGAATACTACTGCTCCATGAAACTAATCAAAGAGATCATTAATAGGTGGGAGTGGATAACGGTTATCGACCATTCGCTGGTTGAACTGCCTAAAGTCAATGCACAATATCACTGATATGTCCTTCTTCACGAAGAGGACTGGTTCTCCCCATTGTGATGTATTAGGGCAGACGAATCCCATCTCAATCAAATCCTACAGTTGCACCATAAGCTCCCTAAGCTCAGCTAGTACCATCCAGTACGGGGGAATAGAGATCGGTTGAGTGTATCACAATCTCAAACTCTATCTCTTGCACCGGTGATAATCCAGGAAGATCATCAGGAAACACATCAGGGAACTCTCGAACCACCCTGACGTCCTCAATCATCCCGTCACGATAGGATGTGTCAACAATGTTAGTAAGATATCACACACATCACTGACTGATGTATCGCTGCACTCTCAAAGTGGATATGTACTTAACCTTTGTATCTAATGTACATCCATTGAACTAGAAAGTTGGTACTCCTTGTAGACGGAAGAAAACTATCTTCCCAAAGCAGTCTAAGCTTGTGTGATTCTTCTCTAACCAATCCATGCCCAGAATATCCACGAAATCATCCAACTATAATAATAATAGAAAAATAGGCATGAGATGCCCACTGATTACTACTGCTACATCCTCGACTGCTTGTTTGTTGATGAACAACTGGCCCATGGTCCCTTGATGTAGCATTGGATTGAGACACTCGTGGTCAGCTTGTCCAATGTGGTACTAAATGGTGTGCAAGAAATGAGTGTGTAGTACCATAATCATATAAAACATGAAGTGAAAGTCCATATAACGGAATCATACCTCTGATCATCTACTCAATGTTCTGAGTAGAACTCACTACGGAACTCACATAAAAACCTCCTAAGTGATGGGCTTGGTTACGTGCTCCTTAATGTCATATTACAATCACTCGATATAGCCATTGTTGGTACATGATCTTTGAGGATCAGTTAATGGATGACATGAAGTTGTCGTTGTTATCCCCAAAAAATCCTGTGACAAATAAACAATTTTTTAATTTTCTTCTCTCGCTGCAAAATAATTACAGAAAATAATGTGGAGCAAGAGAAATTTTTGCTACTTATTTACCTGTATAGCTGATAGGATCGAACTCAGGGAGGCTACAATTCTCGAGGGTTATTCAATTTATCAAAAAATCAATTAAAAGAAAAAGCAGGAACCTCAAATGCAAACTATCCTTGGTTTTTGTGGAATTTTTCTCTTTTTAAATTTTAAATTTTTTACTTCTATTTTTTATTTTTTGATTTTCGAAAATTTAGTGATTTTAATTTTGTCGTTTTTTTATTTTCAAGAACACGGAGCAATATGCACAAGATAAGAAAGATGCACACCAAACTCTTTTTGTATTTTTCAATTATATAAAAAAATACTCAGAAAAATCCAGATAAAATATTTTTGGGTTTTAAAGACTTAGAAATATTTTTGGGAATTTTGTATAATTTTCAGATGTTTTTGTATTTTTCTAAAAATCAAACAGTGGTAAAAATGAAAAATAATGCACAACCAACTTAAAAATATTTCATGTGCCCAAAACTCCTGACAATTATTTTTATGATAAAATAAAGACAAATATCTACAAACAAGAACTGAAATCACGATTTTTGGATTTTTGTAGAATTTTTTTTTGTGATTTTTATAAGTTTTTTGATGTTTTTCAATTTTTTTGGGTTTTGTTAAGTATTATTGTATGAAATTTGCACAGAAATTAAAAGACAATGAAATAAAACTACTCTATTTTTTGGTATTTTTAAAGAAACATTCAAATTTTTATAATTTTTGAATTTCAAAAAGGAAAAAATGACATTTTTTTGGTTTTTAATAATATCAAATAAAATCAAAATGCAATGAAATTTATAAACAATAAAGAGGAACACAGAATGATTACTCACAAATTTTTGCAGAATTTTAGAACATGAAAGACATTTATTTCAATGAAAAGAGCAAGGAAAATTTAAGTCTGGAAATTCAGGGACTGAAATGTAATTACTCAAAGTTTCACAAACAGTATTAACAAGGAATAAATAAGAGGAATAAAGTGTAATTTACCTAATGAAAAGCATCGACAGGGGGCTTCTTTGCAATATTGATAAACTCCACGGGCGAAGTTGCAATTTTTCCAAAATAATTTTTTAACCACTATGGTTTCCTGTGCTGTTCGTTCTTTAATTTTAAAGCCAAAGGAGGCGCAAAATGTGCCACCACCCTCTCTTTCTCAAGCAGGATCGGCGGCAGTGCCTGTTCGCGCGACGACTTTGGGTCTAGGCAGCGGGCGTGTGCGGCGTGGTTGGGCGCCTACGGCAGTGCAATAAAGGAGGCGAAGGCATGATGCTAGCGATGCGCCTCGCGAGGAGGAGTAATGGGCGGTGACGGCAAAGAGGTGGCTGACGACGATGGCACGACCAGTGCTGCGGCGATCGCACGGTGGAAGTAGAGGGTCGGGCGGTTGGCTAAGGTTAGGGTTGCGCTGGAGTGACTCCGCCGTAGGCGGAGGTTGGTGGGGCGGCTGCTTTGCGTGGGCTAGCAGTGCTATCGTGATGGCTATCGGTGGAAGAGCCTTGCGGAGGGCGCCGCTCTCGTGGTAGCGGAGGCGCTGATGGAAGGTAGGCGGCGTGGCCAGCTGAGGGCTGGGTCCAAGGCTGCCGTGGTGGGCGGCGCAGTGCAAGGATGCGCGCGGGCTTAGAGGGCCTGCTTCCCGATATTTTTTTGTTTTTTGTTTTTATTATTATTGTAAAACATGAACTGTATAATAAAAAGCATTTTTTAAATTTTTTTAGAACCATAAGTGAAAATAAATATTGTTTTAATTTTAATTTATTTTTTTTTTAAAATTTTTTCTTTTTAGGTGATCCTACAAAACAAATGTTAGAGAGAAGAAAAGCAAATATTTTTTTTGTGTTTTTTTTGAAAAAATTATTTATCAATAAATTAGGAAATGAGCACGATGACTTGATCCTAAAATCACACGGAAGATGTGAATGGGGATCTGACGAAAAATGAGGAATGGATCCAAGTCTCTGGCCACCGTACATGGCCGAAGTTGAGAGATCATGGAAGGTAGAACGTGGACGTGGAGAGATAGAGAAAATGAGATGAAAGATCAAGATCGGAGGTGAATCAAGTTGTGATGGATTCTAAAATCTAGATAAAAAATATCGATGGAATGAAGTTGCGAAAAATTAAACTAAGGTTAATCTAAATGAAACATAAGAGAAAATGTTGTGGATCTCACCTTAGGAGCGGAAACGACCTTGGTCACCTCGACGAAGGTCGACTCACTGTCAGTAGATGGCTCGGAGGCTAGACACCCTTCTGCGACAAGAAGACTCTCAGAGATCAGGCTCCTCTCACCAAAGATTGATCAAGTTGAAAAGATGGAGAAGGAGCCTCATTAATAGATAGAATAGAATTGAAATTTGAATTTTTGGATGAAGATAAGAGATAAGAGATGAAATTTTGAAATGAGATAAGGTAGAAAGATAAGTGTTAAAAATATTTACAAAAATTAAATATTTTTTTGAATTTTCGTCACTTTATTTATTGGAAAATTGAAGTTTTTTTTATTTTTTGTGATAGTTAGTTAAGAAAATTAACTATATACATATGCTATATACATATATGACATTATATACATGGGTAAATAAGCAAATTAGTTTTTTTAAAATTTTAAAATTTTTATTTTTAAAATTTTATTTTAAATAATTAGTAAAAAATATCTACAAATATCTACAAATACAATATGCACAAAATACATGGTAAAATTACACAAACCACCTTAGTAAACCAACTTTTCACCCGTAACTCCAAAAATTATGAAATCACATCCATTTTAAAGATAAATTAATTTAGAATACAATGGAAGTGAGTTTATTCAATTTGAGTTCATATGGAGCCGAAATTAGTCATTCAATTATCGCTTAGTGGCTTTTTCCAAGTGTGGTTGCTTTTATTCTGTACAAGATTTGATTGTGCGATTATTTTTATTATTTATGACACATTTTTATTTACAACTTTTGTTTTGAAAATTATTTTGTTTGATGTCAATTTATGTACAAATAAAATAGTGAAGCATACAAATATACTTAGCACACAATTTTTTTTGGATTTTCTGAATAAAGACCCTATCTCCCCGTACTTTATTCCTGGTTGATCTGGTCAAGTCTTGACCTTCTCTCGAGGTTCGGGTCAGCCTGTATCTCTTACATATATACAATCTTCCTTTATTTTATTTTCTTTTCTTTATTTTTCTTTTATTCCTTTATTTATTTTAGATTAAAATGGTAAGGACTGTACAATATTTATGCACAAATGCAAGTTAGTAAGAATATGGAGTTAGTGTTATATACATATATTTTATAAGGGATTTTAAGCTAAAAAATTGATAAAGATGATGAAATGCATATTCATCATCCCCCTATGCTTTACCTTTGCTAGTCCCTTAGCAAACACTTATTTGAAAGAATAAGTGAAGAAAAAGAAAAAGAAAGGGAAAATAAAGGAATTAGGACAATATTGAGTATTAAACTTATCTTCATAAAATTGTAGTATGGAGCTCTGTCAGACCTTTGGATTATTAGTGTGTCGGAACCTTAATGGGAGATGGGGTTAAAACCTAACAGCCTCCAAGTAGTTCCACAAGACTCCTATTCAGGTCACCTCAACAGTCAAGTCAGAACAAGTCTACATACACGAACTCTTATGACTATGAATCTTTACTTGTACGATGCAAGTAAGATATATCTCCCCATCTCAAAAGTAGCAAAGAAACAACCTCCCTCAACAAGGTAACTCTAGTTCCCCGATTTTGCAACTCTTTCCTCAAGGAGTGGAGATATTCCCTTCTAAGTTCAAGTACAACCAGCTCAAGAAGAGGGGATGGATAAAAGAATGGACGGTAACCAGTGTAGCTACCTATACCTGGATGCAAGACCAGTGTAGCCAAGTCATCCGCTACAAGCTTATAAAAATTATCTTTGAAGCTCTTATTGTTGTTTTTTTATCTTTATATATACACTCCGGCAGACATTTTACTTTTCAATCAGGCATGTCCACTTTTGGAGATTCTGCATTTTTCCATATTTTTTTTGAAAATATATACAAGGTGCAACATGTACATAAGGAGTTTTTCCTCTTGAGCTAGTAGACTATCCCTCTTTTGAAGCATTATTGCAAACCCACAACATCCTGTCTTTAGGCCTCAACATCGCTAGACCAGGTTGAGACACACTTCCTTCCCTAGAGGAAGACGAGAGGTCATGCCTAGATGTACTACCCTTGTATGCTACCCCAAGCCAAAAGATTCTGCCTCCTCACTACCTCATCCATGAAGAGCTACGTGTAGAGTGCTTGTCCAAGATAAGCCACAGTCTAAAGAATAATGCGTGTGTTGTTAAGTGTTCTACTTAGACTAATCAAGATGACATGTGAACATAGTCTTATGGACTCAAAGAATTAAATCAATAGGACCTGAAAAGTCTTAACTCCATTTCTTATAAGGTTCCTCTAAAATTAAGTGGATTAAGTCCCAACTAAGCTCCATTCTTCAATTTTATTCCAGACTTAGTTTAAATGTCAATACTATCTTGAAAAATGCACATGCAAATGCAAGAAAATATGAACAATGCAAAGAGTGTTTTTTTTAAAATGATGCACATGCGAAAGGTACACTTTTAAACAATTTTTTAATTTCGAACTTTTTATGGATTTTTGGATAAAAATGCAGATGTAAAAGAAAGGGTTTTATTAATTATGCAAATTTTTATAGATTTTTGGTTTTGTAGTTTTTTTCCAAAAAAGAAAAATGGTTAGTAAAATATATACAAGTATATACAAGATTTTTTTGTTTTTTTTTGTTTTTTGTTGTTTTGTTTTTGTTTTTTTGGTTTTTTTACACACGTGGATTTTACAAAATTATATACATATCCCCCAAAATAATTATCCTAAAAAGTATGAGTTATGTATAAAGTATATATACAATATATACGACACCCCCTATACTTAGCTCGAACGATGTCCTCGTAGTGATCAGAGAGCGACAAAGGAAGACATAACTCGTGCTAAGTATAGAAAAGTGAAAAGACTCCTATGTTACAACGACTAAAAGAAAAGATAAAAAGAAGAGAAGTTGGTGATCCACCCCTATACTTAGGATCAAGTAATCCTAAGTATAGTAGAGTGTACAAAAGGGGAAAATCGATAAAGAGAATGTACAGACTCAAAAACAAAAAAGACGATATGAACAACATCACCCTCTATACTTAAGGTAGAGTATCCCTAAGTATAGGCAACAACAGGAGTGATGAACATGACAAATATGAACAACACAAATCATTCTCCCCCTATACTTAGGATAAAGCACATCCTAATTATAGCATACACACACACACACACACGGAAAAGGGGTGAATGATAAAACAAAAGAAGAAAGAGTGAAATGAAAGGATATACAAGAGGAGTGGATGTACAAAGGTTAAGAAGGTCGAAAGCGAACCTTCTTGCGGGACCGATGAGGAATGGATCTGACAAGGTGTAGGTCGATATTGGGATTATCATTAGATATGAACTGATCAGGATCGACCAAGAATGTATCCTCAGCAATGTCAGAGTGTGCAGGCCTAAACCGGTTATTGGAAGTAGTGTGGTTATGTCCTACTTGGGAAGTCTCGCAAACATCAAAGTAAAATGGCTCGAAATCATTATCAGAAAAAGTAGGATCAATTTCAGCCTGGCGAGCCTCTAATGGATCATCATCTTTATCAAAAGGGCCAAATTCCTTTATAAAACCAGTCACTTGGCCTTATCAGTCCATCTGAATCAGAGTGAATAGGAATGGACTTATCAGTGGAAGTAGTCAAATCATGTCTGTCCTGTCTAGTCTCAAAGTCTGCCTTCCGTTCTAGGGTGTCTATCATGTAAATCCTGCGGATGTCATCAATGCATCACCACATACCAGAAGGGGGAACTCCAAGGTCTATGCTTTTTGAGTCCTCCTCCTTGAAGAGGAATTTTTGAGTCTCTGTATCATCCATCATGCAACAAAAATCTCTGGTAGTATCATCATGGTCAAAGTCCTTGGGGTTGGGCATCACAGGCACACTTTCATGGGATGCAGGTCTCTTGTCAGTACTGGATGCAGTGATCAACACATCGCTCCCTACATCAGAACGAAAACAAATCTCTCCTGATCCATAATCAATAACGGCTCCCGTAGAGGTGAGGAAAGGCCATCCCGGGATGATTGGAGGGTTCTCCATAGGGGGTGGAGGTCTCCATGGGCAATACAAGAAAATAAGAAGTAAATTTCATGCCCTGAATAAGAATGAAAACATTTTCTAAAATACCCTTAGGCCTCTTAATAGATCCATCAGCAAATTGAACTATCATCTTGATTTTCTTGAGAGGCCCAAGTTGAAGAGATTGTACGATAGAGAAGGGTATTATATTGATTGACGAACCACCGTCAAGGAGAGTGTTATCGCGAGAATAGTCAGATACAAAGAAACTTACAAGAGGTATGGTAGTGTTCCCTTTCTTAAAACGTGGACGGTGGGAGATGGCGTAGGAAATGGTCATGGTCAAGATGTGACACTAAGATCTTCTCCTTCACTTTCTCTTATTGTGTTGAGGAGTAGATAAATCTTTCATGGCCTGTTGAAGCGAGGCTTTAATGATCTCGTGAATAGTGGCCAACACTTCGGGTTCTGTCAACAGTTTTTTGAATTTTTGGACCTCCTCCATACAAGGGAGGAGATCGAAATTAGCATATACACGAGGATTGCCAAGAGAAGTCTGTATAGTGGAATCCTGGGGGTCAAGGGTGGGACACGCGGTGAATGACTGGTTGGGAAAATTGGTTGGCATGGGTGCCCTCTCCTCACAAAATGAATCAACAATATATCTCCCGTAATCTTAAATAATTTAAATTTTTCTCATTTTTTGTATTTTGGGCGATTGCAAGCTCTCATGATTATCCTCAAGTGAATCCACATCCTCAAATAGTGGAGCAGCATTCTGGCTCTTGTTAATGTTAAATAGATTGGTAATCTTCAAATTCATATGCTCCATCATCTGGTTCAAGATCTCAAGTGTGGACAACATGAAAGGTGACTCCAAAATCCCAAGATCAGGTGAGTGGGATGAGTATGGTTGAGAATCAAACTCCTCCGACTCCTGAAATAATGGGTTAGGCAGATATGCAAAAAAATCAGGAGGAAGAAAGGAAGGTGGATCGGCTGGAGGGTACGATGGATCCACGAAGATCGGATTAAAATAACTCCAGTCGGCCATCTCCGAAACAAGAGAAAATGATTGGGAGAGAACGAGGGTCAAGTCAAAAGGTGTGAAGAAAAAGGCACAAATGCACAGAAGGATCTAGTTATGCACACAAGCAATCAAACACAATACAAACCCCCAATTCACCAACTCAACTCAATGTGAAGACCGTGAAGGTTCAGTCAATTATCTTGTCAATTTTAGAGTCTGGTGAGAATACAATCTATCAGAGCGATTAAAGCGAGATGTCAGGAACTCAAAGCTCCAGGAGACTGGCCTAATCCCAAAGTTAAATCTTTCCTAGCTAGTATGAATTACAGATCGTTTACCGGCTACCCGATCAATTCAAGCTGCTAAGGACATCGCGTGCTGCTTTACCGGCTACCGGAGAGATCCTCACTCGAGAATAACTATCCCGAGATAGTAGTCTGAAAAGAGTTCGGGCGTGGTTCTATCCTAGTGTGCGAGTCGCTCTCTCGCTACATACAAACCAAACAATGAGGGGGTTACTCTACCCAAAACAATGATTTTCCTTGTATTTATTTTAGGGACGAGTTTTCTTTGGAAATCCTGTTGGTTAAAATATTTTCAAAGAATTGCCTACCGAGTGTCCAATTTCCTTTTTAACTTATGTGAGTGAAAATAAGGAAGGAGATCGGAAATGCCAATGTGCGATTAAAAAGAATGATGCATGTAGGGGTTAGAGATGCGTATCTTGTCGCCAGCACTCTACACGCAAGTGATCCGCGCAGAATTGAAATATAGAAAAATAAACTAACCTATATGCAAATGCAAGTGAACCGTCATAGATGATAGCTTCTATTAACGGCCAAGAACAAGTTAATTTTACTTAATCCAAATTACGCTCTACTCTATATGTACATAAATTCTTGTTTAGGGTGTTTGGACCTAATTAATCACCTGCCTCAACCAAATTAATTAAAGCAATCAATAGGTAGCTCGTGAAATCCACGTAAAACGAAGAAAAATACGGCGATGAAAACAAAACCGGTGAGGTCCCCCAAGTGCACCAGCACTTGGCAAAACAGACCCTGCATCAAATGAATGCCATTTTTACAGAGTTCAAATGCTAGAAAAATAAATGAAAAAAAAATCTTTTTTGGTCTCCTTCATTTCTTCTTCTCCTCCTCTCATGCTATCCTGCGGCTTGGTGAAGAATCAAGCCGCCTCCGCGTCGGTGCTTCGGCTCTCCTAGGATCGCCTCCTTCACTCCGCAGGCCCTCACAAGAAAAAGAAAGAGAGAATGTGTAAGAAACACAATTATAAAATATAAGCATAAATATTGAAATGAATGCAATGGATATGAATAATGGAGTGAATGGAAAAATGTAAGCAGATATTTACAACCAAGAATAGCAGGCCAAAAGAGAAACCTAACTACCCTCGCCGTGTCTCCCCAGCAACGACATCATTTTCCATTTTGTTGGTACATGATCTTCGAGGATCGGTTAATAGATGATATGAAGTCATCGTTGTTATCCCCAAAAAATCTCGTGATAAACATTTTTTTATTTTCTTCTCTGACTGCAAAATAATTACAGAAAATAATGTGGAGCAAGAGACATTTTTGCTACTTATTTACCGGTATAGAGGATAGGATCGAACTCAGGGAGGCTACAATTCCCGAGGGTTATTCCATTAATCAAAAAATCAATTTAAAGAAAAAGCAGGAATCTCAAAGGCAAACTATCCGTGGTTTTTGTAGAAATTTTTCTCTTTTTATTTTTTAAATTTTTTCCTATTTTTTATTTTCTGATTTTAAAATTTTCTAGTGATTTTAGTTTTGTAATTTTTTTATTTTGAAGAATAAGGAGCAATATGCACAAGATAAGAAAGACACACATCAAACTCTTTTTGTATTTTTCAATTATATAAAAAATTACTCAGAAAAATGCAGAGAAAATATTTTTAGGTTTTAAAGACTTTGAAATATTTTTGGGAATTTTTGTATAGATTTCAGATGTTTTTCTATTTTTCTAAAAATCAAACAGTGGCGAAAATGAGAAACAATGCACAGTCTGGATGCTCAAAACTACTAACAATTATTTTTATGATAATATATAGACAATTATCTACAAATAGGAACTAAAATCATGATTTTTGTATTTTCGTAGATTTTTTTTCTGAATTTTATATGGTTTTTGATGTTTTTCAATTTTTTTGAGTTTTGTTAAGAGTTATTGCATGAAATTTGCATAAAATTAAAAGACAATGAAATAAAACTACTCTTTTTTTGGAATTTTTAAAGCAATATTCGATTTTTTTTATAAATTTTTGAATTTAAAACAGGAAAAAATGACATATTTTTGATTATTTAATAATATCAAATAAAATAAATATGCAATGAAATTTATAAACAATAGAGAGGAACACAGGAAAATATTCACAAAATTTTCCAGAATTTGTAGAACATGAAAGACATTTATTTCAATGAAAAGAGCAAGGAAAATTTATGTCTGGAAATTCAGGGACTGAGATGTAATTACTCAAAGTTTCACAACCAATATTAACAAGGAATACATAAGAGGAATAAAGTGTAATTTACCCAATGAAAAGCAACGACAGGGGCTTCTTTGCAATATTGATAAACTCCAGAAGCGAAGCTGCAATTTTTCCAAAATAATTTTTTAACCCCCAGGGTTTCCTGTGTTGTTTGTTCTTCACTTTCAAAGCCAAAGGGGGCGCAAGATGTGACACCACCTTCTCTTTCTCAAGCAGGATTGGCGACGGTGCCTGTTCGCATGGTGGCTTTAGGTCCAGGCGACGGGCGTGTACGGCGTGGTTGGGGGCCCGCGACAGTGCCACACATGAGGCGAAGGCACGATGCTAGCGGTGCACCTCACGAAGAGGAGTAACAGGCGGTGACGGTGAAGAGGACGCCGGCGGTGATGGCACGGCCGGTGCTGCAGCGGTTGCACGGTGGAAGCAGAGGGTCGGGCAGTCAGCGGAGGTCGGGGATGCGCTGAAGCGACTCCGCCGTAGGCGTAGATTGGTGGAGCGGCTGCTTTGCGCGGGCTGGCGGTGCTACCGCGATGGCTGTTGGTGGAATTGCCATGCAGAGGGCGCCCCTCTTGTGGTGGCGGAGGTGCTGACGGAAGGTTGGCGGAGTGACCGGCCGAGGGCTGGGGGCTAAGGCTGCCGCGGTGGGCGACGCTGTGCAAGGATACGCACGGGCTTGGAGGGCCTGCTTCCTGATTTTTTTTGTTTTTTTATTATTATTGTAAAACAGGAACTGTATAATAAAAAAACCTTTTTATATTTTTTAGAAATATAACTGAAAATAATTATTTTTTTATATTTTTAATTTTTTTTATTTTTAGGTGATCCTGCAAAACAAATGTTATAGAGAAGAAAAATAAATATTTTTTTGTGTTTTTTTTGAAAAAAAAATATTTATCAACAAATTAGGAAACAAACATGATGACTCGATCCTAAAATCACACGGAAGATGTGAATGGGGATCCATCAAAAAATGAGGAATGGATCCAAGTCTCGGTGGCTGAAGTTGAGAGATTGTGGAAGGTAGAACATGAACGTGGAGAGATTGTGAAAATGAGATGAAAGATCGAGATCGGAGGAGAATGAAGTTGTGATGGATTCTAAAATCTAGATAAAAAAATGACGACGAAATGAAGATGCGAAAAATTAAACTAAGGTCAATCTAAATGAAAGATAAGAGAAAATGTTGTGGATCTCACCTTAGGAGCGGAAAAGACCCTGGTTACCTCGACGATGGCCGACTCGCTGTCACCTGACAACTCGGAGGCTAGGCACCCTTCTGTGACAAGAAGAATCTTGGAGATTGGGCTCCTCTCACAAAAGATTGATCAAGTTGAAAAGATGGAGAAGGAGCCTTATTAATAGATAGAATGGAATTGAAATTTGAATTTTTGGATGAAGATAAGAGATAAGAGAAAATAAATTTTGAAATGAGGTAAGGTAGAAAGATAAGTGTTAAAAAATATTTGAAAAAATTAACTATCGTTTTTGAATTTTCATCACTTTTGGAAATTTAAAAGTTAATTTTTTAATTTTTTGTGATAGTTAGTTAAGAAAATTAACTATATACATATGCTATATACATATATGACATTATATACATGGATAAATAAGCAAATTAGTTTTTTTTCATATTTTCATATTTTTATTTTTATTTTAAATAATTAGTAAAAAATATTTACAAATATCTACAAATACAATATGTACAAAATACATGGGAAAATTGCACAAACCACCCCAGAAAATCAATTTTTCACCCGTAACTCAAAAAATTATGAAATCATAGCCATTTTAAAGATAATCTAATTTAGAATACAATGGAAGTGAGTTTGGTTCAATTTGAGTTCATATGGAGCCAGAATTGATCATTCAATTATCTCTTAGTGGCTTTTTCCAAGTATGGTTTCTTTTATTCTGTATAAGATTTGATTGTGCAATTATTTTTATTATTTAGGATACATTTTTATTTACAACTTTTGTTTTGAAAATTTCTTTGTTTGAGATCAATTTATGTACAAATAAAATAGTGAAGTATACAAATATACATATCACACATTTTGTTGGATTTTCTGAATAAAGACCCTATCCCCCCCTACTTCATTCCTGGTCGACGAGGTCAAGTCTTGACCTTCTCTCGGGATTTGTGTCAGCCTGTATCTATTACATATATACATTCTTCCTTTTTTATTTTCTTTTCTTTTTTTCCTTTCTTTCTTTCTTTCTTTATTTTAGGTTAAAATGGTAAGAAGTGCACATGATTTACGCACAAATGCAAGTTAGTAAGAATATGGAGTTAGTGTTATATACATGTGTTTTATATGGGATTTTAAGATAAAATAAACGAATAAAGATGATGAAATATAGATTCATCAGCCATCCAATGAATACTGTACACATGTCAGCCATGTATCAACTAGCGCATGGATCATCCCGAGCACCTTGGACACATGAACCATTTATAAATCTACTTCCCTTGGTGTAGATATGTAGAATTACGACACATGATGTCTATGATATGTAGTCTATATACTCTGATACTTTTGCAAAAAAACCAAATTCTCGACCCCTTTCAGCTCCGAAGACATTAAACGATGGACATATCCTCCTCCTCACAAGTGGGATGGTACGAATAGTCTCCCTACTATTGAGGCCTCTTCTCTATACCCTCCTAGAAGTATGTATGATCTAAACCAACATGGCCAACCACTATGCCATATGAGGCTCTACTCGAGTCAGCATGATTCTTACAAAGCAAACCATGACAATAATACATGTTTAAGTACTTAGAGAGACATGGACATGGTTATATCATGTTACTCATGTTATTTTCCTTAGATTTGTGTCAAGGCTAGAAGACCATAACTATTATCTCATGTTTTGAATACAATGAGAATCTGGTGTTCGTGAGAAGGATGGAGTATCAATGCTATGATACCAAAATGTCACATCCCACAGAATATGATACTCAACAACCATCTTGTAAACACCACATTAACATTCAAAACATGCACATTTTAACAAATGTATCTATTGTTGGAAATAAGCAAGTAAAGAAGGAAATGCATGAGCATAATTCATTTCATTCACAACATGATACATATAACGAACTATTCTCGTAAGCAACATGTCCAGAACAGTGCAAAACAAGTAATTGTCATCTAAAGCATAAGTACAAAACACTATCTCTCATGTATAAATCGTGCCACAAAAACTACCCTAAAAGAACCAACAAATACGTACCCTAAAAGTTCTACTAAAACTGAAATGCTCCAAAACACTAAAAGTGCACCCTACTTCTGCGACGAGTCCCATGAACCTGTTGGATCACATAAAAAAGGTACATTATGAGCAAATTTGCCCAGTACAAATATACTTAAATGATAGGTAAAACAACATGTAACTAGGTAAAAGTAGCAAGCAGTATACCTACTGAAATGAACAAGTGCACGTGAACGTGAGTGTCACTCTCAGAAGTAAAGTCTACAAGTGGAATATTACTCTCAGATTACTATTAGTTTTTAGTTTGATATTTTCTTTTAAGTCTTTCCAATGCAACTGTTAATAATGGAAATAGTTTGTGGTCTTGACCACGAGGGTCTCTGATGAATCTCTATTTCATCACCTTTATTCTACCATTTTGGCCTTAAAACCCCTAGCAAATGCATGTAAATATCCTCATTTTGTACATAATAGCATTCATTATTTATTGTATTATTTGTATATAAAGTAAGGTTTTTAATGCCAAAATTATATAATAAAGAGAAGAAAAGAAAAAGAAATAAAATATTGAAAATATTTTATGACCCTAAACCCCGAGACCAAGGCAAGAATTGACTTGGTCGACAAGGAATAAAGTAGGGAGAGATAAGGGCCAAGAATAGAATAAAATTCCAATTTATTCATTCTTTAATTATGCATTTTTGACACCTATGTTATCAGTTATTATTTATTCATCAAATAAAGAAATTTTGTACATGAAAGTTGTAGATAATAATGTAAATAAAAATACAAAATTGAGTTTGTACAAAAATAATACACAGTGTGCATTTTATATACAAAATAAAAATCCAATTTTATAGAGCCATATCTTTCAAATAAAAACTCAAAATAAAGCAAAATCATTCTAATTGTAAATAATTTTTCACAAACTATTTAATGGTGGTGGTTTTAGATTTTTTGGAGTTACTATGTGAAAGTTAGGTTTTTGATGTCTCATTGTAAATTCTACCGATTAAAATATTCATTTAACTCATCCCTTATTCTTTTTACAAATTCTTATTTTTATAATTTTGTAAATATTATTTCTAACACATGTGCATATTAAAATTAGAATAAAATCAAAAAGGAAAAATAAAATAAGTCTATGTAATTATACAGGCAAAACACCTATAATTATACCTGTATATAAATAAAAGGGAAAATTTATTCTTTAATTCTTTATTCTTTTCTAATTTTATAATATTTTGAATATTATTCATATTCTATTAAAAATACAAAATGGAAATAAAACCCATTAGAATACATTAAAATAAAAAAAGTATACAAAACATAGGTAAAATACCTATAAATATACCTATACAATATACATACTTATTTATTTAGGTGTACAAATTACATCATAAAAAAATAAAATATATTTATACTCAAAAAATAAGTTATAAATATATAAAAAAGAATAAAATTATAAAATAAAATATATAAAATAAAAAAAAATACACAAAACATAGATGATTATACCTATAAATACACTAATAAAAATTAACTACTAAAGAATAAAGCCAAAAAAATAAATAAAAATCATTATAAAATACAACATAAAAATATTAAGTATTTTTTTATTTTATACATAAAAATTATAAAACCATTTACTATTTTTAAATAATTATTCTTTAAATAAAATTGCTATTTTGTCCAGTAGCGACTTGACGTAGACCAATCACGTCAGGTTGCGAGTTGACCCAAGTCAACTCCCCCCTCTGCTCCTAATTTGACGCAGGTCCATCTTTTCCTGCATTTTCTTGCAATTTTCCCAGCTGATTCGTCCATTCATCGATTTCACGTCCTTCATGAAAATTCATCATCGTTCATCCGAGATTGACGTCGAGATCCTGGAACCCTTGTACATATCGTCGATTCTTTAATTTCGACCGGACAATAAGGGTGCATATACATGTTGATAAATAAAAACCTCCTTCCTCCATGAATAATTTGGTCATTCCTAGAGCTCTAAACCCACTCCACTCTGACCTAGCGTGCATCCTCGTGACAGGGGGAGGTCCCCTGAAGCTTGGAAGCGGCTGAAGAAGGAAGGGGATGCACCCACGGCAGCACTCCGACGGCCACCTATGCTCCTTAGCCAAAAGCCAGGTACGAGGTGCGCTCCTTATTATTTTAGATAGATTTTGTTTTCAGCATTTTGATTATGCATTTAGTTTAAGGTTTAACCTAGATAATTAGCGTAGACAACTAATTATTTCACCGTGTATCGCTCTGTCTCCGACCCGCCTACCACCATCATTTCGCTCCCTATCATTTTCCCCACATCCCAGGCACCTCCATACACTCAGATCCCCCTCGGACCTGAAGATTAGGTCTCCAACTCTGCCGCTCGCCGCAGACCTCTGCTCGCTTCACCCTACGCTCATTTCACCACCAATAAGCGCCCCAGATCCTTTTTTTTGCTTTTGCGATTATTCCTTGCAGGTCTGGAGGCCAAAGGACACGTGTTGGGTCGATTTTTGTAGAAGCCTAGGTACCTGAAGCTCCTCATTTTCCTAGGCTCCGCCCGACCTCGCTGGAGCACCAAGTGCCTTGTTGAGACCATCATTAGATGCGGGGGACGTCCAGGAACGTATTGCGCCACTCAGCAGTGATGGAGGAGGCCGTAGGAACCCGCTACGACCGATCAAAGCTCGCCCCAGGTGAGCTTCTTCCCAGTTCTTCCAGGCCAGCCTGGAGCCGTCCGATGAAGAAGACGCGCCCAATTTTGATCAGAACCGTCCGATGGAGCCACTCCTCGACCGTTGGATCCTCACTTGGATCTGATCTCCACCGCTCATCGACGAACCGTCATCGATGCATGAGGTGCTGACATTTGTATTAGTCAACAGATATAGACCGTCCGCCTGCTCCTAGTATGGGGTACATTTTACTTTTGGCCCCAGCCTTTTTTGTATTTATTATTTGGTCCTGTAAATAAAAGTTAACGTTATAAAATAAGTGGATATTTTGCACTTAGGCCCCTGTATTTATTTTATTTGCATTTGGGTCTAGTACACATCACCTCACGTGCCATCCCACGTGAGGTGGAAAAACTGTAGGTATACCCCTACGGGTTTGTGTATTTATAAAAGTCCAATAAATTGAATTTAACATTATATATTTTTGTGAAAATTGCTAGAAGGTCCCCGAACTTTATGATATTTGCATTTAGGTCCTTCCTAGGCTGCGTCACGTGTAGTCCCACGTGGTGGGTAAATTGCATCTGTAGCCCTGGTATTTTTGTAATTACTTATTAGTCAATAATTCTTTAATACGTTTTATATTTGTGGTATAATTACACAGATCCCCTTGATGTTTATATTATTTGCACTTATGCCCCTGCTAGGATATGTATTTTTGTAGCTTTTATCTATTTACTAAAAATAGCTAATGAACTCCTAAAAATACGAAAAAATTGGATCAAATGCTCCATGCATTGCACTTACACGCCACATGTCCACTTCGCATTTTTTGCATTTAATCTATTTATTAAAATAAAAAAGGCTCCTAAATAATCCATGTCTAATTTATAAAATACCAAAAAAATATAAAAGCATTTTGAAAAATTCCAAACAAATTTTATACAGTGTATTTGATATTTATTGAGTCCAGAAAACAAGAACCCCTAAAAAAGAAAAAGAAAACTAAAAAAATCAAAAAGTTCCAATATCCAACAAAAAATATAAAAATTATCCAAAAATACTAAAAATATGTTTTTATAATTATATATATATCATTATTTATGTATTAAAATTAATTGGGTAATTTTGGAACCTATATGTTAGTTTTAAAACCCAAATCAATTTTGAATTATTTATTAATCCCATATTCGGGATATTTTTAACTTTAAAAATACAAAAAAATAGCAAACATTTATGAAAAATATAAAAACATTAAAAAATATTAAAAAAAATATTTCTAAATTTTGTCTATATTTAACGATATTTAAAATATATTTCTATATAATGTGTAAATAAAACCTTATATAGGCTATATTATTTTTATAAAACGAAAAGGAAATTTTAAAAAAGATAAAAATATAAAAAGCAAATACAAAATCAGAAAATAAAAAATAAAATAAAAAATATATAAAACTAAAAATACAATAAATATATATAAAATTAAAAACCCAAAAAACAATAACATGGGCAAGAGATAAAAGATGAAAATTTTATGCATTCAGTTTGCCTCCTCTCGTTTGCTCCCACTGTTCGACCTCTACACATGCTTACACCTATACACACTTGCATGTAGAGTTATAACAACTTTAACTCCACATTTTTGAGATTTAATTGCTTTATTCATATTGTCGGTTAATTGTTGATTAATCAGGGATTTTGTCTGAGGTCACCTCAGCGACTGTCCATCCCGCCTTATATGAAATGACATGACTTCGACCTAATCGCTTGGTTTATCAAATGGCACCGTTGCTGAGGAGAAACGTCGCATAGTTGGAGCTTATTTTATTTTGTTTGTTATCTCTTGTTCATTCATTTGTTTGTCTCTTTACGTTATTTATTTATTTTCTTTATTATTTGATCTTGATTGATTAACTGTTTTGACCACTCTTCTTTGTTTATCTTTGATGCGAGGGACCGTCGCGCAAAGGAGTGCTTCCTAGGATGCCCTATGCTCCCAAGCAAGGCGGAGTCAGCCTTTCTTGCTTGGCTGACAGGAGAGAGCATCAAAGGCAGATGGAGAGGAATTTTTGAGACAGTCTTTGAGTTTCATTCTATGCAAAAAAATGTAAATTTATGTGAGAGAGTGACACTTGGCATGTAATAATACAAGATTCTCTACACTTCGACTTCTCGAGGCTCATTGCCCGAGGGATTGTTCCCTTGGGGGCCTCGATGGTTTTGACGCTCTTTCGTTTTTATTTTTATTTTTTCTTATTTTGTGTGAATGAGCCCTAGCTTAGGATTGCTTGACGACAGCCTAATGTCCAAACACCTAATCACCATTTCATGTACATATAGATTCGTGTCTTAGGACTTAGGCAAAATTTTGAAATAATGTGCTCCACGATAATAGCATCCTGTATCTAGGGTGATTTCATCGGATTGCATTTGTATATAGAATAGGTTTTCCATTCAGTTATGCATCCTGCATAGAGAGAGCTGGGAAGCACTGTAAGTCCTCTTACTTGGCATGCATCATTCGATTTTTGACTTGCATGGCTTTTCCGATCTTCTCCCTCTATTTTCGATCACCTAGGATGCTAAATGGAAATTGAAAACCCCGTTGGGCACATGCATTGAAAAATATCAAAAAAAGTGACAATCAAAAATAAAATTGGGACTGCTAACTCTATTGGACTTAAAATAAAATGTAATGAATTCCTTGTATTGGGGAGCACAACCCCTCCTTGTCTAAGCATCTTATTTCTACGTACACGCTAAGGATTAGTGCCCCAATCCCAAAGCCTAATTTCGTTGTGTACAAATTTTTATGATCACCTAATTCTAAAATCGACAAGTTAAAAAGACCACATCTCGGTCTTCATTGCGTTGAGTAGGCGAATCGGGGGTCTGCTTTGTGTATTGATTGTGACTTGGAGTCCATTTGCATTTTCATATCTCTTTCAGTTATCGGTCCTGTCCATGTGAGTCATCCATTTTTCATCTTTGAGTCTCTCTACCTCTCTTATACATATATCTCCTCATTTGCATTGAGTCGTGATATTGGCACTTGAGCTCAATCATCTTCGCCAAATATTTCATCTCTCTTCATCTTGCCCACCCTCCTCGTGTCCTCCGTATCATCTCTTCTATTACTCGAGATTGCTGTGCTGGTAGGTACCGCCCGCATCAAGGAGTTTGACATACAATTGATTATTGGAGTAAGTCAGACATGTTTTGAGGATGCTGAGATTGATATACCTTATTCTTGGTGGATTTGACTTACGATACATGCATAGGAGCCTATTGAGGACCTAGATGATGCACGATTATTAGGTATGATTTTTATTTGATGATTTTGATCTCGCACACCGGATTGAGGATGTGATGCTTTATTATGATTTGATGATGATATCATGAGCATTGATTTATCTATCTATCTTGAGGTTCCCTCTATCTTAATTTCGAGGATTGATTGGTTATTCTGATTTGGACTTCCCGGCATAGAAGTGCAGATCCCACACGATCTGTCATCTTCTTGATTGACCCATCCCTGATCTCCTGCCTTTATTATCCATCTGTGGCACCCAGAGGATTTCTGATCATTTTTTGTGCCATCTCAGCTGATTGATTGACTGAGGGATGTTTTGTGATTGACCTGATTATGTTTCCCTCACATGATCTTATGCCCTCTTGATGATTGATTGATTTATTGCTATTGAAGACCTAAGATTTGATGCCAACGATCCCGAGACTTGATTATCCTAGTTTATATTACTCCTCGAGGACTATCTGTGGGAGGATGCGACACATTCTTTACGATCAGTTTCATACACTGACTCTGTCTCCACCTTGTTGGAGCATGAAACCGCATCGTCTGATTTAACTGATTGCCCTCCATGTTTGAATAGGTGCTCTATATGTCGATGCATGAGGCCAATCTCCCTGACTCCTTTGAGCTCACCCTCCTTGACGGTCCTCGCAAGGATGAGCTTCACTATTTCTTATTATTCCTTGCCTAGTTCATAGTGCTCTCTGAGGGTAATTTGCGAGAGACTATGACACCTTGCTCGATCTTGCGGTCTCTTCTGCTGTTGGATGATCTGTTGTTTACCGAGGCCATTCTGATTGACTCCTTTGAGTCCTCTCTCCTTGACAACCCTCGCAAGGATGAGATCTGATCTAGCTATTCAATGATTTGCTTGCATTGTTCCCCAAGGACTACCTGTGGGAAAATACAACATTTCCGTTATGCTCGGTCCCCCTGACTACGTGTGTCTCCTCTCTGTTGGATCACGGAACTGAGTTGTCTGATATATTTCTGGTCCTCGACACTTCCTTTATGATTTGATCTGTTGGATCTTGAGACCTCTCTAACAGACTCCTTTGAGTCTGCTCTCCTTGACGGTCCTCACAAGGGTGAGCCTTCCTATTCTGCTTATTCGATGCTTTGTTGGCAATATGCTCCTCGAGGGTTGTCTCTAGGACACTGCCACATTTTCTTGATTTGTCGGTCTCTTCTACTGGTAGCCGATCTGTCTCCTACCGAGACCGCTTCTGTGATCTGTCTAATGGATCTGGCTCCTTCAAGCCTGCTCACCTTGACAACCCTCGTAAGGGTGATCTCCTGTTATGATGATTCATTGACTAGCATGTACTACTCCCCAAGGGTTATCTGCGGGAGGGTACATCATATTTTAGGTACTCAGCTTCACTGCTGGTGTCCCCTGTCTAATGGGGCACGAAGTCGGGTCTGCTGATTTTGGTACTCAATCTCCTCCTTGGTGGTGCCTCCTCTCTGTTGGAGCACGGAGCCGAGTCTTCTGATTATTCTCTGATCTTGCTCACCTTGAGGATTCTCGCAGGGTTGAGCCATATCTTGTGTTGTTCGGTGTATTCCTATGCCTTTCTAACTCTTTGATCATCGAATATCACGCTGCTGTCTCCTGCTCTTTACCTTTTATATCTTTCAGAGACCATGATTGACTTGGAGGAGTCTACACTGTTCCTTCTCCCTCCAGGTCTTACGGTATCGACTATGATCTCACATTCCTTCCTTCTGAGTTGATGTTCTGCTTTCTCTACTGGTCCTTCCTTTAGTTTTCAATCTCTTTTCCTCGGTAGCTGACACCCAAGTGATTGCATATCTGGGTGTCTTTTCACTGTCTGACTATGTCTTCGTTCTCACAGGAAGATGACTAGAAGAGCACGATATTCATTTGTAGGCTACCGTCCTGTACTTCACCAGTCTACCTTTCTTATATATATGTGTTTCGTCTTTCATTAATTCGTCCAGCCATATGTCACATGCACCCTAGATCTTTCGCCATATCTATGTGACTATACTTAGGAAGTACTTTGTCCTAATTATAGGGGCGCACACACCGTGTTGTTCTTTCTCCATTCTGTTTCATCACTCTTGTCATTGCTTATACTTAGGGAACTTTCACCCTAAGGATAGGAGGAGTGATGTGTACATTCTCTACGATCTTTTTCATCCATATGTAAATCTCTTTTCTTCTTTTCTTCTTTTCCTTTTCATTTTTCTTTTTATACATAAAAGGTGTCACCCCATTGTGTTGGTTTTCTGTATATAGGGCGTACTTTGTCCTAAGTATGGGGGGTGCACACCCGTGATTATTTCGTTCTTTGGTCCCCTCCGTTGTCTCCTCTCTTTTTGGTTTGCTCTGCTATACTTAGGGATACTTTACCCTAAGTATTGGGGGAGACAGCCCGAGCTGTGATCTGTTTATTTATCCCACCCTTGACCCTCCCTACTTTGTATACAATCTGCTATACTTAGGATTATTTGATGCTAAGTATAGGGGAGACAGTCAACATCTTATTCATTTCATTCTTCATTCTTCATTCTTTAGTCGTTGTAGTATAAGCTTTTCTATACTCAAGTGCGAGTTATGTCTTTTCTTTCTCTTCTCGATCTATGAGGACATAGCTCATGCTAAGTATAGGGGGTTGTATATACTCTGTATATACTTTAACCATAACTCGTACTTTCGTATAATTAATAATAAATATGGCTAAATAAACTATATATATACATATGTATTTCATTAAAAATCATTTAATAACAACAGTCATCCTCAAATTCTTTTTGTATATACTGATTAATAAGTCAGGTTAAAAATATTTTTGCAAAATGATTTGAAAAAGGGTGTGAACAGTTTGGAAAACTTTTTGTGAAATGTTTTCAACCTTTGTAAAAATATTTTTATTTGCAAAAATTCTTTTCTTTGTGAAATAAAGGATTTAAAAACCCATTTGCAAATGATTTTGAAAGTGTTTGTAAAAATATGTTGGAAAATGTATATATTGTTTGTAAAATCTTTGCAAAATGGCTTTCAAATCTTTGTAAATATTTGCAAAAATTATTTTGTACTATAGTTTTGAAAATTGTTTTCAAATAAATTTGAGGAATGGATGTATCATTAATATAGGAATAAAATTTGTATATAAAATAAAATTAAATTATTTATCAATTGTATATATGTACCTACAATAACTTTGTTAAAACCTATAAATTCTTTAAAATTATTTAGTCTTGTAAAATAAAGAAGCACGCCCGTGTAAATAGCTGTAAATACTTTATACTTTGTGTACCAAAATCCTTTTTATTTTCCAAAATTATTTTTGTAAAAATTCTTTTTGTTTTCAAAATTCTTTGAAAAATTGCATCATTTTTATGCATTGTACAAAGCACTTGCATAGCATTCATATTATTTTCAATTGAGCTTGATGATTGAACTAGTCCAATAAAGTCGAAGATGGGAGCTTGGTTGGACCTTATTGCACCTAACCTCACTAGAACCTTATGGGAACTAGGTTTAAGGTACTTCAGGTCTGTTTAGACTTAATTCTTTGAGATTCAGGGCTAGGTTCAAGTCACCTCAACTGACTAACCAGAACTTTTTGAGACACACACACGACTCTTGTCACCCGTGATCTAACTTGGACACTTGCACCTTTCACTTGGCTCAACTCAGTTGGAGTGGTGAGGGGGTTGGATTTTCCAGTCTGAGACGCACACGGGTGAAAACATCCGTCCTCGTCTAGGGAGGGAAGTGCACCCCAACCTGGTCTAGTTACAATGAAATCAAATGATAGGACAGTGTGGGTTGCTATAAAGCTTCAAAAGAGGGATAGTCTTCTGGCTCAAGAGGAAAAAGTCCTTATGTAAATGCTGTTGTAAATGGTATGTTGAAAAAAACTCCTAAAAAGTGGACAGACTTGAAAAAAAAATAAAATGCCTGCCGGAGTATGTGTATATGTGCATAGAAAATAAGCTATCTTGAGCATCAAAGTTGTACTATGTGAGCCTGCAGCTGGATTACTTGACTACACTGGTTATGCATCCCAGGATAGGTAGCTACACTGGCTACTGTCCATTCTTTTCTTCACCTCCTCCTCTTGAGTTGGATGCCACTTGAACTTAGAAGGGAATATCCCGCTCCTCGAGGACCAAGTGCTGGATTGAGGAATCATTGGGTTGTCATTCTGGAGAAGTCAGTTCCTTTGTCATTCTAGTTGGGGAGAGCCACTGTCACTTACACTGTACAAGTCAGCTTCATAGTCATAAGGGTTTGCGTATGATGTAGGCTAGTTCTGACCTGGCTATTGAGGTAGTTTGAACCGAGTTCTGAGACTCTCGAAGGCTGTTGTACTTTAAGGTTGGTTCTCGACCAGGTTCCACACATATTTTCACATCAAGGTCTAACCTGAGCTCCAAACTTTAATTTTATATAGACAAGTTTATTTATCAAATTCAATTCCACTTATTCTTTATCCTTTCTTTTTTTCTTCTTTATTCTTTTTATACTTATTGCCTAAGAGTTTGCTAGGGACTAGCAAAGGCAATTATAGGGGAGTGACGAATATCCATTTCATCACCTTTATTCTATCATTTTGGCCTTAAAAACTCTAGAAAATGCATGTAAATAGCCTCATTTTGTACATAATAGCATTCATTATTTATTGTATTATTTGTATATAAAATAAGGTTTTTAATGCTAAATTATAGAATAAAGCGAACAAAAGAAAAATGAATAAAATATTGAAAATATTTTATGACCATAAACCCCGAGACCAAGGTAAGAATTGATTTGGTCGACAAGGAATAAAGTAGGGGGAGATATGGACCAAGAATAGAATAAAATTCCTATTTATTCAATCTTTAATTATGCATTTTTGACACCTATTTTATTCTTTATTATTTATTCATTAAATAAAGAAATTTTGTACATGAAAGTTCTAGATAATAATGTAAATAAAAATACAAAATTGAGTTTGTACAAAAATAATACAGTATGCATTTTATACACAAAATAAAAATCCAAAAACCAAATTTCACATACCCATATCTTTCAAATAAAAACTCAAAACATAGCAAAATGACCTCTAATTGTATATAATTTTTCATAAGCTATTTAATGGTGGTAGTTTTATATTTTTTGGAGTTACTGTGTGAAAGTTAGGTTTTTGACCCCTCATTATACATTCTACCGATTAAAATTCTCATTTTACTCATCCCTTATTATTTTTACAAATTCTTATTTTTATAATTTTGTAAATATTATTTATATCACATGTGCATATTAAAATTAGAATAAAATCAAAAAGGAAAAATAAAATAAGTCTATGTAATTATATAGGCAAAACACCTATAATTATACCTGCATATAAATAAAAGGGAAAATTTATTCTTTAATTATTTATTCTTGTATAATTTTATAATATTTTGAATATTATCCATATTCCATAAAAACTACAAAATGAAATAAAACCCATTAGAATACATTAAAATAAAAATATTTATACAAAACATAGGTAAAATACCTATAAATATACCTATACAATATGCATACTTATTTTTTTAGGTGTACAAAATACATCATAAAAATAAAAAATATATTTATACTCACAAAAATAAACTATAAATATATAAAATAAAAGAATAAAATAATAAAATAAAATATACAAATTAAAAATAAAAATACACAAAACATAGATGATTATACCTATAAATACACTAATAAAAATTAACTACTAAAAATTAAAGCCAAAAAAATAAAAATCATAATAAAATACTACATAAAATAATAAACATTTTTTATTTTATGCATAAAAATTAATAAAATTATTTACTATTTTAAATAATTATTCTTTAAATAAAATTGCTATTTTGTCTTGTAGCGACCTGACGTGGACCAATCACGTCAGGTCAGGGGTTGTCCCAAGTCAACTCCCCCTCTGGTCCTGATTTGACGCATGTCCATCTTTTCCTGCATTTTCTTACAATTTTCCTGGCTGATTCGTCCATCCATCGATTTCGCGTGCTTCGTGAAAAATCATTATCGTTCATCCGAGATTCACGCCGAGATCCTGGAACCCTTGTACATATCGTCGATTCTTTAATCTCGGTCATACAATAAGGGTGCATATACATGTTGATAAATAAACACCTCCTTCCTCCATGAATAATTTGGTCATTCCTAGAGCCCTAAAACCACTCCACTCTGGCCTAGCGTGCATCCTCGTGACAGGGGGAGTTCCCCTGGAGCTTGGAGGCGGCTGAAGGAGGAAGGGGATGCACCCACAGCGTCGCTTCGGCAACCAACTCTGCTCCTTGGCCAAAAGCCAAGTACGAGCTGCGCTCCTTATTATTTTAGATAGATTTTGTTATCAGCGTTTTGATTATGCATTTAGTTTGAGTTTTAACCTGCGTAATTAGCGTAGAATAGCTGATTCGTAGTTCGCCGGAGCTCTGCTCCGATGGACGATTTCACTATGTATCGCTCTGTCTATGACCCACCTACCACCATCATTTGGCTCCTTATCATTTCCCCACACCCAGGCACCTCCATACACTCAGACCCCCCTCGAATCTAAAGATCGGGTCTCCAACTCCGCCTCTCACCGGAGAACTCTGAAGGATATGAGATAATCCTCAAGCGCATCGCGGAAGCATGAGCGTCATATCGAATATGACGAGGAATGACTAGTCGTACTAGTTGTTCTATGCAGCAGTATTTAAATTCTTTTTCATGCGATGAATCCACATGATCCAAGAACACTTCTCGGATCGTTTCGTCTAAACCACAAAAAAGTAATAGGATTACCTCTTGAAGTGTGGTTGCGATCGAGTCTCTAAATGAAGAGACCTCCTGTCTCAAGTCCGATCGAATGGAGGAGACGCTTGTGAGCGTGTTGATGAAACATGTGCTCCTCGTAATCCTTGTTGATGATCCAAGCGACGAATCTCCTGATCTCGACACACGAGATCCGACGTCTTCTTCACGAGCGAGGCACACTGAAGGAGACGGAGATCCACGAGCAAACGATCGGGCAACATAACGACGACGTTGCAGCGATGGAGAACCTCTCTAGTGCACCCATGGTGGAAGGCCACATGAGAGAAGAAGAGAGGGCATGTAGAGAGAGAAAGAAAGAAAGAGAGAGACTTATGTTCTCATTGTGTAAAGAAGAGCAAAGGGGTGCCTCTCCTTTTATAATATTTTGGGATCCATGGATCTCAATCCATGGGCAACACAAATCCAATGGCTCTCATTGATTCGTGTTTCTTTTAATGGCCAAGATTTGTGTTGGTAAAAACCAACAACAATTAGTTTAATTTAGATTAATTATATATTGATAAATCAATATAATTCAATCACCAAATTAAATCAAGATCTCATGCAGATCATAGGAGAGAGAGTGCCTCCTTCCATGGTTGAAAGAGGGGACGGCCGCACATTCCTAATAGGAGTGGTGGCTCTCCACTCCATGTATATGGAAGGTGGCTCTCATCTCTATAATATAATCTCCAAGATTATGCAACACTTTTGTTGCAAATTATTCTACAAAAATAATTCACAATTATTTTGTAGACATTGCAATCTTGCCATTGAAAAAAAAATTTGTGAATCATATTCACAACCCAACATAAATTGTAAATTACGTTTTTAATTCAATGTCCAATGTGAATCCAATTCACATCAACATAAATCACTTTTATAATACATGTGATTAATATGGATAGTTCCATCCACATTATTCAATATCCATGATAATTAAATCACATTTAATCATCTTGGATCTCTATTCTCATATGTCTAAATAATATGAATCACATTCACATTATTTACATCTTTGATAATCAAATCACACTTAATTATCTAAGATAACTCTGTTTATAATATGAATCGAATTCATATTAATCATGATAATTAAATCACATTTAATTATCCATTTTCTCAATGCTCAGATACTTATATCAACAATGAAATTATCCTGAACACTTTCAAGTATAACATACTTTCTCCGTGAATACTTTGAGATAAGGACATGGCGATTGTATTGTTACATGTATAGTGACTTGGATATTGAGATCACATCTTAAATCCAGATCTCGAGCCTCCCATAGATGCTTGATTAAATCAAGACCGCAAATATAATCTTCTAATTTCATCTGTATCACATTTAGATCAATGTCCAACATCTGCACTAAGATTAGATTACTTCTCTACTGAGAGGAGTCACTAAAATCCAGACTCATTTCATTACTCCCTAGGAATGGAAGCGTCATGGTTATACAACCGTTTATGATCACATCACCCTCAGGTATTCCCAATACCTGTACATCCTGCATACTAGAAGACCAGAATAAACCCGAAGTATAAGATCAATTTTACACTGTCTACTTCAGGGATTTATCATTAAGTTTCTCATTCGATCATTGGGAGTTGGTATCGACCATATACTTTTCAAAAGCATATATCATACCTAGGTGTTGATCATATACTTTCCAAAAGTATATATCAAACCTTCAAATTTAGTCAAGCTTCCAAAGCGAGACGACTATGCACGGAATTTGATTCTTCCCAATATCTCATGAGTGAGCTCATGTCTTCCGGTTCAGTAAATGAACCTGTATGATCCCTTTGAGAGATCATATTACTCATATGCCTTTGTATGCACACCAACGCACCTGTGTATAGACCTTGATTAGGTCATCAACCTATTGGTCTGCCAAATGTACATACTCAAACATATAGTAACACATCTATCTCTGGTCAGAGGATGCGTGCCTATATCATGACAACATACGACATAGGACTTTGGTTATCTCGATCTCATTAAGTCAACTCTTTGACCTAACTAATCTGACACCTCTGAATCTCTATTCCCGTGCAGAGGACCTGCATCAAGATGTCAGTCAGATATCAACCTAAATGAGAAAGGATTGCCATCTCCTACTCATGCTAGAGATTATCTCTCAACAATCATTTGACGGTGCTTGATGATCCTCAATCTAACTCTTTAGATGTTCATCCAAGCACCAGCCTCTATGATTCAATATTTGAATCATCAGCTGTATGATCATCAAGATGGCCATGGTACATAACCCTAATTGTACTAAGGGACCTATTATGCAAACTATCTATTTTTCATTTCAGATCAGGGAATGATATTCGCAATAACATTTATTGCATAATGGCTCGCCGTGGGCTCGCATGTCCAACAATCTCCCACTAGCCCAAAGAGCCATTAATGGTCTAATCATTTAAACCCACACTCATGTGACAATCATGGGCTATTTAGAAAATTGCTAGGTAAGCTGATTAGTCACTCTGCTCCCAAGAGACTATGCCAAGTCCTTTTACGGCACTTGCATATCTCCTAGTAACAGTGTTCGCATCCAATGCGAATGTTGCATCTTATGCAACCAATACTCAACATTATTAGTTATAATGTCGTTGACACTACAACTTAATAATTATTATAACAAGTATGTAATTTTTATTATCCTTATTAGAATACCCTTATTCGTGGAGATCTTTATCTCCTAAGATATTCGTAGTTAAGACCTTTTAGATTTCCATCTATAAAGTCTTAATTACTTGAAGATAAGACTTAGAGATCACTATCTCTAATGTCTTGTCCTCTATGAATATATTGTTATTACTGCAATCAAGTGTTTTATCACCATAGTAGGAATAGTAACAGTTTACTACTCCCACTGCAAGGCATATAACTGGATTTTCTATACATCTAGCATACATATCCTCAACCCTTTGAGGTGTTATCCATTTAGATAGGTCAATACCATATCTTGAGGGAAAGAATCCTTTCTTGGAATTTTCCATGGAAAAGTCCAAGGTATACCATTAATGTGACGGTCCCAATACCCTCTTCTCTTTGCTTCTGAACAACTTCAGAACTAAGATCTAAGAGGTATCCTTGAGATCATATCTCGAGGTATGGAATACCCAGATTATAAAGCACTTAAGCCCAGCTCGCGAGGCGCCCCTCTCGCAGTGGGGAATCCCCTCGCCTCGTTCTTGTTACATGCTATTTTTCCCTTTGACATGAGGGTGAGTCCAATGATGTCCAAGCCATGAATGGATTGTTCCTACGGAAAGACCTTTCTTTTGAGCTCAATCACATCTCTTTCCACTCCAGGATCTTCCTGACCATCCGGGAAGGTTGAATTGGCCTTCTCTTCCCCGTCAGAGCATCATGAGGACCCGTCATGACCGACAGCCTAGCATCCGAGGAGGAAATAGCAAAAGAAGGGGGGGCTAAGAGGTTGTGATATCAAAGACATGATTAACGGGTAGTTCAACAAGTACGGTGCTACCTTTGAGTTACAAGGCTTGGGGAACAAGGGGAGTTATTATCATCCTTATATCATTCCAAATGATTAGGATATTATCTACATTAAGCACGATGAACACAATGGCACTCCCACTAAGCTTCACACGGTTCATCAAGATTCTATCAGAAATCATAATATTTATCATTTCATCAAATCTTACGTTCCAACTACAAGAAGCTTATTTGAGTCCAAAGATGGAGTTCCTTAGCTTGCACACCTTGCTTTCCTCGATCATAAAGCCCTGGGCTACTTCATATGAATATCCCCAAAGAGGTATTCATGGAGGAATGCAATCTTTACTTACATCATGAATATGTTATAGTCAAGTTGTGTAGCTATAGTCAGCAATATTCTGATGGGTTCAAGCATGATCACTAAAGAGCAAGTCTCATCGCAAGAGGTGTCTTCTCTTTGGTGTGTAGCTCATGGCTACGAACCGTGCTTTGAAGGTCTCTACCTTCTCATCAGGTTCCCTGTTTCTCTTGAAGTTCCATTTACACCTTAATGGGTCTAACCATTATAGGTGGATCCTTGAGGACCCATATTCAACATTTGTATATGAAGTCTACATTAGACTTTTATTTCTAACATCCATCTTTCCATGTCATGATCCTCAGGAGCTTCATCACATGAAGTCCGATCATTTTCAGACTTAACTGACACATATAATACAACCTCAAACTCATTTGAAGAGGTATTAGTGTTTCATCTTTAGTTGTCCCTTTAGTTTCCGATTTCAAGAGCCTCATTATCTTTCTCAAGATTAAATGAGTTTTCTCACTTCATTTTCATCTTGATTCTCAAGAGTCTCATCCTCTAAGAATCATATTCTCAGAGATGAGATTTTTTAAGAATCTCAAGGTCATAAAGTAGGTATCCAATACTATCCTTTATTTTCCTAATGAAGTAGCACTCTCCAGTGCCAGATTCCAGCTTACTTGCATGGAACCTTATTAAGGATATATATTGTAGTTTCATATATATCTTGGAAACTAATAGATAATTATGCTAATATTCATCATTGATCATATCATGTCACACATGATCCAATTGTATCTCCCTACAGCTCCTATTGAGTTTAGGTTTATTAGGAGGAGTGAGATAGAAATGATATTCATATCTCTATAAGGTATTCCATGAATTCATCTAATAGGTACACGCTACCTAGGTTAGATCAAATTCATTTCAAACTTTGGTTCAAAACCAAAATTATGAAATCTTTGAACATTTCAAAGGTTTCTAAGTGAAGAGAAGAAATGTCATATCACAAATAATCATCAATAGATATCACATATCCATATTGTTTATTCTGATATAGATGATTCACATACATATGTATGAGATCTTGAATACCTTGACATCTTACACCATTCCAAGGAAGAGTGTATTGGACATTTTTACTTTTGAATACAATATTCACAAGTATGTAAGATTTGAAATTTTAGACATTCTAAAGTTTCATCTCTTACTTGTCTATTGATCCCACTAATAGACATATGTCTAAAACATGATGCTAGATCATTGTCAAATAATCTTCATCCTCCTATTGATCTTTAAAGGTTTAATTTTCAGTATTAGAAATCTTAATGAACCATTCATTAATTTTCTAATTTAGTGGAGTCCACTAGATTTTAGATTACTATCTGAAATATATCCATCATAACTCTCTATGATAGGTTTATTCCAGAATTCATGTCTATTTCCAACATTTAGAAATAAACTATGAGTGTATTCTAATATCCAGCTCACAGAGTCATTCTCTAAGACTAAGGGCTCCCACTGAAAATATGAAGTCTATCAATCCACTAAAGATTGTTGCAACAATTGCATCAATATCCATGTGGATGACTATTAAACCTTTAAGATCAAATTTCTAATCTTCTAATAGATATGCAACCAACAAGTGTCATTAGAAGATTGAGATACAATTATTAGACTTTATCTTATCAAATAAGTAAGTCAATTTCAATGATTATATGTAGATTATTCTGATGTACTATCTGATTCCTTCTCTAAGGATTCTAGATACTTTTGATAGTCATACTATCAACACATCAACTTATTGTAGTATTGGCATTCATCCAACTCTTTGGATGTCATATGGAAGTCACAAAAGTACAGTCAACTCTTTGACTTTCCTTCTTACTTGGGTCCAACCCATGCTTCAACTGCGCTCCCTTTATCTATAAACAACCATTGCTTCAGATGAAGGATCTCTTATGCTGAATTTAAAAGATTTCAATATAAGAGCATTTCAACATTTGTACATGCTTCATTCAATTCATACAATATGAATAATATGAAGCATCATGAATGACCAGAGTATAGATCGTATAATGATGACACTCATCGTATCTACATCCATCTAAACTCTTAAAACATCGGTTCAGGTAGGTATTCAAACATTTTGAATACATCATCTCTTATAGAGCCACCATGTCATTCATGATTAAATGTCGAGAGCCATATGTATGCCATAACATCTTCTTAGATTTTATAAGGATTTAATTGACAATTGCGATCATCATCGACACGTCACTTCCAAAGTACATTCGATGAGAGATCAAGACTGTAGAGACATACAAACCCTAGGGTTGTAGTCATATTGTCTACTTAATTGTCATTCCTCATTATTATGAGGAAGACTTGCACATTGCAACCACATATATTATGTGTACAACTGTAAGTACAATATCTTGATCATGGATCCAATCCATGACAATTTACTGGTTATTATTGAGTATAAAATTGAGTGGGTTTAATGAAGGATTATCTGAAATAAGAAATTTGCATAAATATATATAAATATATATTTCACTTTGATTTAGGAATTTTCATATAAAAGTTGTCTTGCCTTGTCAACACTGAAAGTTCATTCCCTTAATCACTTTCAATGTAAGAGATATACTTACCATTATATCTCAAGCAAGATCTGGGATCTCCTTCCTTATCTTTGTTACTTCCCAATAATATGAGAATCTACAACTCCGATAAAAAAGAAGCAGGAACATATTCCGCCTTGCAAGTCCAACTTGCATTCCCAATTCGGTCTTTAACACCCGGCCCACCACCCCTAAGGTGATGTTGACCCGTCGTTAATTGAATTAACCGTCAACAAGAATAGTACTCGCTATGCGCAATCCAATATCGCCCCAATAATATGAGGATCAGATATTGGGGTCACTACGCATACGTCCTTACTCTTTCGAGAAGCAAAGAGCCCGATCCATATGTGCTTGCATACAGGAGCTGTCACTTCGGATAGACATCTCCTACATACAATCCCTGGCGACGGAACCCTTCGCCTTGACGGGAGACCATGGATGTCACTTATGTGATCCTCCACCTCATATTCAAATTTTAATTAATTATCATGAATCATATTCACACAATTAATTCTTCCAAGGGAGATACACATCTATTCATAATAGAGTATTTTTAATTGGATATAATTAATTTAATCATATTAGATCAATTATCAATCCAATTTAATCAACAAACTTGATTGGTTTTACTTGAATATTTTTATATATGTTATTATCTCAAAGTACGTATTAATTCAAATTTTAATAATTAGAAAAATACATCTTGATTTCTTTGGCATTATCGAGTCCCTACCTGCTATCATGGCCAGTTGCGGCGGGAGTGAGATGGACCGCAACCGGTGCGACCTGCTACCCCAACGCTCCCTGACTAGACACCATATCCACCTCAGGAAAGGATAATGCCGAATAGATCAATGTGTACTTGAGATGATAATCGGTTCTTCAATCGAAATAATACCATATAGTAATAATAAAAACAAATTTGATTATAAGGAAATTTGCTAGACAAATTCCCAATCCTATTCAAGCAAGTTGTTTGTTAATTGAGTTTCCAATTATGATATATATCAAATCTAATCAATTTATTGGTTGAGGCCAAGTCAATTAAGGAAATAATCATCATTAAATATTTCTCAAATATTTTCCATAATTATTTCTTGAAATTAACAATTAATTTCACTAATTGACAATCACATGGTTCTTAATTAGAAATGTAATTTCAGCAGTGATCCCTAAAATTAACATATCTCAATCAATTTAAATCCAAATTAGACAAAATCAGTTTCTAAAGATTGCTAATTTGATTTATGACAGAACCTAAGTGATATTTTACACATTTCTAGGCGGATTAAAACAGTAAGTAACTCATTAATCATGTTAAGAATCGTAGTTCCCACGACAGTGAATACATGTTCATTAAAATGACCATATCTCGAGCAAACGGAATCCAAATTACGCAAACTTAGATCCTATGGTTTCCTTATTTAATGGGGAATCAAATCCATATTTTCATGTTTAAATAATTTAAAAAGGGCCGAAAATAATCACAAAACAAAGATATGAAAATGAAATGCGATAAAACTTTCACAAAACCTAACGAACCCAAGTCATCCTAGATTTATGGATCGTATCCGAAACCTCTGACCTAAGGCTCTGATGCCACTTGAAGGATATGGGATAATACTCAAGCGCATCATGGAAGCGTGAGCGTCGTATCGAATACGACGAGGAATGATTAGTCACACTATTTGTTCTATGCAACAGAATATAATTTTTTTCATGCGATGAAACCACATGACTAAAGAACACTTCTCAGATCGTTTCGTCTAAACCACAAACAAGCAATATATTACCTCTTGAAGCGTGGTTGCCATGGAGTTTATAAACGAAGAGACCTCCAGTCTCAAGTCCGATCCGACGGAGGAGACGCTTGAGAGTGTATTGATGAAACACGTGCTCCTCGCAATCCTTGTTGATGATCCAAGCGGCGAATCTCCTGATCTCGACACACGAGATCCGATGTCTTCTTCATGAGCGAGGCACACCGAAGGAGACAGAGATACACGAGCAAACGATCGGGTAGCATAACGACAACGCTGCGTCGATGGAGAACCTCTTTAGGGCACTCATGGTGGACGACCACATGAGAGAAGAAGAGAGGGTGTGTAGAGAGAGAAAGAGAGAGAGAGAGAGATTTATGTTCTCATTGTGTAAAGAAGAGCAAAGGGATGCCTCTCCTTTTATAATATTTTGGGATCCATGGATCTCAATCCATGGGCAACACAAATCCAATGGCTCTCATTGATTTGTATTTCTTTTAATGGCCAAGATTTGTGTTGGTAAAAACCAACAACAATTAATTTAATTTAGATTAATATTGATAAATCAATATAATTCAATCACCAAATTAAATCAAGATCTCATGGAGATCATAGGAGAGAGAGTGCCTCCTTCCATGTTGGAAAGAGGGGATGGCCACACATTCCTAATAGGAGTGGCGTCCGTCCACTCCATGTATATGGAAGGTGGCTCTCATATCTATAATACAATCTCCAAGGTTATGCAACAACTTTTGTTGCAAATTATTCTACAAAAATAATTCACAATTATTTTGTAGACATTGCAATCTTGCCATTGAAAAAATTTGTGAATCATATTCACAACCCAAAATAAATTGTAGATTACATTTTTAATTCAATGTCCAATGTGAATCCAATTCACATCAACATTTAATTAACCAATGTACATTACAAATAGCTCTCTCTTATATATTATAAATCACATTTATAATATATGTGGTTAATATGGATAGTACCATACACATTATTCAATATCCATGATAATTAAATCACATTTAATCATCTCGGATCTCTATTCTCACGTGCCCAAAAAATATGAATCACATTCACATTATTTACATCTTTAATAATCAAATCACATTTAATTATCTAAGATAACTCTCTTTATATTATGAATCGAATTCATATTAATCATGATAATTAAATCACATTTAATTATCTATTTTCTCAATGCTCAGATACTTATATCAACAATGAAATTATCCTGAACTCTTTCAAGGATAATACGCTTCCTCCGCGAATACCTGGGGATAAGGAAAGAGCGATTGTATTGTTCCACGTATAGTGACTTGGATATTGAGATCACATCTCAAATCCAGATCTCGGGCCTCCCATAGATGCTTGATTACATCAAGACCGCAAATCTAATCTTCTCATTGCATCTGAATCACATTTAGATCAATGTCCAACATCTGCACTAAGATTAGATTACTTCTCTACTGAGAGGAGTCACTAAAATCCAGGCCTATTTCATCACTCCCTAGGAATGGAAGCATCATGGTTATACAACCGTTTATGATCACATCACCCTCAGGTATTCCCAATACCTGTACATCCTACATACTGGAAGACCAGAATAAACCCGAAGTATAAGATCAATTTTACACTGTCTACTTCAGGGATTTATCATTAAGTTTCTCATTCAATCATTGGGAGTTGGTATCGATCACATACTTTCCAAAAGCATATATCATACCCAGATGTTGATCATATACTTTCCAAAAGTATATATCGAACCTACAAATTCTGTCAAGCTTCCAAAGCGAGACGACCGTTCACGGAATTTGATTCTTCCCAATATCTCATGAGTAAGCTCATGTCTTCCGGTTCAGTAAATGAACCTGTATGATCCATTTGAAAGATCATATTACTCATATGCCCTTGTATCCACACCATCGCGCCGGTGTATAGACCTTGATTAGGTCATCAACCTATTGGTCTGCCAAATGTACATACTCAGACATATAGTAACACATCTGTCTCTGGTCAGAGGATGCGTGCCTATATCATGACAGCATACGACATAGGACTTTGGTTATCTCGATCTCGTTAAGTCAACTCTTTGACCTAACTAATCTGACACCTCTGAATCTCTATTCCCATGCAGAGGACCTGCATCATGAGGTCGGTCAGATATCAACCTAAATGAGAAAGGATTGCCTTCTCTTACTCAGGTTGGATATCATCTCTAAACAATCATTTGACGGTGCTTGATGAGTCCTTAATCTAACTCTTTAGATGTTCATTCAAGCACCAGCCTCTATGAATCAATATTTGAATCAACAGCTGTATGATCATCAAGATGGCCATGGTACATAACCCTAATTGTACTAAGGGACCTATTATGCAAATTATCTATTCTTCATTTAAGATCAAGGAATGATATTCTCAATAACATTTATTGCATAATGGCTCGCCGTGGGCTCGCATGTCCAACAACCTCTGCCCGCTTCACCCTATGCTTATTCACCATCAATAAGCACCCTGGATCTGTCTTTTTGCTTGTGCGACTTTTCCTTGCAGGTATGGAGGCCAAAGGACCTGTGTCGGGTCGATTTTTGCAGAATCCCAGGTACTTGGAGCTCCTCGTTTTCCTAGGCTCCGCCTGACCTTACCGGAGCACCAGGTGCCTTGTTGAGACCATCATCAGATGCGGGGGATGTCCAGGAACGTATAGCACCACTCGGTGACGATGGAGGAGGCCGGAGGAGGCCGCTACGACCGATCAAAGCTCGCCCTTGGCGAGCTTCTTCCTAGTTCTTCGAGGCCATCCTGGAGCCATCCGATGAAGAAGACGCCCCCAGTTTTGATCAAAACCGTCTGATGGAGCAACTCCTTGGTCGTTGGATCCTCACTTGGATATGATCTCCACCGCTCATCGGCGAACCATCATCGACGCACGAGGTGCTGACATGTGTTATAGTGAACAGATCCAGACCGTCCGCCCACGCCTAGTATGCGGTAAATTTCACTTTTTGCCCCAGCCTTTTTTGTATTTATTATTTGGTCCTATAAATAAAAGTTAACGTTATAAAATAAGTGGACATTTTGCACTTAGGTCCATGTATTTATTTTATTTGCATTTGGGTCCAGTCCACGTCACCTCACGCACCGTCCCATGTGAGGTGGCAAAATTGTACGTATGCCTCTGCGGGTCTGTATATTTATAAAAAGTCCAATAAAATAAATTTAACATTATAAATTTTTGTGAAAATTGCTGGAAGGTCCCTGAACTTTATGATATTTGCATTTAAGTCCTTCCCAGGCTGCATCGCATGTAGTCCCATGTGATGGGTAAATTGCGTCTATAGCCCTAACATTTTTGTTTATTTATTAGTCCAATAAATTCTTAAATACGCTGTATATTTATGGTATAATTGCACATAGCCCCCTGATGTTTTTTATTTGCACTTATGCCCGTACTAGAATATGTATTTTTGTAGCTTTTATCTATTTATTAAAAATAGTTAACGAGCTCCGAAAAATACGAAAAAATAGGATTAGATGCTCCATGCATTTCACTTATACACCAAATGTCCACTTTGTATTTTTTGCATTTAATATATTTATTAAAATAAAAAATAGCTAAATAATCCTTATCTGATTTATAAAAAACCAAAAAATAAAAGCATTTTGAAAAATTCTAAAAAAATTATATATGGTGTATTTTGATATTTATTGAGTCCAGAAAATAAAAACCCCTAAAAATAAGAAAAAGAAAATTAAAAAAATCAGAAAACTCCAAAATCCAACAAAAATATGAAAATTCTACAAAATACCAAAAATATGTTTTTCTGTTTTATAATTATATATATTATTATTTATGTATTAAAATTAATTTGGGTAAATTTGGAACCTATTTGTTATTTTTAAAACCCAAATCAATTTCATATTATTTATTAATCCCATATTTGGGATATTTTTGACTTTAAAAATACATAAAATTAGCAAAACTTTCTGACAAAAATATAAAAATATTAAAAACCCAAAAACAATTTATTTCTTAATTTTGTCTATATTTAATGGTATTTAAAAATATATTTCTATATATTGTGTAAATAAAGGCTTATATAGGCTACATTATTTTTATAAAAGAAAAAGGAAATAAAAAAGGATAAAAATATAAATACAAAATCAGAAAATTTAAAATCAAATAAAAAATATATAAAATCAAAAATAAAATAAAAAATATATAAAATTAAAAACCCACAAAAACAATAACATGGGCAAGAGATAAAAGATGAAAATTTTGTGCGTTCAGTTTGCCTCCTCCTCCCGGTTGCTCCTAGTGTTCGACCTCTACACATGCTTACTCCTATACACACTTGCATGTAGATTTATAATAAATTTTAACTCCACATTTTTTGAGATTTAATTGCTTTATTCATATTGTGGGTTAATTGTTGATTAATCAGGGATTTTGTCTGAGGTCGCCTCAACGGCTGTCCTTCCTGCCTTGTATGGAATGACATGACTTCGGCTAATAGCTTGGTTTATCAGTCTCACACTATGACTCCAAGATACATCGTATCTTAGGGTTGGGGGGCCTCTATAGGTGTGCATGAAGTAGATGCATCCTAACTAAGTTCTCAACACTTTCCTTTACTAACCTTCCCACTTTCCTTCTAGATTACCATTATCATTTCATTGATAATTCTCTTGTCTTTCGGAAGTAATCACATTTGATTGTATCGATCTAATGCCCAACATGATTCTCTTTCAAGTAGTCTTGCACTAGTATAGTGAAACTGATCAAAGCAACTCATTTGGCAACCACTATGCACCAACACGAGTCCTCGATGGTAGGAATATTCAAGTGAGATTTAAGATTACAAGATTTGATTTTTAACTCAACTATTGGCAAAACTTATGACTGCCTTCCCTTTTTTCCTTGATACGCGACAAATCTGTAAGAAAACCTCCTTCGCTAACTACATACCGTAACTCCCCTTCATAAAACTAAGAGAGGTAACCAAATAGAGTGATCTCTCTCATTATCCACTCATGTTTGCCCTATGTTACAGAGCAAATACCGGACTACTAAGTGTGAATCTTGGAAGGAGACGTCTCACAACAACTCGGTAAGAACCTCAAGCCATCGTCGAGAACTATGCATTACCCAGTCAATGCAACTGGGATCATGACAATCAAGTCTTCTACCAGGAGCCCCAAGGATGCTAGCCCATCCCTTGGCAGCGTCTACTCCTCTACCCAAGGTGCCATGAAAAACTGCACCGTGCGCACCACAACCCTCAACATGGGAGAGTACCTCGATCATGGAGACCACCAAAGCACAACACATGTGGGAAAAGGTTCCAACCACGACACAACCATATGTCATACAGATTTAAAGTACAAAGATTGAAATAAATTTAACACTGATCAAGGCTTTCACTTAGTTACCCAATTTTTCATTCCTTATCCTATTAACATTCAAATCATCTATCAGGATTCATTGTTAACCATTTAGGATTTAGTTGTAAAAGGTCTCGCTATAGTTAGGCAATTAACTTATTTTGATAACTAACATTTGCTAAGGTAATAAAGTTAGACATGTGAGCACAGGGAGAGCCATTACTATAACAATTGTTATTGTAATCTTTGTATATAACAATAAAAGTTATTGGTTTATTTCACTCCTTGTCTGAGATTAAATAAATTAATGCACTATAAGGTTCCTCTGTATAATTAGGGTTATGCACCATGACCGTCTTATTTATCATACAGTTGTTGATTCAAATGTTGAATCATAAAGGTTGGTGCTTGGATGAAATCTAAATAGTTAGATTGGGGAGTAATCTGGCACCGTCAAATGATTGTAAGATAGGATCTCCAGAGAAGAAGATGGCAATTCTTCTCTAAAGGTTGATATCTAACTTAAAGGGGATGTAGGCTTCCTCCTTCTCCCTTACATGGAAGGTGGCTATCTATTCCTACTTTGTTCATGAGAGTCTATTGATTTAATTGAAACTAAATATGTTAGATTATTTACAACATAATTATTTTATTTTAAATTAATTATTTTTGTTTCAAATTATTGCAAAAAATTCTCGACCATTGATTTGAATTAGGAGTGCATCTCCACCATCCTAGTTAATATAAAAGAAAGGATAAACATAGTCTTTTCTACAACAACTTCAAGAGCAACAAATCTCTCTATCTCTCTCTCATTCTCTATCACACATCCAACCTCTCTCCAAGAATATAGTGGTTGTCCACTATATTTTGTTTAGAGACCCCGCCGTCGTCGTAACGTCGTTATGCTATCGGATCGAATACTCATGGATCTCCTCCTTCGGTGCTTCCTTATCGTGAAGAAGAATCCATAATTCATGAGACGAAATCAGGTGACTCCAACCTGAATCAACAACTCAGATTGCGGGAGCTACGTGTCTCATCAACACACCTGCAAGTACATCCTTCACCGGATCGGACTTGATACAGGAAGTCTCTTCGTTTAAAGATAAGCGATCTCAAACACACTCCATGAGGTAATTATATTACTCATTTATGATCTTGATGAAATTATTTGAGAAGTGTTCTCATATCATGTGGTTTCATCTAATTTTCTTAAAATTCCGCCGCCCGTTGTAGTATGACTCGTTGCCCTTGATCGTATTTGATGCGATATACATGCTTCCATGATGCGCTAAGGCATATACCCTAGCCTTCAAAGTGGTATCAGAGCCTTGATCAAAGTTTATGTATGTGATCCAAATCATAAGTGAACAAGGTTTTGTATATTGCGTGAGACTCGTAGTTTTTGCATATGATGCATATTTTGAATTATTTTTCATTAAAATGAAAAGCTAATGTTTATACACATTTTTGGAAGATTTTTTAGATAATAAAATGTATTTAGAATGTCTAAATATATCCCCAAATCAATAGCCAATGGTTGGTACCAAAGGTGCATAAATTAAGATTCGAAAAAGCTACCGCAGTGACATTATTTTTTCATGTATTCATAGATATGTAATAATATGATTTTTGATTACTATTTTTCAATCATGAAATATGAAATAAAAACTTTAATTAAGTAGATAATTAAGACATCAAATTGTTTGAATTTATTTTGCATGATTCCATCTTCATTTACCATAGATATTCCATATTTAATGGAGATAGATCAGATGATGATTAGATCATCACAATTACTTTCTTAATTTGTTTATCATTCATTGTCAATCAAAGAAATTATGAATTTACCATGATTAAATTGTTGCTTAATATTTATGGAATATTTAATTAAACATCAATCACCATTGAATGAATTTTACATAATAAAAACCATAGTTTTACTTGTAATATTTGTAGTTCAACGTTTACATGCAAAACACGTTTTCTTGATATTATTAGAAACTTAGGATCTCAACATTATATTAATATGTCTAAGATTTCTGAGTGATTACTATATATGGTAATCGGTCATTAAAGGAATGATTGATAAAACTGCAAGTACATTGATCCAATGATTATTGTTCTCGAGTGGTTATGGTGATGGTGTCTAGGTCGTGGATATGCTAATGGGTTATTTAATTGGCACCTTATGCAACATTTGGAGTGAAAGCGCTCCCTATTAGCATTATCTATCCGACCTGCCTTTATCTATTTCGATGAAAGGGTAATATGAGTAAACAAAATTGTACTCTAATTACTAAAACTCATGAATAATGTGTACTTGTGAGAGCTAATACTATATGGTAAAATCAAGCAAACCCCGATTATTTGTTGGTTGAATGATTGGGTTGATATTGATTTAATGTGATTAAATAAATTAGATCCAACTAAAATAAACACTCTATTATAATTAGAGATGTAATTCCCCTAGAAGAATTAATTATGTGAATATGATTTATTATGATTAATTAAAATTTGAATGAGATATGGGGGATCATATAAATGACATCTAATATATCCCTTCAAGGTGAAGGATTATATCGCCATGGATTGTATGCTGGAGACACCTATGGAGTGATAGGTCCTACATACAAGTGCATATGAATCAAGTTTTTTTTCTCTCTCGAAAGAGCAAGGCTGTAAGCCTAGAGACCCCAATATTTATTTCTCGTATTATTGAGGTGGTATTAGATTGCATATAGATAGTACTAATCATGTTGACGGTTGATACAATTAACAATGGGTTAGCATCACCTTAAGGGTGGTGGACTCGGGTGTTAAAGATCAAATTGGGAAATGCAAGTTGAACTTGCAAGACGAGATGAATTCTCGCTTCTTTTTTCCAAGTTGTAATTTCTCATATTATTGGGATGTAATAAAAGTAAAAAAGGAGATCCATGATCTTTCTAAAGATACAACGATAAGTTTATCTCTTGCTTTGAAATTTTAATAAAGGAATGTGCTTTTAGAGTTTAAAAGGCAAGATTAATTTGATTAAAAGTTATTAATCAAAGAATTTAAATTTCAATATATAATTATTTATATGTTCTAATATAGTGCATTCTTAATCTCAGATATGAAATCAATGAACTCGCTCAGCAGGCTTCTGGAGGTCAACCAGTTGACCGAATCCAATTATTGGGACTGGATTCAAAACTTGGAGCTTGTTCTTTCTGCAGAGCGCACCGGCTATGTGCTCACCAAAAACAAGCATGCAAACCCTCAAACATTGGAAGAACTCAAATACAATGAAAAATATGATGAAGATCGTTCATTGGTCAAGTGTTATATAATGGGATCTCTTTCCAATATGTTGCAAAAGCAACATGTGGACATGGATGGTTGCCAGGATATAATGTTGAATATGAAAGATATGTTCCATGACGTGGACCACATTCAGTGTTACAATATAATGAAAGAACTTATTCGCTGCAAGATGTAGGAAGGGACTTTTGTTAAAGAGCACGTAAGGAAAATGTTTGGTTATCTCTCTGAACTGGATACTCTAGGGGCTCAGATGGGCACAAACATGCAATCTGACTTCATTATGCTGTCTCTGACCAAGTCTTTCGCCAACTTTTAGTATCGTACCACATGAATACGTTGAGGTTAACAAATGATGAACTCATGGATATAATAAAGTCTGTAGAAGACGTAATGAAGAAAGAGAATCCTACCGGCAGTGCAACGGTTGCACATGCCAATGGAAATCGTGGTCGGAAGCATGGGGCTCCGAAGGGTCCAACCTAGAAAAAAAGAAGAATAGTCAAGGCGTTGGTTCATCTACTCATGCTTCAACACTAAACGCATCGAAGAAGATCGATGTGTGTCATCACTGCAAGAAGGCGAGGCACTAGTAGCGTAACTGCCCAGAATAAGTGGAAATCACTAATGAACCATCAATTTGTCATATTATCTTTGCTTGAACTATACAAAAAGATAGTCTTTTACACCTGCATCACCATCATTTATGTATAAATTTCTTTTTATATATTCCATACAAAATGCACATAACATCTATAAACAATAGATATTAACTCAACTATTCTCTTTTTAGATATCAAGACAAGTATGCTTATCTAACATAAATTATATAACAATTATAACTATATTACAATGGACTAAATTTTAAATATATATGAAATTCATATATCATGTCCCTAATGTTGAGTATCATAATATGGACATTATGTATATAAAGGCCCAACATGGATATTTTGCATTTTCTCCCTCTGTCTCTTTTAATTTCCAAATCATGTGGCCCCGTTCATACTTTCTCTTATGTAAAGCAAGCACAACATTTTAAGTCTTATACACATTCAAATCTAACATCCTCTTATTCCCAATGAGAAGATATGGATGTCCCATTCAACCTTCCCTTATACCCAATGGAAAGTAACATGTCATATCCACTTATTATATCTAAATGAAAATAGTAGATTTATTCCTCTCTCTGATTCTTGTCTCATATATATAAATGTTCCAAAAAAAGAGGATACAAATCTCCTTGGGACAAAGATAAATCTTGAGCACACTCTCTTGTCTTCCTTGGAACGAAGCAAAATTTGGAAGAATATAATGGAGGGGTGATCATACAAGGAAAACATAAAAAAATATACACGCGTATTCCTTGATCTACCTCTCCATGACTTGAAGAGGAAGAGAAGAACTACACATGAGCCGCCATCCAGACCGTGTCGTCGCCGTGCACCCTCGCACCTCCCTCGTTCTCCCATCCATTTTCAAGCTTTATTAATTTTTAGTTTTTTATGGTAATTAAAGATGAAATTTATACAAGTGATAAAATATAATAAAAGACAACTAAAGTATTTTTTTAGAAATTTTCAAAAGATTTTCAAATTTTTTTATGAACTTTTAAATATAAACGAGAAAATAAAGAGAGTTTTTGAATTTTAAACATAATAAATAAAATAAATTTTCAAAACGAAGGTGATAAAAGTTAAAACTAATAAATTGGAAACTAATATGATTTTTATGGATTGTAATGAATTATTTAGCTAATTAAGTAAGGCAATTAAGGATGAAAATAAAATACTATGGAAATTAGATCTAATTGCAATTATTCAAAGTTTAGAGTCTGAATAATAACAAACGGAAGAAATGCAAGAGAAAAAAAATGCAATTTATCCGCTAATTCTTGTGTTTATGCATGTGAATTATCAGGTGAGGGACCTATTTACAATTTATGAAACTTAATGGAGCGAAAAGTAACAATAATTAACAAGGTTTTTTTGCAACTTTTTTAGATAGCACATATTGAAGCATGCGAATCTATAGAGGATGGACCAAAATGTAAAATGGAAAACAAATAAGGTGCCATATGCGATTATTGATAGAACCATAGTAGGAAATGTACTCAAAATGTAGTTATTTACAGTTAAAATTAATCTGCAGGGAAGAGGAGCTATTTTACCAATGAAGTGTGTTGCTCAGGTGCTGATCGGATGGCTGAGATGGATCGTGGAGGATCTGATCATGCAACATGAAATTGGGGATGGATGGACATGTCTGATTGAAACTGGAGTCGACTGTTCTTGATTGGAGGATGATTGGACTGCCTGGAAGAACTACAATGAATGCCTCCGCTGATGAATTGAAATCAACCCGATCTCATTTGATCTTGCTCTGATTCAGTCCCTAATAGCTTCAAAAGGGTCATGGAGAGTCTCCGCAACGATCTAAGATGGTAATTGTGTCTAGGTCCCACTAATCAGGGACCTGGAGCTCGAGCTCTGTTGCATGTGAAATGCAACCTCCAAAGTTAAGATCCAACTCCAAATAGCTTCTCCAAACCTATATATTTATTCAAAGTTTGAAGATGGTTCTCCAGCCAGGGTTATTGAGCTAAAAACAATGGAAAATGTATTGGTTGGATCTGCGAAATGGAAGGAGGCAATCCAAAGTCTCAAATATGGATCATAGTTGAGTGATCAGATGATGGAAGAGGATGCAGAGAAAGTTCGTGATGGAAATGGAATGGTCAGAGTGGTTAAAACAATAATGCAAGCCTTCGATCTAACTGATTGGAGATTGATCAGAGCTCTACTAATCTAAGTAGAAATTGATGAAAATTAAATTAAACTAATTATGTAAATGAAAGAAATATAACCTACAATGAATTACGGTGGAAAGTAGAGGATTATGGCCTCGATCCGCAGCATGGCTCGGTGAATGGATCTCGTAGTTCAGCTCAAAACACTCGCTCCTAATTGAGGGGTACCATCACTGTCACCTCTGACGACCTCTTGGAACCAATCTCGGGGTGGAATAAAGCTAAAAATGTATCAGGCTGTAACAGGGGAATTGAGAGATTATTTATAACGGTGGAGATGATCGAAATTCAAAAGAGAAATTGGCGCATGAATCGAGGTGAAGTGATGGAAAAAATAATCCAGCGAGATTCTAGAATAATTGGAAGTTATTCTGGTGGAGGTATCATGAGAAAAATGAAGATAATGAGCATGAAAATAGACGAAGAGGCAGATTTAGACTTTTTTAATTAAGTAAGGGGGAAAGGGGGATCAGTTGACCCGGGTCAACAGATTCGGGTCCACTAATTAGGAGCAAGTCCGAATAAGGACAAACACTAGAATACAAAATAGGTAGAATAAATAAAAGATAAATACAAATTTAAAATTAAATATTTAAAATAAAAAGTTTTAAAAATAAGAAATGTTTATAAATATATAAATTAATTTTTACGATTTTTAATAAATTAAATAAATTAATAAGGATAAAATAAATAAAAACATTTATTCATAGGTATAAAATACCTATAAATACAATACCCATATTGTTTATTAATTACAACAATTTACATTATTTTATATTTTATTTATTTACAGAATAATTAGATGATTTTAAATATATTTGTATTTTATTTTTATGAAATAACTTAATAGGTTAAATAAATATACATATGTACAATATAGGTACATTATACCTATAGTATAAACGTAATGATTTTATTTTTGATTCTTTTAAAATTTATTATTTTTATTTGTATTTTATATAAAAATATAAAATATGAACAAAATATAAAAAAGTACAATATGTGCAAAAATAAAAAGAAATAAATAAATAAGTATATAGGTCAATATAAACAACTATGTACAATAACACTAAAAAAGCAGATTTTCACATCTTAACTCCAAATTTCATTTTAAAGCTTATTTTATTTTAAACATAATGAGAGTAAGTTTGATTTATTTTGAGTATGTATGGAGTAAATATTGATATGTCAATTTTAGCTTTTCTTTTTTAGAGTGTTGTCTCTCTTATCCTGTACAAGGTTTCTTTTGAAAATATTTTTATTATGTACAACTTATTTTTATATACAAGTTCCAAGAAGAAAATATTTTTATTTGAGTTTGTTTAATGATAAATAAAATAGTACGAGATATGAACATTATGAACAGTGATGAATATACCAAGTGAGATTGGTTTTCTGGATTTTCGTACATTAATGACACTATTTCCCCCTATTTTATTCCTTATTGTTTCGGTCAAGTCTTGGCATACTCAAGGTTGGGATCAACCTGTATTTATTTCATTTATACGATCCTCTTTTCCCTTTCTTTTTTCCTTTATTTATTTATTTATTTTGGGTTAGAATAATGATAATTATACACCATTTACAGATGAATATGAATTATTAATTAATGGGAACTAATGCTATTTACGAGGTGTTTTGCAAGGGAATTTAAGCCAAAATAGATGAACAAAGATGATGAATTAGTGATTCATCATACCCTTATAATTTACCTTTGCTGGTCTCTTAGAAAACACTTATTAGAAGAAAAAGTGACTAAAAAGAAAAAAGAATAAAGGAAAAAGAAAAAACTTAGAACGATTTTGATTTTTAAACAATTCTTCATAAAATCAAAGTATGGAGTCAATCAAACCTTTGGATTATTAGTTTGTCAGAATCTTATTGGGAATAGGATTTAAGACTCAACAACCTTAAATTCCACGAGTCTCTATCTAGTTCACCTCGACAGTCATGACAGAACAAGTCTTCATACACAAATTCTGATGACTATGAATCGTACTTGTACTGTGAATATGAAATATAGCCCCCCACATTTGAAATGATAAAGAGGAAACTTCTCTAGCAAGGTGACCCTAATTCCCTAATCTAGCTACTTTTTCCTCGAGGAGTTGGGTATTTCCTTCTAAGTTCAGGTATGTGTTGTGTCCACAATCGAAGGGGGAGAAGATAGAAGAATAAGAAAAGAATTGGAGTGTGACCAGTGTAGCCACATATCCTTGTGAAGCTTGACCGGTGTAGCCAAGTCCTCACTAAGATATGCAGGTTCTCTAAAGCTTGGACCATTGTGGTCATGTATGTATATTTGGTGTATGGATTCTTTTTGATAGAAAATATTATTGCACTGCATCGATCTTTTGTGCCCCGACAAATATAGAATCTTTTCTTCCACCCATGTTTTGGGGTCTTAGAAAAAATTATGCCAACAAACCATACCTCATTAGAAGCTTTATTTCATCTCGCATCATCATATCTTTAGACGTCCTTGCCACTAGACTAGGCTGGGATGCAGTGGCTACTCGAGGTAACTGTGTATGTCTCCATTTGCATGCGTCTCAAGCTGGTGGATTCTGCCCCACACCAACTGATTTGTGTTGATATACGTGCAACGTGCTTGTCCAAGTTAGGTCACTATCTAAAATAATTATGCATGTATAAAGAGGTATTCTACTTAGAGCAATCAAGATGACACGTAAACATAGTCTTATGAACCGAAAGAATTAAGTCACAATAATATGAAAAGTCTCAACTCCAATTCCTTTAAGGTTCCTATGAAATTAAGTGGATTAAGGTCTTAACTAAGCTCCATTCTTCGGGCTTTATTCCAGACTAGTTTAATCATCGATATCATTATGAAAAATGCTAATGCAATAAATTTTTTTACTGAAAAGGATTTTCTAATTTAAGCTTCTTGTGTGGTTTTTTAAAGCCTTTTTTGCAAATTTTTATGAATATTATAAAATTTCAATTTTATGAGTTTTTGATAGAGTTAGAGAATTAGCTATATTCACAAGTACTAACATGGATTTTATACATATCTATAAAGGATTTTATACAAAGATATAAACAAGAATTATACAAGATTTTATTTACAAATTTTATATAAAATTTTTACAAAAATATTATTTACAAAAAGAATTTTATAAACATATTTTATTAAAGAATTATATATAAGTTTTAGATACAACTTTTATACAAGATTTTAATTTCTAAAAGAAGTTTATACACATAATTTACAGTTAATACAAGTTTTATTTACAAGAATTTTACAACAAGTTTATAAACACATATTATTCATACTTAATTTATATACAAGTTGGAAAGTAATTTTACAAAACTAGTTTATAAAATATTTATCAAACAAATTTACAAAAACTTTTACATAATATTTTACAAAATGTTTTACAGAGCATTTTACAAAAAAATACAAATATTTTACAAAGCACATATTAATCAATTTATTTTCTCACATTTTACAAATAATTTACAAACTAATAATGTTTTACAAAAAATAATTTTATGAAAAATTTCACAACCATAATAATTTGCAATGTTTTACAACAATTTGTATAAAAATAATTTTACAACGATTTTTACAAAGAGTTTACAAATATTTTACAATAATTTTTCACAAAGTATTTTACAAAAGTTTTTTCAAAGGAATTTTTACAAACTTTTAAAAATTTTTATTACAATTTTATTAGCCATATTATCAAACATAGAAAAGTACGAGTTATATCTATAGTATATATACAATATATACGAGACCCTATATACTTAGCTCGAACTATGTCCTCATATTGAGCAAGAAGCAACAAAGGAAGACATAGCTCATGCTAAGTATAGTAAAGTTAAAAGAATCCTATGCTACAACAACTCAAAGAACAAAGAATAAAATGAATAGAAATCGAAAATACCCCTATACTTAGGAACACATAATCCTAATTATAAAAAACTATACAAACATGGAAAATTGATCAAAAAATGTACAAACTCAATGGTTCAACCTATCCCCCCTTATACTTATGGTAAATAATCCCTAATGTATAGAAAATAATGTCAACAAGTTGATGGATGAACACGAGAATGAAAGAAAATAAAATGAAAATAAAGAAGATGAAATGAACGACATCACTCCCCCTATGCTTAAGGTAAAGGATCCCAAAGTATAAGCAACAACATGAGTGATGAAATCGAATGAAAATAGAAAAACTTAATTCATTCATCTCCCCTATACTTAGGATCTAGCCATCCTAAGTATAGCACACACACACACACAAGAGGTCAATAATAAAAATAGAAGAAAGAAGAATAAAACGAAAAGAATATATACAACGCACAAATCAGCTCAAGTATCAGACACATAAGAAGTTAACGAATCATCACCTGATACAGCATGAATGGAATACACAATAGACAAGATGTCGGTTATGCAAGCCCACAACGAGCCCTTATGCAATAAACGTTATTGCAAATATCATTCCCTGACCTGAAATGAAGAATAATTAATTTGCATAATAGGCCCCTTAGTATAATTAGGGTTATGTATCATGACCATCTTGATGATTATACAACTGTTGATTCAATTGTTGAATCATAGAGGCTGGTGCTTGGATGAATATCTAAAGAGTTAGATTGAGGACTCATCAAGCACCGTCAAATGATTATTAAGAGATGATCTCCTTTCTGAGTAGGAGATGTCAATCCTTTCTCTAATAGGCTGATATCTAATCGACCTATTGATACATGCCCTCTGCATATGAATAGAGATTCAAAGGTGTTAGATAAGCTAGGTCAAAGAGTTGACTTAACGAGATCGAGATAACCAAGGACCTAGGTTGTATGCTGTCACTACATAGGCACAATCCTTTGACCAGAGACAGAAGTGTTACTATATGTTTGAGTATGTACATTTGGTAGATCGATAGGTTGATGATCTAATCAAGGTCTAACACCGACACACTGGTGTGCATACAAGGGCATATGAGTAATACGATCTCTCAAAGGGATCATACAGGTTCAATTACTGTACCTGAGGACATGATCTCACTCATGAAATATTGGGGATCAAGGTCTATATATGTTCATCTCGCTTTGGAAGCTTGACCAAATTTGTAGGTTTGATGTATGCTTTTGGAAAGCATATGATCAATACTTGGGTATGATATATGCTTTTGGAAAGTATACGATTGATACTGACTCCCAATGATCAAATGAGGAACTAATGATAAAACCCTGAAGGAGACGATCTAAAAGAGATCTAAAGTTTCAGGTTTATTCTAGGTCTTCAAGTATGTAGGATGTACATGTATTTGGAATACCTGAGGGTGATGTGATCATTAATGATTGTATAACCATGACACTTCCATTTTGAGGGAGTGGTGACACAGGTTTTGATTTTAGTGACTCCTCTTGCTAGAGAAGTAATCTAATCTTGGTCCAAATGCTGGACAGTGATCTGAATGTGATTCAGATGCAATGAGAAGATTAGATTTACGACTTTAATTTAATCAAGCATCTATGAGAGGTCCCCGAGATATGGATTTGAGATGTGATCTCAATATCCAAGTCACTATACATGAAATGTACAATTGCCATGTCCTTATCTCCAAGTATCCGCAGAGAAAGCACATTATTCTTGAAAGAGTTCAAGAATAATTTCATTGTCGATAATGTATCTGAGCATTGAGCAAAATGGATTATTAAACATGATTTAATTATTGTAAATAATGTGAATGTGATTCATATTATTTGGGCTCATGAGAATAGACATCCAAGATGATTAATGTGATTTAATTATCATGGATATGATAATGTTGATAACACTGTCCATAATATTCATAGATTTGATAAATGCGATTTAGAATATGTTAGAGAGAAATAATTATAATTTGTATTTATGAATTAATAATTTCTGCGAATTGGATTCACATTGAACAATTAATTGTAAATGCAATTTACATTTTATTTTGGATGTGTGAATATGATTCTCAATTTATCAATGGCATGATTGAAATTATCACAAAATAATTTGGAATTATTTTAGTGAATAATTATGCAATAAAAGTTATTGCATATGTGGAATTATTGTTGGAGAATAATATCTCAACAAAATTGGAATGATGAAGCCCACTTGCCATAAAAGGGTGGACGACCAAGTTGAGCTCTCTCAAGTTGGTGGACGTCCACCCTATATATGAGATGGGGCTCCATTAATTCCTATTAGTTCCATCCTTGGTTGTGTGATTTAAATTGAAATATAATTTTTGATTTAAGTGTATTTAATTTAATTAAAAGTCAACACAAATTTGTTGTTGGTAACTAAAACACAACATGACCATGGCCATTGATTGAAAGCAGAAATCAATCTCAACCATTGAATTTGTAAGCACATGGATTATGATCTAAGGACATCCAAAATAGTATAAATAAAAGGGTAGCCCTAGCCTTTTATTCACACAATGTGAAATACAACAAAATCTCTCTCTCTCTCTCTCTCTAATTTCTCATGGCCGTCCCCTCTCTATCTCAGCAATGTGGCTGCCCACTTGTTGACCTAGTGACCCTTGTATCCGCATCATCATTATACTATCGGATCAACTACTCGTGGATCTCCATATACTTAAGTGTGCCTCTCTCATGAAGAAGACATGGGATCTCTTGAGATGAGATCAATAGATTCGCCACTTGGATCATCATCATGGATTGTGAGAAGTACGTGTTTCATCAACACGCTCGCAAGCATTTCCTCTGTTGGATCGGATTTGAGACATGAGGTCTCTTAGTTCAGAGACTTGATCGCAACCACACTTTAAAACATAACCTTAATGTCCATTTGTGGTTTAGTTTAAATAATCTGAGAAGTGTTCTTAGATCATGTGGTATCATCGATTTTTTTTTTAAATTCTGTTGCCTCGAGCAACTAGTGCGACTAGTCGCTCCCGATCGCATATAATGTGATCCTCACGCTTCCATGATGCACTTAAGGTTTCTCCATAACCTTTAAGTGGTATCAAAGCCATAGTTCAGAGATTTCAGATATTATCAATAAACCTAAGATGACACGGGCATTTTTGATTGTGCGAATTTTCATCGTATTTTGTTCACGCAACCCTATTTTGTGTGATTTTTTCACCCTATTTAAATGTATTAAAACATATGTTTATAACTTGTATTATATTTTCCATTAAATTATCAAATCGTAGGACTTAAGTTTGCGTGATTTGGAATCTGTTTGCTCAAGTTATGATTGTTTTAGTGGACATGTATCCATTATTGCGGGAATGGTATTTTAGAGCGTAATCAATAGACAATGGTTTTTAAACGCCTATAAATGCATGTCTATCACTTGGATTCTGTTGAAAATCAAATTGGCAAAACACAGAAATTTAGTTTGCTTGATTTGGGGTTCATTTGCTCAATATTTGTAAGTTTTAGTAAACATGTGTCACTGCAGTGATCGCCATTCAATTAATTCATGAAAACTAATGGTTAATCTCCTGAAATATGTAATTTTTAATTTTGAATGACCATAACCAACAAGATAAGATAATTGATCTAGATCGAATTGGTTACAATGAACTTTCCAACAAACATTGATGCTTGAATAAGATTGGGGTTTTGTTTACAAATCTCCTTATAATATTAATCAAAATAGTTTTGATAAATATTATATGATATAACTTGGGTTGAAAGACCGATTATCATCTCAAATACAAAATGATCAAATCACATTATCCTGACTTGAGGCAGATATGGTGTCTAGTCGGGGATCGATGGGGGTAAGTTGCTCCATAAACGCTCTGTCCCACATCATGTGTGTACTGTCCATGACAGTGTGTAAGAAAAGGATAATGCTTGAAGAGATCATGATGTATTTTTCTAATTACTAAAATTTGAATAGTACATATTTTTGAGATTATACCATCCTTCAAATAACAATCATAATTGTTTGTTGGTTGATTGATTGGATTGATAATTGACTTAATAAGATTAAGTTATTTAAATCCAATTAAACTCTCTATTATGAATAGAGTTGTAGCTACATTGGAAGAATTAATTATGTGAATATGATTCATAATAATTAATTAAAATTTGAATATGATGTGGAGCATCACATAAGTGACATCCATGGTCTCCCATCAAGGCGAAGGGTTCCGTCGCCAAGGATTGTACAAGCACATCTGGATCATGCTCTTTGCTTCTTGAAAGAGTAAGGTCATATGTGTAGTGACCCCAATATAGGTTCCTCATATTATTTGGGGCGATATTGGATTGCGCATAGTGAGTTCTAATCCTGTTGACGGTTGGTTCAATTAATGATGGGTCAACATCACCTTAGGGGTGGTGGGCCTAGGTGTTGAAGACCGAATTGGAAAATGCAAGTTAGACTTGCAAGGTGGAATGCGTTCCCACTTCTTTTTATCCGAGTTACAGTTTCTCATATTATTGAGATGTAAGAAAGATAAGAAAGGAGATTCCAGATTTTGCTTGAGATATAATGGTAAGTAAATTTCTTACTTTGAAAGTGAATAAGCTAATGAACTTTTAGAGTGGACAAGACAAGGCAACTTTGATATAAAAATTCCTAAATCAAAGTAAAATATTTATTTATGCAAATATCTTATTTCAGACAATCCTTATTAAACCCACTTAATATTATACTCAATAATAACCGGTAAAATGTCATGGATTGGATCCATGATCAAGATATTGTACTTGCAGTACGTAATGTATGTGGTTGCAATGTGCAAGTTTCCCCATAATAGTGAGGAATGACAAATAAATAGATAATAAGACAACAACCTAGGGTTTATCTGTATCTATAGTCATGATCTCTCATTGAATGTGCTTTGGAAGTATCATGTCACTGATTATCGTAATTGTCAAATAATCCTTATAAAATCTAAGAAGATGTCTCGGCAAACATATGTGTTCTTGATATTTAATTATGAATGACATGGTTCACTGCATTATGCAGAATGGTAGCTCGATAAGAGATGATGTGCTCAAAATGTTTGAGTACCTACTAGAACAAAAAGTGTTTAAGAGTTAAGATGGATGTAGATACGTCTTTAAGTATTTTTATTATATTTTTCTGAGTTTGTATGTGTCTTTAATTAATTATGTATATATACATTGTAGGTATATACATGTATATTTTCTAATGTATTGTTATGTATTATTTATTTTAATTTTATTTTTATGTTTTTATTTTATTTTAATTATGCACATGTGTTTCAAATACTATATATAATTTTATATAAATAAAGAATTTAAAAAATACCAGGACTAAATATATTTAATAAAATATACAGATATATTTCATAATATGGGCCCAAAATCTATATTTTACATCTTAGCTCCAAATTAAATGAAACCACCTTCATTAAATAGCTTATTAAAGTTATATACAATTAAAGCTGATTTTGGTCCATTTTGATACAATATGGAGAAGTACATGTATGTAAAGTTTTTATTTTGATGTTTTACTTTGTGTCCCGAGCGCACTGTGCATTATTTTTCTATGAACTCAATTTTATTTTTTTCGATGTATTTTTATCTATAATATTCATATTGAGAGTTTTATTATTTGGGCATAAATAGTAAAGAATAAAATTGATTCCAAAAATATTATAGATGAAATAAAAATTAGGGTTTTATGTATATTTTGTACAATTCATCTGCTTTATCTCTCCCTACTTTATTCCTTGTCAACCAAGTCATCATGACGACTGGGTCTCGCGGTCTGGGGTCAGTCAACAACCATGGTGTCTCCTTTCTTTTTATTTTCTTTCTTTATTCTTTTATTTTGGAATTAAATATATTAAATATACAATATTTTATACATTATTTTGTATTATTTATTAGGTATTTAGTTTGACAAATTTATGATATATATAAGCATTTAGCTAGGGATTTAAGGCAAAATGAAAGAATAAAGGTGATGAAATTGAGATTCATCATTTTCCCATTTTGGATGGCAATTGATTCCACTCCTTACTCATCGCTATCCTTAATAAAGTTATGTGTTGAGCTTAACATAGAACAATTCTCTACATCTGGTGCTTCTATACAGACTGGTCGTAGCATCATTCCAAATGCAAGCCCGATCTGGAGACAGAAATTATCCCAGATTCAGTTACAGATACAGATATGGCTCCCACAAGGAAATGGAAAAGACACCAGCATCCTCCACAGCCAAAGCAAGGCCAACCAAACTAGAATGCAGTAATGCCCAACTTCTTGCATCCATTCAGGTGATACGTCAACAACTCATCGATAATTCATTGATCCAAGTCGCCTTCCAGGAAATGCTTAATGGTCTGGGGAGAAGGAGAGACAACCCAGGAGGAGGAGGAGGAGGAGAAGATGAAGAGAGAGCAGATGGAGGACCAACAGATAAAGCTCAAGCAGAGAGGCCCAAGCCCACACTCAAGGAAACCTACAACCTTGGAGTAGGCCAGATGACTGAGTGGATCCAAATCCTTGCGATCCATGCACTCATCGAGTTGAAGCCTCAACTCTTAGAGCTTCTTCCCACATTCCACGGGAATGCGAATGAGGAACCTTATATCCATCTACAACAATTTGCACGTATCTGTGGTACAACTCACTACCCTAACATACCATTAGGTGTATCCAAGATGATGACTTTTTCATCCAGCCTTCAGGATAAGGCGCTTCATTGGATCAAACATTTAGGGAATGTTGTCACCACCTTGAAGGAGATGAAGTCTGCCTTCTAGCATAAATTCTACACTCTCATACGGTTGAATCAGATGTGTGCACGAACTTCACCCAAGCCACCGACAAATCTATTCATGAAGCTTGGGAGAGGTTTACAGATTTACATGAGAAATGTCCCCATCATGACATTCCTAGGATTAGCTTGATCCAACATTTCTTTGGGGGACTTATAACTGAGAGTCAGAAGCTTGTGGATGTCACGTGTGTCGATTCGCATTTCAACAAGGATGAGGACATCGTCTAGAAGATCTTCGAGGAAATGGCCAAAGGAGAGGCTTTCTTGTCATCGTTTCGTGCGTATCAGCACCAACCATATAGTCTCTAGAAGCCAGTTCATATGGCAACTTCTCACAAGCTGGACAAGGATGAGAGCTCCAGCTTGAGCATCATACGAACCTATCCAAGGTGGATATTATCGAGAAACAGTCACAGGATCGTGATAAGCTCTATGTGATTGAATAGAGGACACGACACTTGAACAAAATAGATCGAATCACCAAGCAGTTGGAGACGCTAGTGAGTACCATTAGCATATGCCAGTCTATGTCTGCATTGGCTTCGACTGTTGAGATGAAGGAGCCATCATCGCTTCAGCCTCCTCATTAGAGTTCTTCTCAACCAACGGTTCAACATGTTTATTGCGTGCAAGCACTCAAGCCTACATTGCCTCAACAACTGCAAAAACATCTAGTGGTCTACCAGCTCGAGATCCAGATCTTACCAGATCCATGCTTTCCTACACCATATCTCATTAAGGAGGTGAATGACATATAGAGAAACAATACGCAACTGGCCAGACCCGGCAGACAATAATAGGGCCAGTCTACATGCAACCACCCATTCCCTCAACAACAAGGAGGGAGATTTGTCCAGAACCAACCACGTCACCGCCAACAGTCTCTGCAATATACATGCAATTAGAGACAGAACTAGTACCAACAGCCACAATACCGACCATACCAATAGAATCATCAGCACTCTATTGTTCCTTATATGTACACTCCTCAACAACATCAGTAGTACCATCCTTCTCCCAATTATAATTCTTAGCATTCCGACTCGTAACTCCAAACTATTCCCAGTATCAGCATGGTCAATACACTGAACCATCCGAGGCTGCTCCTGTGAACACCACCTTGGATTACTTGGCTCAGTTGGTAAAGAGCCTTGATGAAATGAGCCAGAAGCTCAATGTCCTCACCATGACCATAACTCCAATTCTGGCACATATGGAGGCCAACCTCAGTAATTTTAGGAAGAAAGAGCAGGTAGTCTGTGATGTTCTCTCTTGTCTAACAGAGTCAGTTGTGCATGATTTGTTTTTATCTAATGTAGTCACTCTCAGGAGCAGTAGGACCTTGTAGTTGATTGCCACCATGAAAGGGAAGAATCTAGCTTTGCCTGACAAATCATTCTCTTTTGCCTTAGCCGATCCAACATTTGGGCCAAGTGAAGAAGAAGTAGGAGGAGGAGAAGCACCAGAAAGAAAACACCAAAAAATCTAAAAAAACAAAAATTACAAAAAAGAAAGCAAAAACATTAGCCAAAGCACCACCGCTCCAGCCAGTGATGAGATCACACCTACATCCACCCCTATGCTAGCTGATGGAGCCCTGCCTATAGATTTTTGGTGTCCACCTCTCTTGGATGATCTCATTTTAGTCATCCATTTGTGCATCCTAATGTAGGAACTGATTTTGATGTAAATCAAAATAATATTTCTTCTTTTGGTTATGTAAGTATTCCATTTCTAAATGCATTGAAAAAATACAAAAAATTAGAAATTTGAAAACTGCCTTGTCCAACCTGGATGTGGTCGAAATTATTCCAAATCTTGTTCCTGAGATGCCCCTACTTAAGGCCATCAAGGACATGCCAAACATCTAGAAAGGGATGGAAGAAGCATGTAGTTCAAAGATAGAACAACGTCGAGCCAGAGAAGAAATGTGAAGCATATTCTGACTGCAGAGACTATGAATGAAATCAGAAATCACCCGACCAAAAAGAAAAACATGGGAACTCCTCTAGTCAGATGCCAGATATTCGATCAGGAGTTCGATCGAACACTCCACGATAGCGGATCGTCAATCAGCGTATTTCCTGCTACACTGCTCAAAGAAGTTGGGCTGGGATCGCTCAACTCCACAAGAATGGTCTTGCAATTCGCAGAGACTTTAATTAAGCGACCTTGGGGAATTTCAGAAGATGTCATTGTTACCATTCAGGGAATGCAGTTCTTTGTGGACTTCATCGTCTTGGATATGGACATCTCAGCTCCTCTTTGTATACTCCTATTATACTTGGATAACTGTTTCTTTGAACAATCGAAGCAGTGGTGGACTATGGCACGAGGCAGATCACCTTTTGCTCAAGCATCGATAAGGTACTGATTGAGATGATCCAAGTGTCGAAATCGACTAAGTCTGTATCAAACGAAAGAGAGCCAATAGAGTACTAAAAAGAAGACTGTGAATTTCTTGCTGAAATATGCGATACAAATTTTTTTATGGATGATATTAAGACTCATGAATTCCTCTCCACAAAGGAATGAGTGGATAGCACAGACGAGTTCCCAGATTTCTTCAAAAATGAGATTTTTGCTAACTTGCCAGATGAATTTATTGTTGGCCATCTGTTCTTGGCAAAGCAGGAGGAAATCATTGAACATTTTTGTGAACAAGATTCTGTCACAGAAGAATTCTGTGCTACATTGAATGCATAGTTTACAGTGCTAATGGTGGACATAATCCATTTGAAAGATCTGACACCATCGACGCCCTATACAGTTGTAGAAGTCACCATGCAAGCCACTTCCAGCAAACATGAAATATGCCTTCCTTGCAGGTGCGTAAAATATGTTCCCCATGATAATTAATTCACAGCTTACATAGGAACAAGAATCTTGTCTGCTCGAGGTGTTAGAAAGAAACCGTAAGGCCATAGGCTGGAAAATTTCAGATCTCCATGGGACCAACCCGTCACTGTGCTCGCATCACATATACCTTGAAGAGGATATCAAGTCATCCTGAGAGTTTCAACGTTGATTATGTCCAAATCTCCAGGGGTTTGTGATGACAGAAATCACAAAATGGTGTGATGCAAGATTCATATATCCCATCTCTTACTCGAAATGGGTGAGTCCCCGCAAGTTGTGCTAAAGAATTCAAGGATTACCATGATAATGAATGACAAAAGAGAGGAGATCACAACAAGAGTTCCAACATCCCAGAGCATTTGTGTGGATTATAGATGACTGAATCTAGTGACCAAGAAGGACCATTTTCCGCTCTCCTTCACCGAAATGATAGTCGAAAGATAGGATTTTTTGGCACGGGATCTCAAGGATTGATAATTATTGATGGATATGATGTCATCATTGTTATCCCCAAAAATCCGCGACAAAGAAATAATTTTTCTTCTCTCGCTACAAAATTAACTAAAAGCAAATAATGAAGCAAGAGAATTTTTTTCACTACTTATTTACCTGTATAGCGGACAAGATCGAACTCAGGGAGGCTACAATTCCCGAGAGTAATTCAAATAATCGACGAAAAATCAATTAAGAGAAAAAGCAGGAATCTCAAAGGCAAACTATCCTCGGTTTTTATGGAATTTTCTCTTTTTAATTTTTTCTAATTTATTTTTTTCAAATATTTATTTTTTTAATTTCTAATATTCAAAATTTTAATGATTTTAGTTTTGAAATTTTTTAATTTTCAAATAAAAAACAATATGCACAAGATAAGAACTATGCACACCAAACTTTTTTGTATTTTTTATTATATCAAAAAGGATCAGAAAAATCTAGAGAAAATATTTTTGGGTTTTATAGACTTTGAAATATTTATGGGAATTTTTGTAGAGTTTTCAGATTTTTTGTATTTTTGTAAAAATCAAACAGTGACAAAAATGAAAAAAATAATGCATAACCTGGAGTAATTTGCAACTTAAAAATATTTTAACTACCAAAAACTCCTGATAATTATTTTTATGATAGAATATATGCAAATATCTACAAATAGGATCTAAAATCACAATTTTTGGATTTTTGTAGAATTGTTTGTGATATTTATAAGATTTTTGATGTTTTTCATTTTTTTGGGTTTTGAAAAGAACTAATGCGTGAAATTTTGGTAGAAATTAAAAGATAATGAGAGGAAATTAATCTAATATTTTTGGAATTTTTAGAGCAATATTCAAATTTTTATGAATTTTGGAATTTCAGGAATATAAAAGACACTATTTTTTATTTTTTTAATAATAATAAATGAATTTAAAATGCAATGAGAAATTTATGCTATAAAGATAAGCACATCAGAAGCATAGCATGATTTTTGAGAAATTTATTGACCAAAGAAAACATTTATTTCAATATGAAAAGCAAGCAAAGTCAAGTTCTGGAAGTCAGGGACTAAACTGTAAATATTCAATGTTTGTTCATCAAAATGTAACAGAAACAAAGTTTTAGGAGAAATATGCAATTTACCCATTGCAGATTGCATGATGCACGTGACTTGCTGGAGCAAGACTTCTTTGTAATTTCTAGAACTTCTGAGGTTGTTGATCGTAATTTACCAAATGTAATCGTGCAACACACGTGCTTGATTTTGGCAGGGGTTATTTGTCGATTTTGGAAACCTCTAGGGCCAGACTGATATTTTTCCAATTTTTAATAAAAAACCCTAGGATTTTGTTTGTGCTTCTTTCATTGTTCTTCAAGATGGCCCAAGGAGGTGGGGTGGCGCTACCGCCGTCCTCTTCTCTTCACTTGGGGGTTGGTGACGCGTCGATCGCACGACGGAGCGCGGATGGAGATGGCTGGGCAGTCGCGGGCGCTAGTGATGGTGGGCCTTAGGTGGAAGCAACACTGTGGATGCGAAGGCGGCGGAGACACCACCACGGAGGGTGCGTACTACTATGCGAAGGAAGGAGGCGAGGTCGGTGGTGAGGAATTTGCGCGCGGAGGGGCGCGGCGGATCTGCGGGGCCGCGATGTGGAGCTTGGTTGGCCGCAGTGGAGAGAGCTCGAGGGTAGTGGCCTCCTGACGAGGAGGCATGCTGGGAAGCCGAGTGCTTCGACCGTGGAGGCATGAGGCAGAACGACGACACGAGCGACACCGCTAGAGGCACGCAGCACGGGCGCCGCCCGTGGATGGGGAGGGTTTTAGTGGTGGCGCGTGGTCGTGGCTTCAGGAGGTCCAAGCGATGGAGGCGTGGCTGGTGGTGGAGCTGCTGGAGGCGCTGGCGCTACCGCCGACAACTTCTCTTTTTTTTTCTAATTTTTTTAATTTTTAAATGTAAACAATAATGATTTTTTTAATTTTTTCATTTTGTAAATCCAAAATAGAGGAATTAAAAAATAGAAAAAATAAAAAATGTTTTTTTATTTTTATTTTTATTTACTTTTTTAGATGATCATGCAAAACAAATGGTAGATAGAAAGAAAACAAATATATATATTTTTATTATATATATATATTTATAAACAAATGAGACACGAGCATGATGGCTCGGTCCCGAAATCAAATGGAAGAGGTGAATGGGGATCCGACGAAAAATGAGGAATGGATCCGAGTCTCCGGCCACCGTACGTGGTCGGAGTTGAGAGATTGCGTAAGGTAGAACGTGAACGTGGACAGATTGAGATAATGAGATGAAAACTCGAGATTGATGGTGAATCAAACAATGATGAATTTTAGGATCTAGATAAAAAATTACGAAGAAATAAAGATGCAAAAAAATAAAACTAAGATTGATCTAAGATAAAAATAAGAAAAAGAATCGATCTCACCTAAGGAGCGGAAAAGACTTTGATTACTTCAATGAAGGCCGACTCGCTATCTCGGACGGCTCGGAGGGTAGGCACCCTTCTGCAACAAGAAGACTCTCAGAGATCGGGCCCCTCTCACCAAAGATTGATCAAGTTGAAAAGATGGATATTGAGCCATATTAATAGAAAGAATGAAATTTGAATTTTTAAATTTTTGGATGAGGATATGAGATAAGAGAAAAGAAAAAATGAAATGAAATAAAGTAACAGGATAAGTGTTAAAGAATATTTACAAAAATTAACTATTTTTTTGTATTTTTGTCACTTTATTTATTTGAAAAATAAATGATAATATTTTTAATTTTTTGTGGTAGTTAGTTACGAAAATTAATTATATACATATGCTATATACATATATGACATTATATACATGGGTAAATAAGCAAATTAGTTTTTTTTAATTTTTAATTTTTATTTTTATTTAAATAATTAAGAAAAATATTTAAAAAATACAATATGTGCAAATAAATGGTGAAATTGCACAAATCATCCTAACAAACCAACTTTTCACCCGTAACTCCAAAATTTATGAAATCACATCCATTTTAAAGATAATTTAATTTAGAATACAATGGAAGTGAGTTTGGTTCAATTTGAGTTCATGTGGAGCCGGAATTTATCTTTCAATTATTGCTTAATGGCTTTTTCCAAGTATGATTGCTTTTATTCTGTACATGATTTGATTATGCAATTATTTTTATTATTTAGGACACATTTTTATTTACAACTTTTGTTTGAAAATTATTTTGTTTGAGGTAAATTTATGTACAAATAAAATAGTGTTAGTTTACAAATATATACGTCACACATTTTTTTGGATTTTCTGAATAAAGACCCTATCCCCCCTACTTTATTCCTGGTCGATCAGGTCAAGTCTTGACCTTTTCTCGGGGTTCGGGTCAGCCTGTATCTATTACATATATACAGTCTTCCCTTTTTCATTTCTTTTCTTTATTTTTCCTTTCTTTCTTTCTTTATTTATTTTAGGTTAAAATGGTAAGAAGTGTATTTTATTGACATACATATGCAAGTTTGTAAGAATATGGAGTTAATGTTATTTATAGGTGTTTTATAAAGGATTTTAAGCTAAAATAAATGAATAAAGATGACGAATCTCATATTCATCATCCCCCTATGCTTTACCTTTGCTTGTCCTTTAGCAAACACTTATTTGAAAGAATAAGTGAATGGAAAAAAATGAAGGAAAAATAAAGAAGTTAGGACAATATTGAGTATTAAACTTATCTTCATAAAATTGTAGTATGGAGTTCTGCCAGACTTTGGATTATTACTGTGTCGAAACCTTAATGGGAGATGGATTTAAAACCTTACATCCTCTAAGTTCCACAGGACTCCTATTCAGGTCACCTCAACAGTCAGGTCAGAACAAGTCTACATACACAAATTCTTCTTACTATGAATCTTTACTTGTACGGTGTAAGTGAGATATAGCTCCCCATCTCAAAAGTAGCAAAGAAATAGCCTCCCTCAACAAGGTAACTCTAGTTCCCCGGTCTTGTAACTCTTTCCTCAAGGAGCTGAGACATTCCCTTCTAATTTCAAGTACAACCAGCTCAAGAAGAGGGGACGGAGAAAAGAATGGATGGTAACTAGTGTAGCTACCTATCCTTGGATGCATGACCAGTGTAGCCAAGTCATCCGCTGCAAGCTTACAAAAATTTGTCTTTGAAGCTCTTATTGTAATTTTTTTATCCTTGTATATACACTCCGGCAGTCATTTTACTTTTCAATCAGGCATGCCCACTTTTGGAGATTCTGCATTTTTCCATACTTCTTTTTGAAAGTATATACAAGGTACAACATGTACATAAGGAGTTTTCCTCTTGAGCCAGTAGACTATCCCTCTTTTAAAGCATTATTGCAACCCCACAACATCATGTCTTTAGACCTCAACATCGCTAGACCAGGATGAGACACACTTCCTTCCCTAGAGGAAGACGAGAGGTTCCACCTAGATGTACTACCCTCGTATGCTACCCCAAGCCAAAAGATTATGCCTCCTCACTACCTCATCCATGAAGAGCTACGTGTAGAGTGCTCATCCAGGATAAGCCATGGTCTGAAAGAATCATGTGTGTGTTGTTAAATGTTATACTTAGACTAATCAAGATGACATGTGAACATAGTCTTATGGACTCAAAGAATTAAGTCGCTAGGCCCTGAAAAGTCTTAACTCCAGTTCTTATAAGATTCCTTTGAAATTAAGTGGATTAAGGTCCAACTAAGCTCCATTCTTCAATTTTATTCCAGACTTAGTTTAAATGTCCATACTATCCTAATTAATGCACATGCAAATGCAAGAAATATGTACAATGCAAAAAGAAAGCATTTTTTTGAAACAATTTTTCGATTTTGAATTTTTTTTATGGATTTTTGGAAAAGAAGGGAAAAATGATGCACATGAAATATTGTTTTTTATGCAACTTTTTATAGATTTTGGTTATGTAGTTTTTTTTTCAAAAAAAGGGTGAGTAATATATACAAGTATATACAATTTTTTTGTTGTTTGTTTGTTTTTATTGTTTGTTTGTTTTTTTATTGTTTTTTTATTTGTTTTTTCTGAAAGGTGATCAAAGTCTATACACACAAACACACGTGGATTTTATGAATTTATATAAATATCCCCTAAAATAAACATTAAAGTATGAGTTATGTCTAAAGTATATATACAATATATATGACACCTCCCTATACTTAGCTCGAACGATGTCCTCATAGTGATCAGAGAGCGTCAATGGAAGACATAACTCGTGCTAAGTATAGAAAAGTGAAAAGACTCCTATGCTACAATGACTCAAGGAGAAAATGAAAAGAATAGAGGTCGGTGATCCCCCTATACTTAGGATCAAGTAATCCTAAGTATAGAAGAATGTACAAAAGGGGAAAGCCGATGCATAGAATGTACGAACTCAAAAACAAAAAGATGATATGAACAACATCACCCCCCTATATTTAGGGTAGAGTATCCCTAAGTATAGGCAATGACAAGAGTGATGAACATGATGAATATGAACAACACAAATCATTCACCCCCTATACTTAGGATAAAGCACATCCTAAGTATAGCATACACACACACACACACAGAGAGAGAGAGAGAGAAAAGGGGTGAATTATAAAACAGAAGAAGAAATAGTGAAACGAAAGGATATACAAGAGGAGTAGATGTACAAAGGTCAAGATGGTCGAAAGAAAACCTTCTTGCGGGACCGTTGAGGAATGGATCTGACAAGGTGTAGGTCGATATTGGGATCATCATTATACATAAACTAAGTAGGATCAACCAAGAATGTATATTCAGCAATCTCAGAGTGTGCATGCACGAATCAGTTATTGGAAGTAGTGTGGTCATATCCTGCATGGGAAGTCTCGCAAATATCAAAGTAAAAAGGCTCGAAATCATTAACAAAAAAGTAGGATCAATTTCAGCATGGCGAGCCTCTACTGGATCATCATCTTTATTGAAAGGCCCAAATTCCTTTATAAAAACCATCAAATCAAATTTGGCCTTATCAGTCTCATCTGAGTCAGGGTGAATAGGAACAAACTCATCAGTGAAAGTAGTCAAATCATGTCCGTCCTGTCTAGTCTCAGAGTCTGCCTTTCGCTCTAAGGTGTCTATCATGTAAATCCTGCTGATGTCATCAATGCATCTCCATATACCAGAAGGGGAAACTCTAAGGTCTATGCTTTCCGAGTCTTCTTCGTTGAAGAGGAATTCTTGGGTTTCATTATCATCCAACATATAACAAGAATCTATGATATTATCATTGAGGTCAAATTCCTTGGGGTTGGCTAACACGGGCAGGTTCTCATGGGATGCAAATCTCTGGTCAGTAGTGGGTGTCGTGATCAACACATCGCTCCCTGCATCAGAACGGAAGCGAATCTCTCCAGATCCATAATCAATAACGGCTCCTGTAGAGGCGAGGAAAACGTTCCAGGATGATTGGAGGGTGTTCCACAGGGGTGGAGGTCTCCATGGGCGATATGACAAAATTCGAAGTAAAATTCATGCCCTGAATAAGAATAACAACGTTTTCTATAATACCCTTCGGCCTCTTGATAGATCCATCAACAAATTGAACTATCATCTTGGTTTTCTTGAGAGGTCTAAGATGAAGATATTGTACCATAGAGTGGGTTTTATATTGATTGACGAACTACTATCAAGGAGAGTGTTATCACAAGAATAGTCAGATATAGAGCAACTCACAAGAGGTGTGGTAGTGTTCCCTTTCTTAAAATGTGGATGATGAGAGATGGCATAGGCAGTGGCCATGGTCAAGATGTGACGCTCAGATCTTCTCCTCCGCTTTCTCTTCTTATGTTGAGGAGCAGATAAATGGGTCATGGCCTGGTGAAGTGGGGCTTTAATGATCTCATGAATGGTGGCCATCACTTCAGGTTCAGTCAACATTTTTTTGAATTTTCGGACCTCCTCCATACAGGAGAGGTGATCAGAATTAACATATACACGAGGACTGCCAAAAGCAGTCTATATAGTGGAATCCTCGGGGTCAAGGTTGGGACATGTGTTGAATGTCTGTGTGGGAAAATGGTTTGGCATGGGTGCCCTCTCCTCATAAAATGAATCAACAACGTGTCTCCCGAAATCTTTTTTGATTTTTAACATTTTCTCATTTTTTGTATTTTGGGCGATTGTATGCTCTCATGACTATCCTCAAGTGAATCCATATCCTCAAACAGTAGAGCAGCATTTTGGCTCGTATTTATGCTAAATAGATTGGTAATCCTCAAATTTTTATGCTCCTTTATCTAGTTCAGTGTCTCACGTGTGGACATCATGAAAGGTGACTCCAAAATCACAGGGTCGGGTGAGTGGAATGAGGGCGGGTGAAAATCATCGTCCGATTCCTGAAATAATGGGTTAAGCCGATATGAACAAAAAATAGGAGGAAAATCCCCCTGGAATAAGGAAGGTGGATCGGCTGGAGGATACGATGTATCCGCGAAGATCAAATTAAAATAACTCCAGTTGGCCATCTCCAAAACAAAAGATGGGATCTGGAGAGTACGAGGGTCAAGTCGAAAGATATGGAGAAAAAGTCACAAATGCACAGAAGGATCTAGTATGCACACAAGCAATCAAACACAATACAAGCCCCCCAGTTCACCAACTCAACTCAATGTGAAGACCATGAAGGTTCGATCAATTATCTTGTCAATTCAGAGTTTGCTGATAATACAATCTATCAGAGCGATTAAAGCGAGCTGTTAGGAACCCTATGCTCCCAGAAGACTGGCCTAATACCAAAGTTAGATCTTTCCCAGCCAGTATGAATTGCGGACCGTTTATCGGCTACCCGATCAATTCAAGCTGCTAAGGACATCGCGGGCTGCTTTATAGGCTACCGGAGAGATCCTCACTGGAGAATGACTAACACAAGATAGTAGTCTGAAAAGAGTTCAGGCGTGGTTCTATCCTAGTGTGCGGGTCGCCTCTCTTGATGCATACAAACCAAACAATGAGGGGGTTACTCTCCCCAAAACAATGATTTTTCCTTGTGTTTACTTTAGGGTCGAGTTTTCTTTAGCAGACTCGTATTTTAGGTAGTTGTCACTTGGTTAAAATATTTTCAACCGAGTGTCCAATTTCCTTTTTAACTTATGTGAGTGAAAACAAGGAAGGAGATCGGAAATGCCAATACGCGATTAAACACTATGATGCATGTAGGGGTTAGAGATGCGTACCTTGTCGCCAACACTCTACATACAAAATGATCTGCACATAATTAAAATACAGAAAAATAAACTAACCTATATGTAGATGCAAGTAAACCATCCTAACAATAGCTTCTATTAACGAGCAAGAACCCATTAATTTTACTAAGTCCAACTACGCTCTATTCTATAGGTACATAATTTCTTATTTAGGTTGTTTGGACCTAATTAATTACCTGGCTCAAGCAAATTAATTAAAGAAATCAATAAGTAGCTCACGAAATTCACATGAAACAAAGAAAAATAAGGCGATGAAAACAAAACCGGTGAGGTCCCCCAAGTGCACCGGCACATGACAAAATAGACCCTGCAACAAATGATTGTCCATTTACAAGGGTTCAAATGCTAGAAAATCTTTCTCTCTCTCTCTCTCTCTTTCTCTCTTTTGGTCTGCTTAAATTCTTCTTCTCCTCCTCTCATGCTATCCTGCGAATCGGTGAAGAATCAAGCTGCCTTTGCTTCGCTTGGGTGCTTCGGCTCTCCTAGGATCGCCTCCTTCGCTCTGCGGGTCCTTGCAAGAAAAAAAAGAAAAGAGAGAATGTGTAAGAAACACTATTATCAGATATAAGCAGAAAAAATGAAATGAAACAATGAATATGAACAATGGAGTAATGTGGTAAAATATAAACATACATCTACAACTAAGAATAGTAGGTCAAAAGAGAAACCTAACTACCCTCGTCGTGCCTCCCTGGCAACGACATCATTTTGTTGACACGGGATCTTCAAGGATTGATAATTATTGATGGATATGATGTCGTCGTTGTTATCCCCAAAAATCAGGCAATAAACAAACAAAATTGTCTTCTCTCGCTACAAAATTAACTAAAAGCGAATAATGAAGCAAGAAAAAGTTTTTCGCTACTTATTTACCTGTATAGCAGATAGGATCAAACTCAGGAAGGCTACAATTCTCCAGGGTTTTTCAAATAATCGACAAAAAATCAATTAAGAGAAAAACAAGAATCTCAAAGGCAAACTATCCTCGATTTTTGTAGAATTTTCTCTTTTTAATTTTTTATACTTTATTTTTTTAATTTCTATTTTTTTAATTTCTGATTTTCGAATTTTTAATGATTTTAATTTTGAAATTTTTTAATTTTCAAATAAAGAAAAATATGCACAAGATAAGAACTATGCACACCAATCTCTTTTTGTATTTTTCAAATATCAAATGATCAGAAAATCCAGAGAAAATATTTTTGGGTTTTACAGACGTTGAAATATTTTTGGGAATTTTTGTAGAGTTTTCAGATTTTTTGTATTTTTGTAAAAATCAAACAGTGACAAAAATGAAAAAACAGTGCACATCCTGGAGCAAATTGCAACTTAAAAATATTTTAAGTGCCCAAAACTCCTGGTAATTATTTTTATGATTAAATATATGCAAATATCTACAAACAAGAACTGAAATCATGATTTTTGAATTTTTATCAAATTTTATATGATTTATATAATATTTTAGATGTTTTTCATTTTTTTGGGTTTTGAAAAAAATTAATGCGTGAAATTTTGAAATATGGATAGAAATTAAAAGATAATAAACGGAAATTAATCTATTTTTTTTTGGAATTTTTAGAGTAATTCAATTTTTTATGAAATTTTGACCTTCACGAAGAGAAAAGACACTATTTTTGATTTTCTAGTAATAATAAATGAATTTAAATGCAATGAGAAATTTATTCTAAAACGATAAGCACATCAGAAGCATTGATTTTTGGGAAATTTATTGACCAGAGAAAACATTATTTCAATATGAAAAGTAAGCAAAGTCAAGTTCTGGAAGTCAGGGACTAAACTGCAAATATTCAATGTTTGTTCATCAAAATGTAACAGAAATAATGTTTTAGGAGAGATTTGCAATTTACACATTGCATATGGCGTGATGCACGTGACTTGCTAGAGCAAGAGTTCTCTGTAATTTTTAGAACTTCTGAGGGCGTTGAATGTAATTTACCCAAATGTAATCGTGCAACACACGTGCTTGATTCTAGCAAGGGATATTTGGCGATTTTGGAAACCTCCAGGGCCAGAATGATATTTTTCCAATTTTTAATCAAAAACCCTAGGATTTTGTTTGTGCTGCTTTTGTTGTTCTTCAAGATGGCCCAAGGGGGTGGGGTGCCGCCGTCACCGTCCTCTTCTCTTCACTTGCGGGTTGGTGGCACATGGATCGCACGATGGAGCGCGGATGGAGATGGCTGGGCAGTCACGGTGATGGTGGGCCTTCGGTGGAAGCGGCGTTGTGGATGCGAAGGCGGCGGAGACACCGCCGCGGAGGGTGCGTACTATTGTGCGAAGGAAGGAGGCAAGGTCGAGGGCGAGAGAGTTGCATGCGGAGGGGCGCTGTGGATCTGCGAGGCCATGGCGCGGAGCTTGGCCGGCCGTAGTGGAGAGAGCTTGAGGGCGGAGGCCTCCTGACAGGGAGGTGCGCTGGGCAGCCGAGTGCTTCGACCTTGGAGGCGTGAGGCGGAACGGCGACGCGGGCGGCGCCCGTGGATGGGGAGGTTTCAGTGGTGGAACGCGGTCATGTCTTCATGAGGTCCAAGCAGTGGAGGCGCGGCTAGTGGCGGCACCGCTGGAGGCGCTGACTCTGCCGCCGACAACTTCTCTCTCTCTCTCTCTCTTGAATGTAAACAATAATGAAAAAACTTTTTTTATTTTGTAAATCCGAAATAGAGAAATTAAAAACAGAAAATAAAAAAAATGTTTTTTTTTATTTTTTTTAATTTTTTTAGATGATCATGCAAAACAAATGTTAGAGAGAAAGAAAACAAATATATATTTTTTGTTTTATATGTATATATTTATTTATAAACAAATGAGGATAAGAGCATGACGATTCGGTCCCAAAATCAAATGGAAGAGGTGAATGGGGATCCGACGAAAAATGAGGAATGGAACCGAGTCTCCGACCACCGTACGTGGCCGGAGTTGAGAGATTGCATAAGGTAGAACGTGAACGTGGAGAGTTCGAGATAATAAGATGAAAACTCGAGATTGATAGTGAATCAAACAGTGATGAATTTTAGGATCTAGATAAAAAAATGCGAAGAAATAAAGATGCAAAAAAATAAAACTAAGATTAACCTAAGATAAAAATAAGAAAAAGAATGGATCTCACCTTAGGAGTGGAAAAGACATTGATCACCTCAACGAAGGCCGACTCGCTGTTACCGGACAACTCATAGGCTAGGCACCCTTCTACGACAAGAAGACTCTCGGAGATTGGGCTCCTCTCACCAAAGATTGATCAAGTTGAAAAGATGGATGAGGAGCCATATTAATAGAAAGAATGAAATTTGAATTTTTAAATTTTTGGATGAGGATAAGAGATAAAAGAAAAGAAAAAAAACGAAATGAGATAAAGTAACAAGATAAGTGTTAAAGAATATTTACAAAAATTAACTAATTTTTTGTATTTTTGTCACTTTATTTATTTAAAAAATAAATGTTAAATTTTTTATTTTTTGTTGTAGTTAGTTAAGAAAATTAATTATATACATATGCTATATACATATATGACATTATATACATGGGTAAATAAGCAAATTATTTTTTTATTTTTTTATTTTTTTAAATAATTAGTAAAAATATATACAATTATTTACAAAATACAATATGTACAAATAAATGGTGAAATTGCACAAACCATCCCAGAAAACCAACTTTTCACCCGTAACTCAAAAAATTATGAAATCACAACCATTTAAAGATAATTTAATTTACAATACAATGGAAGTGAGTTTGGTTTAATTTGAGTTCATGTGGAGACAGAATTGATCTTTTAATTATCTCTTAGTGGCTTTTTCTAAGTGTGGTTGCTTTTATTCTGTACATGATTTGATTGTGCAATTATTTTTATTATTTAGGACACATTTTTATTTACAACTTTTGTTTTGAAATTATTTTGTTTGAGGTCAATTTTTACATCTTAACTCCAAATTAAGCGAAACCACCTTCACTAAATAGCTAATAAAAAAATTATATACAATTAAAGGTGATTTTGAGTTCTATGAAGAAGATATAGGTCTGCAATGTTGGGATTTTGGATTTTTATTTTGAAGGTAGAAAGCACCATATACATTATTTTTATGTGAAATAAATTTTGCATTTTTCTATATATCTATCTTTATATACAACTTTTATGTACAAATTATTGATTTGAGTTATAAATAATAAAGAGTATAATACTCCCTAAAACTTAAATATTTGGCAAAATAAATTGGGATTTTTATTGTTGTTTCAGGCCATTATCTCCCCCTACTTTATTCCTGGCCAACCAAGTCAAATTTCTTGACTTAGTCTTGGGGTTTAGGGTCATTTAATACCTTTGGTATTTCATTTCTTTTTCTTTTCTTCCTTTATTCTTTTATTTTGGCATTAAATACAATATTATATATAATATAAGTGAATTAATAATTAAATGTTATTTTTTCACAGTTTAGTGTTATAAACATGCATTTAGCCAGGGATTTAAGGTAAAAATAATAAAGGTGATGAACTGGAGATTCATCAACATGGGTCGTCACTTCATTAATAAAGAAGTCAAGAAATTAACGAAGGCGTACGGCATCGAACACAGTGTTGCGTCTCCATATCATCCTCAGACCAATGGCTTGGTCAAGCTGTTGAAAAACTCGTGAATGCCCTTCGTTATATTGCCGAATTAATGTTCGAAATTCGTTGTAGGTAGGAAATTTCGGATTGATCAAAAATCACTTGATTAATTTTTTAATTACAAGCAAGCGGTAAAATTTTTTTTACTTGGGCTAGCCCAAGGTCGAACACATGGGGGTCATTGTCTCCTTAGGTTTATTTAGAGTCGATCTGGAGATTAGGTTATCAAAGAGGTATTTTTTTAAATGCAATAAATGATTGACAAGCAATTATAGCAAAGTTCAGGGACTAAAATGTAAATTACATTCAAACAATGTCCAAAATTTTTCAAACTTGGCCAGCATGTGAAAAATGATGAAATTAGACTACTAATTTTTTTTGGAATTTTCGGATGCAAAATAAATTAAATATGCATAGTAGGTGATTTTGAGTTAATTAATTTTAATAAATACCAAACGTTAATATTTTCCAGAAATTAAATTATCCGAGATAGTTCTATGTGAGATGTATCCAGAATAATTTCTATTTCCCAAAAATATTATCTGATGAATTAATTCAAAATCAATTAGTAAAATCACCTTTTCATTTATTTTGACCTCGATGTGCGTGCAAATGATATGAAATTTGGGCACAGTGTAGAATGTAAACTCTACTTATTGTGATTTTTTTCGTAATTTTCAGAGGTACGATTAATTTAATATTAATTTTAGAGTAAAAATGGGTAAAATATGCAATATTTCACCAAATTAACTCTATTAAATAAATCACAGCTCCCATAATTACAAATAAATATTCATTAGATAAAGAATCTATTGTTCTACAATATGCAATTTTTAGAATAATGAAATGATGTTAATGAGAGTTCAAATTAAAATGCAAACATTGGGTTCTAAATGCAATATGAAGATAAAATCGATAAAGACAAAATATGTTGATAGGAACTTTCATGCAATTACCTAGACTTCATGGGGCACTTTTGCCATTTTTCCACATCGCACATGCGACGCACGTGATCTGCTAGAGTGGCAGGGTACTTGCATTATTTGCTGAAACCGTGGGGTGTCGTTGCAAATCTTCCTGTACGGCATGAGATCCACACGTGGATGAGCTGGCAGGGGTGCGGTCGTGATCCCCAAGAACTCTAGGGGCTTAGGGTGCAAATTCTCAGCCCTCACATGCAAGGCACGTGAGGAAGGTTTTATCTCCAAGCGGGCAGTTGCGTGGGCATGATGGTGCTACGACACTGGACCGCCGAGGGCTCGGCTATTTGAGGTGAAGGCTCGGTGATGTGCTACAGTCAGCGTGAGGCGAGGTGAGGCGAGGCTTCTCCAACTGGGTGGATGTGTCACGCAAGAGCTTGAAATGGTATCTGTGTAGACACAGGCTGAGGTGGTGTCGTGCACGAGCTGGTCGATGGTATGCTCCCGATGGAGAAGCGAAAGGATGGACACAAGAGTGGTGATGCGTCGTCAGTGGACGCTCCAAGGTAGAGGAGGCGAGGGCGGCCAAGTCAGCTGTGGGCGACACACACCCGGTGGTGATCATTGGAGGATGTACGGTTGTCGATGACACAGTGAAGATGGTGGTTATGGTTGATACGAGAAGGGATAATCCTCGCGGTGCGTGCAGTGGAGGCCGACAGTCGTTGATGCGAAGCTAGGACGGATGTGCTCGTGAATCCAGAGATAGTTGAAGGGTCCCTAGAGCTTTGATTCTCGGGTTCAAATGGTTCGCAGTCCTTGAAAACTTCCTGCAAATGTTAGCCAGACCACACAAGAGGAATGAAAGTGATGAAGCGGGGATCCGACATTCGACGGAGAAGGTGGGGACCCATAGTTGCTTCGATCTTTTGCGAAGCTCGAAGAGGACCGTGAGCGAAGGAGTGTGATGGAGAAAAACGTGTGGTCGATTATCAGGTTTGGGATTTGATAAAGAAGGTATACAGGGAATGCGAAAGAGGAAGAACAATAGGTAAAGGAAATCAAGAAGAGGAAGAGAGAGAAAAGGAGAGAAAAAGAAGAGAAGTAAAGGGAGAAGGAAGAAGAGATTACCTGGGGGTCATTGAGGTGATGTCTGCGGGAGGTGTCGAGTTCGAGCTCCAGTCGTCGCTTGAGTCGCCGGCACTGCGACAAGCTTAGCTGCGCCTTGGAGAGGAGCAACTGCAAGGAATGAAGAAGTTCCTCGGATCACGCCAGAGAAGGGGAGCTGGTCGTCACCTTACCGACTGAGGCAGACCTCGCTGTCACCGAGGTCGTTGGGGGCTCGAGCTCAATCTATGAGAAGTGTCAGATGGGCTTGAACAATGGAGGCGGAGGATGATTTATGGGTGGTTAGCATAGAGAGGGGGCGAGGTGGAAATCATGGAGAGAAAGGGGAAAGAGGCGCGAGCAGGGTATCGCGCAAGGCGTAGGTGAGTGCAGGTGTGAGCGGGCGACACGGGAGGAGGCAAGGTGCGACGGTTGCAGGATGTTCGTTAAAAGGATAATGAAGTTGGGGGACCGAGAAAGGAGGAGGCGATGTGGTGGAAGTGGGTCGTGAGACTCAGTGGTTGCTACGAGAAGCGGGCGAGGCACGATAGTTTAGCACAGGAAAGGAAAGATGGAGATCAGACAGTTGCGGGTCCACGGCGGTTGCGGCCCCGCCGCGAAGCATGGAGCGACGGGCGTGGGTGGTGCGAGGACTTGCGCGGCAGAGGAAGAAAGGATGGCCATCACATGCGTCGCACGTGATGAGCAGATGGAAGGAGACGCCACGTAGCATGCCTAAGGTTGCCACCTGGCGATGAAATTAAACAGATTAAATATTACTAATAATAAATAATAAATAAGAAAAAATAAATAATATAATTAACTAATAAATAAATAAATTAAATAATTAAAAGAATAAAAATGGGGGTGACACATGGCGGCTCTAGGGACTGCCATGAGTCGCTCCCTGAAAAATCACAAATTAAATGTAAATAAAAATAAAAAAGAAATAAAAAAAAGGGTCAACAAAAAGTGGTCAACATGAAATTGCTTTTCTTGACAAGATCTACAACTTCCGTGATCGAAAATCATAAGAAGCCATCTCTACAAAAAATATTTTTGAGGGTACCTTATAGATATAAAATACAGTATTTTTATCTTTTGTAATTTGTTGTCACTTTTAAATAAGAGAAAAATCAAAATAAAGTTAGAGAAAATATGAAGGAAATATTCACAACTTAATCTATTTTTTTAGAATTTTAATTAAGAAAATAAAAATATGAAATGAAGGGTATTTTAGTCAATATGTGCAATATACAATTGGGGCCCAAAATCCAAGTTTACATACGAACTCTGATTTGTATGAAATTGGTCTTGTTTTGAAGGTCTTTGAATGTATATTACTTTAAAAGTGAGTAGATCTAAATTGGACATTGTATAAGAGAGATATGTGCATTTTTAGATTCATAATCTCAAACTTGGATTTGGGTTTTATTGGAAAATTTTATAAGTTAGTATTTTTTGATATTTTTCCTTTATTAGTGTTAGTAATATATACACTATAGAGTTGACTTTATTAGATTTGGAATTAGTATAAAATAGATACAAATAGGTGATTTTAGCTAATATACAGGTGAATATTTATAAGTGAACTTGGCTTCTTATTTAATGCAAATATGAATGCTAAAATACGAACAATAATTCTAGATGCAAGAATGCGAATAATGCATAATAAATGGAAATATGTAGCTAATTGCTTGGGAACGAAGCTCTATTTTCAACTTTTTGAGTGATGAATCACATATTCATCAGCTATCAAATAGAGAAATCAAGACCATCTTACAGAACTTGTAAGGCATGATAAAAAGAACTGGTCCCAACTCTTGTACTCTATGTTATAGGCATACGGAACCGCTTACAAGTCTCCCTTGGGCATGTTGCCCTATCATCTTGTGTATGGAAAGCCTTGCCACATGCCCGTGGAGCTGATTCATAAGTCATTGTCAGCAGTGAACATCTGTAATCTTGATTCACATAAAGGTGGTCAGCATAGGAGAGTAGATCCGAACAAGCTCTTGGAATTATGAGATTATGCATACGATAACAACATGATATATAAAGAGAAGGTCAAGTGTTAGCATGATTGGAACATCAGACGAAAGACCTTCGAGCCTGGTTAGAAAGTGTGACTATTCGATGAGAAATTGAAGATATTACCAGGTAAATTAAAGAGTAAATGGGCATGGCCATCTATGGTAGAGAAATGTGTAATAATGGAAGTATTGTAATATTTGACTTTTCATCTGACACATAGCCTTTCGTCATCAACAGTCAACTACTGAAATGGTATCTCGATCACGACACATTCTTGGTCGTCGTCGATTCTATTCAAGTAAAGTTTGAAGAAGATTTCTCCACCGCCATTACAACATCAAAAGATTCAGACGGTGCTCGAACAAACCTTTTTGTACAGTTTTTCTTTTCTTCTTTTCATTTGTACCTTATTTTTAGCCATGCATTCTTCCATTTTTTATCAATCATTACATTTATCACTATTCTACTTAGGTTATGCTCTTTTACCCTAAGTATAGAGGGAGTGATGCGTACATTCCTCCAACGTATTTTTTTGTCGGTTTATTTGTCCCCTCACATGTATCCTCTCCTATTGGTATTCATGTCTATACTTAGGGATCTCTTACCCTAAGTATAGGGGGAGATGTACCGAGTTGTGGTATGTTTATTCTTACCCTCGACAAATGCACTCCCATGTAAATATCTACACGTAATCATTTTCCAAATTTCTTTTGTTTTTTAAAAATCACTAAAAATTTACAAAAATAAAAACCCCATAAAAATTTGCAAAATGTTTTCAAACTTGCATAAAAATTTGCAAAAACTTTTTTAAAAATCCACAAAAAGTCCAAAATCATAAATGGTTGCACAAAAATATTTTCTGCACTATGCATAGCATTTGCATTTTTCAGATTGATTATAACAAGTGAACGGGTCTAAATAAAATACAGAGATTGGAGCTTGGTTGGACCTTCATCCACTTAATCACATGATCCTTAAGGGAACTAGAATTAAGGCACTTCAGATCTACTAGACTTAATTCTTTGAGACCACTAGACTTAGTTCAGTGTCATCTTAACTACCAAAGCTAAATATTTCATAACACATGCATGACTGTTATCGATAAAATAGTGACCTAACTTGCACACATGCACCTTGCACTATGCTCAACTCTATTTAAGTGGTAGAGGGTTGGATTTGCCAGCATGAGACATAAGCCAATGGAAACATCAGAAGTCACAAATTGTGACCATTGTACCCCAACCTAATCCAGAAGCCATGAGAATAGGTTGTGATAATGCTTCAAAAGAGGGATAATCTACTGGCCCAAGAAGAAAAAGTCCTTATGTAAATAATGTTGTATATAGTATATATATTAAAAAATGCAAAAATCAAAAACTCCAAAAAAATAGATGGGAAAAATCAAAAACTCCAAAAAATAGAAGGGCAAAAATTAAGAAAAGCAATTCTCGTCGGACCATGTATGTATTCAATAAGTAAGCTTGATCTTCAAAGTCAAAGATACATGTGAACCTGCACTCAGATGACTTGGCTGCACTGGTCAAGCATCCTAGGATAGGTAGCTACAATGGCTACCATCCGTTCTCTTCTCCACCTCCTCTTCTTGAGCCGGTTGTACTTGAACTTAGAAGGGAATACACCACTTCTCTATGAAAGAGTTATTAGATTGGCGAATTGGGGTTACCATGTTGGAGAAGCCTGACTTTTACCACTTCGGCTGAGAGGTGCTATATATCCATGTCTTCTGCATCTTCGAACAAGGTCAAACACTAAAGGTTACATTGTAGCACTTTTGCTGCCATACGCTTTCCATAGTGGTGTCCTCCTGATTCACGGGCATGGTAATGTTCGAGGACACTTTGGACCTCCTCCTGAGGAATGCACCTCCTCCAGATGCAATATGCCCCCTCACGAAAGATATAAGGATCCTCCAACTGGTAGAAATGAATATCTGACAGAAATTTGTTAGCTTTCAGTTTTGGATAATCTTGTCGAGTTCTCTTGGACACAATATAATTCACAATATCAGTGAACTGGGGGAGCGAGGAGATTAATAGAATATCTTCATCTGGGAAGGTCTTTATAATTGGCAATAAGCTCTACTTAAGAGTGTCCGGCTTTGAAAATCTTGACACATAGCCTGCCACCAAATTTTTTCCTCTAGGTTTATCATGGAGTTCAAGGTCATACTCCTCGAGCGGAAGGATCCATCTTATGAGTCTTGGTTTGGCATCCTTCTTGTCTTGCAAGTATTTGATGGTAGAGTGGTCTATATACACAATCACTTTGGATCCAAGGAGATGGGATCTGAATTTCACAAATGTGAAGACGACTGCTAGCCGCTCGTTTTCAGTGACAGTGTAGTTTTTCTAAGCTTCATCTAGAGTCCTTCTAGCACAGTGAATAGCAAATGATAAACAGTCTCTGCATTGTCCTAAAACCGCTCCAATGACATAATCTGATGCATACATTAGGATCTCAAATGGGAGAGGCCAATCTTGGGTTGAAGGATAGGGTCATGGGTGATCGATTCTTTTAGTTGATGAAAGGCTTAGAGGACTCTGTCATCGACAATGAAATTGACCTCCTTATTTAGAATCTTAGTCAGTGGTAGGGAACTTTTTCTAAAATCTTTGATGAATCTTCGTAGAAACCGACATGCCCAAGGAACGATCGGACTTGCTTCAAATTTATAGGTGGCTCAAGCTTTTAAATGGCATCCACCTTCGCAGGATCTACCTCCATGCCACATTTTGATTATGACATGGCCTAGGACGATCCCCTCGGTCACCATGAAATGGCTCTTCTCCCACGAGAGCATCAGGTTCACTTCATAGCGTCTTTTCATCACTAGGTCCTGATAAGATAGGCATTGAAAAACGGTCACCGTAGATCGAGAAATCATCCATTAAAACCTCGAGAAAACTACCAACCATATCTGTGAACATTGCCAACATACATCGTTGAAATGTCGTTGGAGAATTACCCAAACTGAAGAAATTCTGTGGAAGGCGTAGGTCCCAAATGGACAGGTGACAGTCGTTTTTTCTTGATCTTTAGGAGCAATTGCAATCTGATTATGGTAAAAGTATCTGTCCAAGAAGCATAAATACTCCTTCACGGCCTGTGATGAATCTACGATTCGTCATCTTTATTCATTTTAGCTTAAAATCTCGTATAAAATACTTGTATATAACACTAACTCCATATTCTTACTAACTTGCATCTGTGTATAAATATTGTACACATCTTACCATTTTAACCTAAAATAAATAAAGAAAGGAAGGAAGGAAAAAAAAAGGAAGACTTTAAATATGTAATAGTTATAGGCTAACCTGAACCCTGAAAGAAGGTCAAGACTTAACCTGATCGACCAAGAATAAAGTAGGGGGAGATAGGGTCTTTATTCAAAAAATCCAAAAAAAAATGTGTGCAGTGTATATTTGTAAACTAAAACTATTTTACTTGGTTTTGGACCCATATTGTACATTGTACTCGCATAAAAAAATCATTTTATTTACTTTTTATATTTTTCATCTTTTGAAATTTTTCTATTTTTTAAAGATTATCTATAGCACATGTATTTAATTAAAATAAAATAAAATCATCAAAAATAAGATAAAATAAATAAGTCTATTTCAATACATAGATGAATTACCTATACATATACTTATATAATAAATACATATATTTATTTAGGTTTACAAATAACTTCGGAAAAATAAAATAAGAATATATTTGAGTGTATTTAGATCAATTATAAATATATAAATTATGTTTGAAATAATAAAAACTACAAAATAAAAATAAAATACTATATATAGGTAAATATACCAATAATTACACATGTAAAAAACCAACTTATAATAAAAGACTTCATACAGCAACAACAACAACAAAGCCTTTTCCCATAATTAAGTAGGGTCGGCTACATGGATTCTTCGCCTCCATTCAGATCTATCTTGGGTCAATCCCGGGCTTATATCCACAAAACAAAGATCCCTTCGTATGGTCTCTTTCCAACACTTCTTGGGCCGTCCCCACCCTCTCTTAACTGACTCAACATCCCAACACTCGCATCTCCTAACTAGTGCATCGACTGATCTTCTTTACAAATGACCAAACCATCTTAAGCGGTTTTCTCGCATCTTATCCTTGATCGGAGCAACACCCACTTTCTTTCTGATTGCATCATTCCGAATCCGATCTTTACGTGTGTGTCCACATATCCACCTTAGCATTTTCATTTCTGCTACAACCATTCTCTACACATGTCTATGGTTCACAGGCCAACATTCATATCCATATAGCATAGCAGGTCTCACGGCTGCTTTGTAAAACTTTCCTTTAAATTTTAAAGAAATTTTGTTATCATAGAGAACAACAGAGGCTCCTCTCCACTTTAGCCAACCTGCATTTATTCTATTAGTAACATCTCCATCAATTTCCCCATCATGTTGCAAAATAGATCCCAGATATCTAAAAGAATCTCTCTTCCGAATGTTATCATCACCAATCTTCACCTCAATTCCTTCACCATTGCTTCCATCAAAGGTGCACTCCATATATTCTGTCTTAGCCCTACTAATACGAAATCCTTTACTCTCCAACTCAAGTCTCCAGACCTCAAGCTTCTCATTTACTCCATCTCTAGTCTCGTCAATCAACACAATATCATCAGCAAATAGCATACACCAAGGTAGCTCATCCTGAATGTGACTTGTCAACTCGTCCATAATCAAAGTAAAAAGAAATGGACTCAAAGCTGAACCTTGATGTAAACCAATGTTGTTGTCAAAATAGCCAGTCTTCGTAGACGGGGTCCTTACACAAGATAAAGCCCTATCATACATGTCCTTTATGAGGTTAATGCATAGGACATGCACTTGTCTCTTCTCCAAAACTCTCCACAATATCTCTCGTGGGATAGAATCATAAGCCTTCTCCAAATCAATAAAGATCATATGGAGGTTCTTCCTTTTAGCTCTATAAATCTCCATTGTTCTCCTCATCAAATGGATGGCTTCAATAGTTGAGCGACCTGGCATGAATCCAAATTGGTTTTCTTTGACGTTGGAAACTTGCCTCAACCTTCTCTCGATCACACGCTCCCAAATTTTCATAGTGTGACTCATCAGCTTGATACCTCTATAATTTGAACAATTTTGAATGTCTCCTTTATTCTTATAAAGAGGCACCACGATACTCCTCCTCCAATCTTCAGGCATTTTATTTCTTCACCAAATAACATTGAATAGATTTGTAAGCCAAGTCAAACCGCGCTCACCTAAAACTTTCCATACTTCTACAAGGATGTCATCTGGTCCTACACCTTTCCCAGGTCTCATAACCTTCAAAGCCTCCTCTACTTCCTTTCTTTGTATATGTCTATATCTTGCACGATTGAAGTAACTTTCACTACTAGCTAGATCACCCAAAGTGATCTCTCTATTTCCTTCCCCAATGAAAATCTTATGGAAGTACTGTTCCCATCTAGTCTCTTTATCCTTCTGAGTAACAAGCATGTGACCTTCCTCGTCCTTAATGCATTTCACTTGAGAAATGTCTTTGGTCTTTCTTTCTCTTGCTTTGGCCAACCTGAATATATCCTTCTGGCACTCCTTAGAGTCGAGCTTTTTATACAAAACTTCGTAAGCTTTCGACTTAGCCTAGCTTACAGCCTTCTTTGCTTCCTTCTTTGCTATTTTGTAGTTTGTGACAGTTTCCTCTGTTCTATCCTTAGATATAGCTGTAAAGCATGCTCTTTTAATTTTTAGCTTCTCTTGCACCCCTTCACTCCACCACCAAGCCTCCTTTTGACATGGGGCTCCTCCCTTTGACTCGCCTAGCATCTCTTTGGCTACCTTTCGGATACAAGATGCTACTGCCTCCCACATCTCGTTTGCACTTCCACTACAATCCCAAGATAAATTTTCTAAAACCTTCTCCCTAAAGCTCGAATGCTTCAGTGGAAGATTCCACCATCTAGTTCTAGTGATCTTAGGAATCCTCCTTTTCTTTATCATCCCTTTTATTTGTACACCCAAGACTAAAAAGCGATGTTGGGTTGTCAAACTCTCTCCTGGGATTACTTTGCAGTCTTTACAACACAACCGATCTCTTCTCCTCAATGCAAAGTAATCTATCTGTGTTCTCGTTGGCCCACTCTTATAAGTAATTAAATGCTCCCCCCTCTTCTTGAAGAGAGTGTTTGCTATGAAAAGATCATATGCTGTTACAAAATCCAGGATGACTTTTCCCTCTTCATTTCTATCCCCAAAACCATGTCTTCCATGAACACTAGCATACCCTGAAGCATCTTTTCCCACATGTCCATTTAGATCTCCACCTATGCAAATCATCTCTCTTTGTGGGATTCCTTGTAAAATCTTATCTAAATCCTCCCAAAAATCTTGTTTAATCCTTTCATCTAAACCAATTTGCAGTGCATACAGTGAGATTATATTCAGAATTTCTTCTTCAAGCACCAACTTTAGCAAAATAATCCGATCCTCGAATCTTTGCACCTCAACCGCACAATCCTTCAAATCCTTATGAACAACAACTCCAACACCATTTCTACCCTTATCTTTACCTGAATACCAAAGTATAAAGCATGTCTTCTCGATCTCCCTTGCTTTATCTCCAACCCATTTAGTCTCTTGAAGACATAGTATATGCATCTTCCTTCTTTCCATCGTATCCACTATCTCCATCGATTTTCCAGTCAAAGTGCCAATATTCCAACTACCAATCCGCAACTTCTATTGCAATCTCTTTTGGACTAACTTCTTTACTCGCATGCGTCAATTATGCGAGAACCTTTGTAAATTTTGGACTGCATCCGGGCGATGATGCAGCGGAACTAGCTTAATTACCTGCATGCGTTCCTCATGCGAGAACCCTTGCAAAATTTAAACTGCATCCAGGCTGCGATGTAGCAGCCCTTGCTAATTTTTCATTGCATTCGGGCGATGCAACGCGTCGCAAGTAGGGAACGCTTCAACGAAATCTGTATGTTTGCTTAAATCCATGTTGAAAAGATCCGACTATCATGAGGCAACATCCTAAATAATATTTTTTTAAAAAAATATTATTTAGGAAGTTATCTCCGACTGTTTTACGCTGGTTGTCGGCTACCTAACGCAACCCTTCTCATTTACCCGAGCTTGGGACCGGCCATGGATCTGAGTTAATAAATAAAATATTTCATAAAACAAATAAAAATCATAAGAAAATACTAGGTAAAATAAGAAACATTTTTTATGTTTTAACCTAAAATAAAAAAATTTATTTACTATTTTTAATCCTATTAATAAGGAATTTAATTATCTGATTTTCCTGATTGGTCCACGTGGACCAATCAGGGGGTTCACTTTGTTGACTGCTAATAAACTCGTCTTCCCAGACTTCCTACCCCTGTCAGAATGAGAAGACCCCCATCTTGTCCCTTTTTTCCTGGGTGCTCAATCACTCTTATCGATATGATTTTTCATGCAAACTAAACAACGATCGAACATAATGCCCGCCTAATCCTTAAATCACTTGCACATATCCCTAATCATTCTACAATTGTCAGTCAATAAGCCTCATCCTCCATGTTTATAAATAAACCCAGCCCGCTTCCTATCTCGGTTGGTTCCCTTTCCACCCGTTCTTAGCCCTTTAGGGCACCCTCGTGGAGATGCTACTCATGACAGGAGGAGCTCTGCTCCTCAGTGAGGAGGAGTGGCATAGAAGGCGAATCCCAGCCATCGTCGGAGCTCTGCTTTAGGTGGTTCATCTCCTTGGCCTCTGGCCAGGTCAAGGTATTATTCTTTGCTTTTTAGGTAGGGTTCGATCTTAATTTCAATTCCCAGTCTCTATTTCATGTTTTGATTAATAGGAGTAGCTTAAACATTAGGATTTAAGTTCTCCAGAGCTCTCGAGCTTTTGCCTCTGTCCCATCGTGTCCCCCCTTATTTCGACCTCCACCGACCATCCCATTATCTTACCCTACCATTTCTCCATCTTTCACATCACTTCACCCATACAGATCTTCACCAGATTTGAAATTCGAGGTCCTCTCTACCACTAGTCATCGAATCTCACCATCCACCTCAATTTCCACTTCTAAACTTGCAAATAATAGCTGGCTTGTGTCTCTAGAGCCTTCCCACTCTTCCCTTGCATGTACAGCAATTAGAAGACCTTGTTTGAGGGGTATTTGGCCAAAGAATAGCACCTCCAGGTATCCGAGATCTATGGCTCGATGAGTGAGCCCCAGATCCTTTTAAGGGCATCAATAGGTGTAGGACGACTGCAAGAGTGTTAGGAGCCCGTTGGCATGCTCCAGGTAGCTGGAGACGTGAGCTACATTGGATCTAAGCTCACTATGGTGGGTCCATCTTCGGTTCTTCCTGCTCCATCCCCTGTCATTCGATCAAGAACAGAGTCCCAAATTGAGCAGCTGGCATTCGATCCTAAGAGAGGCTCCACCATTAGATCTCATCTGAGATCTAATCTCTGACGTCGAAGACGAAGCCATATCGTGCGGCGAGAGGACACCACATGTCCAAGTGAATGGTTAGGAGCCGTCTGATCGCGTGTTTTTGGCGTGTAATTTCTCATGTATCTCCATTTTTTGTTTTGTTATCATTTAGTCCTGTAATAATTTAAATTATTTTAATATTTTGTGTAAAAATTGCAAGGAGAACCCTACATTATCTACATATTATATTTAGGTCCTTACCAACTTAGTCACATGGCCCCCCTTATGAGCTGGGCATTTTTGCATATATTCTCCTGTGGGTTTTTATAATTAGAGTTTACTATTAAAACTCCGAATATTAGTTGAAAACTTTCGGAAAATTTTCATGCTAGCCCCTACCTTTTATTTTAATTACAAATACACCTTTGCTAGCTGCTTGTAATTTTATTTTCGCATTTCTTTTTTTTAAAGTAGATCATTTGCTCTGAAAATTCTAAAAAAATAAGTGTTGATGCTAATTGGCCACTGATTAATGCTACAATTTTTATTTGTCATTTTGCATGCATTTAATATTTTTTTAGAAATCAGTTAGAGCTCTTTTATTCCTTGTTTAACTTAAAAAACAAAAAATTATAAAACTTATTCTAAAAATTCCAAAAAATAGTAGTAGTTTATTATTATATTGTACCTCCAAGCCAAAAATCACTAAAAGTAGAAAAAGGAAATGATGAAAAATTAAAAGCTCCAAAATCCTTATAAAATTATAAAAATTCTTCATAAACTCCAAAATATTAATTTATGCTTTATATTTTTATTTATACATATGACTAAGTATTAAAATAAATTTTGATAAATTTTGACTTTATTTACTTTTTTTAAATCTCAAAACAATTCAGCCTATTTTACAATTCCCCAATTTTGTATATTTTGGACTTTAAAAAGATTAGAAATTAGTAAAAAAACCTGAAAAACCAAACTTTAGAAAAATAAAAAAACATAAACTTATTTTATTATGCAATTATTGACTATATTTAGCTATATTTTAAGTTGAAATATCCTATATTGTATTATATGCCTATACATAGCCATATATAATTAATATTACTATTAATTATTATAAAAACCTTATAAATATTCTAAATACTTTTAAAAAATAAAAGGACCGTTCTTTAGGTTTTTTTGTATTTGTATTTTTTATTATAAACTCCTTATATTATACATATTACATATACATAGTTATATATATACTTGTATTATATATTAAAAAGAAAAAGAAATTTAAAATAAGAAAACTGTAAAAAGAAAACAAAAATTTTAAATTTTAAAAATGGAAAAAAATTGAAAATATAATTATAAAATTTTAATAAAAAATAAAATCTACAAAAGCATTAATTGATTAATTTACTGAATTTTGTACAAATGCCTATAATATTTATTCTTTATTTACTTATAAATAATATCCCTGCTACACCGACTTGTCTCCCTTTGTTCGACACTCAAACTAGTTGTCTATTATACACATTTATTTTTGGGTTATAATAAATTTTGATCCATATCTCTTGATTTTATTGCTTTATTTTCATATTGTGGGTTGTACGTTGAATTACTTTGACTTCATGAGAGGTCACCTCGGCGACGGTGTTCTCACCTTGTGAGAATATTTGACCCTTACAAAAGTCGAGCTTTCAAATGGTATCATTGTTGGGGAGCAACAAAGTGTAGCATTTTTTTACATTATTCCTCTTTTTAGTTCTTCTATTTATTTTTGATATTTATTTGACCGTTTTGACCACTTATTTCTTTGTTGATATTAAAAAATGCGAGAAGAAGACAACAACGATGACTTCTTAATATGTTGACAAACCCGAGCTAACCAGGAGAGAGTAGGAGAAGGAGGCAGACCGAGCATGAGAAAGATCAGTCTCTTTTTGTATTATTTTTTATTTAGTGAGAGAGTGTTTTCTTTTTATTTTTGTAAAATAACTTGTAGTAATTTTGGACTTGGACATTCACATATAAAGAGGTCTAGTGCTCGGATGTCTGTTCACCTGGAGGCCACATCAGATTTCTCATGGTTTTCCTCGCTTTCCTTTTTCTTTGTTTCATGAGTTTCGAGTTTTTCGCTTTTATTTTTATTTGATTTGTGTGATTGAGCCCTCGTTTAGGATTTTCTTGATCGATAGATAAGGTCCAAAGCCCTAACTGATTGCTTGTACCTATAGTTTCGTGCTTGGATCCAGGAAAATCTAATTGTTGATTATTTTGATTCGAAACAATGCACTGCGAAAGACTCCACATAACGCTTGCAGGAACCATTGTGGCGGGCACCGAGGAGTCTCTAAGACCGGGCTCTAGGTTTATTTTCTAGATACTCAGTATCTGGTTCTTCATGTTAATAGCAACTCTTGTTTTAGGACACTTTCCTCGGCTTGCATTTGCATATAGTGTAGGTTTTTATTCATGTATAGCACCTGCATGAAGAGAGATGGAGGCAAGGTGATTATCGTCCACTTGAGTACACATCATTGATTTCCGCTTGCATTGCCTTTTCTATGTTGACCACCATAGGATACTAAAGGAACTGGAACCACGTTAGAATTTGTGCATTTAAAAATATTCAAAAAAGTTATAATCAATAAAATTGGAACTGCTAATTCCACTCGATCCTAAAATAAATGCAAGGACAAATCATTATTTTGGGAGAGTAACCCCTCCTTGTACACATGTTGCAAATCAGACTGAGTGAGGCACATATATATAAGGAATAGAGACCTCATCCCGGACTTGTGCCTTAAGCACTTGGGTTGGCTCTTGGGCCATGTTATTGCTGGAAGCACTTGCCTTAGACGTTAGACGAAGTGGTCCCTGTGTTCTGATAGGTGTGTACCACCGATTAGAAAACAACAACTCTAGGTGACCGTATCTGTGAGCTTGTAAATATTTTATTTTCTCACCTAACTCTAAAATTTGACAAGATAAAAAGATCGAACTTTCACAGCATCACTGTGTTGAGTTGGTAAATTGAGGGGGTTGTCTGTTTATATCTGTGATTGTTTCTATGAATACTCGATCTTCTCTGCACATTTGTGCCTTTTTATTGCAAATCTTGACTTGACCTTCATGATCTATCGATCCCCATCTTTTGTTTCGGAGGTGGCTGACTGGAGTGATTTTTATCTGGACTTCGCAGATCCTATATACTCTCCAGCCAGTCCACCTCCATTTTATTAGGAGGACTTTGCTCCTAACTTTTTTTGTACATGCCTCATCCACATTTTCAGGCATTGGATTTTGATTTTTACCAACCACCACCACCATCACATTTTCCACCATCTCACCCACCCTAGACTGAGATATTGGATCCACCTATTATGGATACCTCTCTTGAGTACGTGGCCCAGGTAGTGGAGAAAATGAAGTAAAGGATAGATGACCTTACTAGAATACATAAGATCCATAATGAAGCTTCACCTTTTGGATTCATGGAATCACTAGGGGACACCTAGCAGAGCTTGCAATCGCCCAAAATACAAAAAAATGAGAAATATTTAAAAATACAAAAATATTCTGGGAGACATCTTGCTGAGTCGATTTGTGAGGAGAGGGAACCCATGCCAAATCCTATGCCCATACACACATCCACCACAATTCCCACCTTTTCCCCCAAGGATGACACTATACAGACTGCTCTTAGTCATCCTTAGGTAGATGCTGATTCTGATCTCTTCCCTTGTATGGAAGAGATAGAAAATCTTAAAAAATGTTGAATCACCCTTAAGTGGCGGCGAGTATTCATGATATTAGAGTATCCGTACTTCAAAAGTCCGTGAACAAATTATCTACACCTCACCCAAGAAAAGAAAGCAATGAAGCAGATCCGAGCAACACCTTCTCACCATGGTCATTTCCTACGCCATCACCCACCATCCACTCTATGGGAAAAGGGATACTAGTACATCCCTCGTGAGATGTGCCATTTCTGACCATTCTTGTGATGACACTCTCCTTGACAGTGGCATATTGATTAATATAATACCCTTTTCGTTGGTATAGTCTCTTCATCTTGGGCCTCTCAAGAAAAACATGACGATTTGTCAATTCACTAGTGGATCAATAAAGAGGCTGACGGGTATTCTTGAGAATGTCATCATCCAATCCAAGGTGAGAGCTTTACTATTGATTTCATTGTATTACCCATGGAGACCTCCACCCCCATGGAGCGCTCTTCAGTCATCCTGGGAGGGCCCTTCCTCATCTTTATGATAGCCATTATTGATTATGGATCTGGAGAGATACACTTTCGTGTTGACAACGAGAGCATCTTGATCACTGCACCCACCTTGGACCATAGAACCACATCTGAGAGAGTGTACCCATGTTAGACGACCCCGAGGACGATGACATATATGATGATATTTGAGAGGTTTATTTTATCATGGATGACACTGGCACCCAAGAATTCCTCTCCAGGGTAGAAGACTCGGATATCATAGACCTTGGAGTTCCCTCTTCCTGTGTTGGCGATGTGTTGAAGACATCCACGTCATTTACACCGTAGACACCTTAGTGCTGAGGGCAGACTTAGGAGAGACTTCATAGGCCAGAATTGACCTCACTACTTCTATCGATGAGTTTGTGCCTTTTTGTTTTGAGATTCTTGAGACTTCCCTGGCCGAACCTGACCAAACTACTCCATTGACTAGTTCGTGCCTTTTCTCTTTGAGACTACTGAGGATCTATACCATGTCGATCCTGATCGGGTTGAGTCAGATGATGACCCTGATATTGACTTGCATCTTTTTAGATCCACTCCACAACTGTCAAGCAAGAGGGTACACTTTTTACCTTCTTGATCTCTATATAGCCTCCACTTTGCATATCCGTTGTCGTTTTCTTCCTTCCATCTACCGTTTCACTCATCCACCTTGTTTCGTGGGTTTGCCTTGCTTAGGACGCACTTTGTCCTAAGTATTGGGGGGGGGGGGTGGACGAGTCGAGTGTTCTTTCTTTGTTATGTTTCATCATTCCTGTTGTTGCCTATACTTAGGGCTCTTTTACCCTAAGTATAGGGGAGTGATGCGTACATTCTCCCAATGTATTTTTCCTTTTCATTAGTTTCCTTTCCCATTGTATTTTTCTTTTTCATAGGGGCTATGTTGACTTATCATTCTTTATTCAGTCATTGTAGTATGGATTCTCCTATACTTAGTATGAGTTATGTCTTCCTTTTCTCTCTGATCTATGAAGACATAGCTCAAGCTAAGTATAGGGATGTCATATATACGTTGTATATATTTTAGCAATAACTCTACTTGCATATTTTCAAATAATATGGCTAATTAATAAAAAATTAAAACACACATCCAATTCTTTGTATATACTGATTAATAAATCGATTAAAATTGTTTTGCAAAATGTTTGAAAAATGGTCGAAAAATCTCTTTAAAAAATCTATTGGAAAACCGTTTGGAAAATATTTTGTAACATATTTTAAACCTTTGTAAAAATATTTTATTTGTATATATTCCTTTTCTTTGTTTGAAAAAATATTTTGAAAATCTAAATGCAAATGTTTTGAAAATGGTTGTAAAATTATTTTGAAAAATCTATACATACTATTTGAAAAATCTTTGCAAAAATAATTTTCAAATTTTGTAAATGTTTGTAAAAATTATTTTTCAAATTATTCTTTTAAAATAAAGTTTCTAAAATATTTTTCAAAATCTTTGCAAATTATATTGAGGACTATAAAAATTCTTTGCAAAACTTGAACATCAAACATGTAAATGCCTTGTGTAAATTCTTTCACCTAAATTCTTGTAAATAACAAGACACACTCCTATGTAAATATTTGCACATATTTCTAACTCTTTAATTTTCAAAAAACCGTAAAAATTTGTAAAATCAAAAAAATCTTTAAAAAATTAGCAAAATGTTTTCAGAAATTGCATAAAAAATTTCAAATCTTTTCAAAACTCCATAAAAAATTAAAAACTAGAAAATTACGTCACAAGAATATTTTCTGCATTGAACGTAGTATTTGCATTTTTCAGATTAATGTTGATAATTGAATAGTTCTAAATAAAATATGAAGATTAGAGCTTAGTTGGACCTTAATCCACTTAATCACATGAACCTTAAGGGAACTTGAATTGAGACACTTCAGGTCTTCTAGACTTAATTCTTTGAGACCGCAAGACATAGTTGTTAGCAATGTGAGCCCGAGGCGAACCATTCCTACAATAAATATTATTGTAATAAATAATTTATCAATAAAAGTTATTGATTTTGTTTCACTCCCTTTCTGATATTGAATGAATGAATGCACTATAAGGTCCCTCTGTACAATAAGGGTTATGTACCATGGCCAACTTGATAATCATACATCTGTTGATTCATTGACTGAATCATAGAGGCTGATGCTTGGATGAATATCTAAGGAGTTAGATAGAGGACTCATCAAGCATCATCAATGATTGACAAGTAGTGATCTCCAGTCTGAGTGGGAGATGGCAATCCTATCTCATTAGACTAATATCTGATCGACCTCTTGATGCAGGTCCTCTGCATGGGAATATTGATTCGGAGGTATCAGATTAGTTGAGTCAATGAGTTGACTTAACGAGATAGAGATAACCAAAGACCTATGATGAATGCTGTCACATCACAGGCAAATATCCTCTGACCAGAGACAGATGTATTGCTATATGTCTGAGTATGTACATTTGGCAGACCAATAGGTTGATGACCTAATCAAGGTCTATACACCCTCAGACTATGAAGATGACAATGTAAAAGTGATCTTTATCTTCATGATGATCATGAGTCTTCCAGTATGCAGGATGTGCATGTATTGGGAATACCTGAAGGGTGATTTGATCATAAACGATTGTATAACCATGACGCTTCCATTCCGAGGGAGTGATGAAACATGCCTGGATTTTAGTGACTCCTCTCATTAGAGAAGTGACCTAATCTTAGTCCATATACTGGACACTGATCTGAATGAGATTCAGATGCAATGAGAAGATTAGGTTTACGGTCTTGATTTAATCAAGCATCTATGAGAGGTCCATGGGATCTGGATTTGAGATGTGATCTCAATATCCAAGTCACTATACGTGGAACAATACAATCGCCCTGTCCTTATCTCCAAGTATCTGAGGAGAAATAGCATTGTTCTTAAATGGTTTAAGAACAATTCCATAAGATCTTAGCAAAGAGAAGTTGATAATTAAATGTGATTTAATTATCATGATGTATGAGAAATTATCCGATATGATTAAATGTGATTTAATTATTATGGATAAGAATAATGTGGATAGTAATATCCAATTATTCATAATATGTTATAAATGTGATTTATAATATATTAGAGAGAGTTAAATATAATTTATATTAGTAGATTAATTATTAATGTGTATTGGATACACATTGTCTAATTAATTGAAAATGTAAATTACATTTTGTTTTGGGTTGTGAATATGATTCACAATATTCCAATGTCAAGATTGCAGTATTCCCAAAATTAATTGAGAATTATTTTGGTGAATTAAAATACCAATAAATTGTTGTTGGAAATTTAAGTAGAGAGAAAATCAAGGAGATGTGCAATCTCATGGTAATCCATGAGACTGCCCTCCCTTTAGGAAAGGAGGGGGCGGCACCAATTTCCTTGTGGAATTGGTGGCCGTCCCCCCCTTCCAAAGGGGAAGGTTGATCTCCCTTGTTCTCTCTCTCCTTATTTGATTGATTTAATTTGTTATTAATATTTATTTGATTTATCAAATATATTTTTATCAAAATTAAATCACAAGTTGTTGGTTTTTACCAACAACAATCTTGACCATTGGATTGACATAAATCAATCTCATTCATTGATTTTATATGTCACATGGATTGAGATCCATGGATCCCAAAACCCTATAAATAGAGACGCATACTTTGCTCTCTCTTTACATGCTATTGTAGCACACATCTCTCTCTCTCTTTCTTCATACTCGACAGCCCTCTCCCCATCTCTTCTTGGTGGCCGTCCACCATACCCTTGGTGGAGAGAATCGTCGACGCCCGCGCCATCGTGCTGCCGCTTCGACGCTCTGCGGTTCTTCGTCTACTTGGAGTGCTTCGCTCACGAAGGAGACGTTCGATCTCGTGCGACGAGATCAGGAGCAACCGTGCTTGGATCAACTTCTTGGATTGCGAGGACTACGCGGTTCATCCCCGCGCTCACAAGCAATCTCTCCGACGATCGGACTTGAGACATGAGGTCTCTTCTCTTAGAGAATCGATCAACCATGCTTCAAGAGGTATTGCATTATACTTGTTGTGGTTATAGATGAAACGATCCGAGAATTGTTCTCGGATCATGTGGTTTCATTGAATAAAAAATTTTAAATTCCGCTGCACCGAACAACTAGTACGACTAGTCGTTCTTCGTCGTATCCGATACGACGCTCACGCTTCCGTGATGCGCTTGAGGATTTCTCTATATCCTTCAAGTGGTATCAGAGCCTTAGGTCAACGGTTTTGAACAGTGATTCGCTAACCGAGGACGACTTGGGTTCGTTAAGGTCGCGAAAGTTTTCATCGCATTTGATTTCGCAGATCTGTTTAGTAAATAAATTCGACACTGTTTAAATTGTTTAAACACGAATTTAATATTGGATTTTGTTCCCCATTAAATAAGGAAACCATAGGATCTGAGTTTGCGTAAATCGGATTTCGTATGCTTGAGATATGGTCGTTTTAATGAACATGTATGCACTGTTGCGGGAACTGTAAATCTGAACGTAATTAAAATGTTAATTACTGTTTATACTTGCCTCGAAATACGTGAAACATCACTTGGTTTCTATCCTAAATCAAATTAACAATCCATGAAAATTGACTTTGCTTAATTTGGATTTAAATTGATTGAGATATGCTAATTTTAGTAAGTAGGGGTCACTGCTGAAATTACTTTCCTAATCAAGAACCATGTGATTGTCAATTAATGAAATTAATTGTTAATTTCGAGAAATAATTATGGAAAATATTTGAGAAATATTAAAAGATGATTATTTACTTAATTGACTTGTCCCCAACCAATTAATTTATTAGATTTGATCTAAATCATAATTGGAAACACAATCATCAAACTCCTTGCTTGAATAGGATTGGGAATTTGTCTAGCAAATTTCCTTATAATCAAAATTGTTTTGATTACTATATGGTATAATTTCGGTTGAAGAACCGATGATCATCTCAAGTACAAATTAATCAATTTGGCATTATCCTTTCCCGAGGCGGATATGGTGTCTAGTCGGGGATCGCTGGGGTAGCGGGTTGCAACGTATGCAGTCCGTCCCACTCCCGCCGGTACTGGCCATGACAGCGGGTAGGGCCGGGATAATGTCCGAGGGATTAAGATGTATTTTTTCTAATTATTAAAATACGAATTAATACGTACTTTGAGAATAATACCATATATATTCAAGCATAAAATTAAGTTTGATTGATTCAATTGGATTGATAATTAATTTAATATGATTAAGTTAATTATATCCAATTAAGAATACTCTAATATGATTAGAGCTAATAATTCCCTTGGAAGAATTAATTGTATGAATGTGATTCATAGTTAATTAATTAAATTTGAATAAGAGATGGAGGATCACATAAGTGACATCCATGGTCTCCCGTCGAGGCGAAGGGTTTCGTCGCCAGATATTATATGTGGGAGACGCCTGTCCGAAATGACAGCTCCTGCATATGATCCATTTGGATCGGGCTCGTCGCTTATCGAAAGAGTAAGGACGTATGCGTAGTGACCCCAATATCGGGTCCTCATATTATTGGGGCGATATTGGATTGCGCATAGCGAGTTGTATTTCTGTTGACGGTTGGTTCAATTAATGACGAGTCAACATCACCTTAGGGGTGGTGGGCTCGGGTATTAAAGACCGAATTGGGAAATGCAAGTTGGACTTGCAAGGCGGAATGTATTCCCGCTTCTCTTTATTGGAGTCATAGGTTCTCATATTATTGGGATATGACAAAGATAAAGAGGAGATCCCAGTTCTTGCTTGAGATATAGAGGTAACTGTATCTCTTACTTTGAAAGTGATTAAGGGAATGAACTTTCAAAGTTGACATTGCAAGAATATTTTGATTTAAAATGTCTTAATCAAATATCATAAAATTGAATATATGATTATATGTTCTAATATAGTGCATTCTCAATTTCAGAAAATGAAGACCATGAACCCACTGAGCAGGCTTCTGGAGGTCAACCAGTTGACCGGACCAAACTACTCGGATTGGATCCGTAATTTGGAGCTTGTACTCTCGGCGGAGCGCATCAGATATGTGCTCTCTGAAGACAAGCTTGAAAACCCTAAATCTAAGGAAGACAAAGCATATAATGACAAGTATGATGAAGATCATGTCTTGGCTAGATGCTACATCTTGAGTTCTCTCTCCAATGTTCTTCAGAAACAACATGTGGAGATGAGTACTTGCCAGGATATCATGCGGAATCTAAAGGATATGTTTGGTGATATCAACCGCACCTAGCGGTACAATGTTATGAAAGAACTGGTTCGCTGCAAGATGCAGGAAGGGACTTCGGTCCGTGAACACGTGCTCAAAATGTTTGGGTACTTGTCAGAGCTAGAGACTCTGGGGGCGACGATGGATGCAGACATGCAATCCGATTTCATTCTGCTGTCATTGCCCAAATCTTTCAATAACTTTGTGGTGTCATTCCACATGAATAAGCTGGAACTGACAAATGCTGGACTTCTTGCTGCATTAAAGTCTGCAGAAGACGTAATGAAGAATGATGGTCCCACTGGCACTGCAATGGTTGCACAGGTCAGAGGGAAGCGCGGTCGGAAGCAAGGTTCTCAGAAGGGCTCGGCCCAGAAGAGAAAGAAGAAGGGACAAAGTGTTGGCTCATCTTCCAATGCATCTACTCTTATGGCATCAAAAGAAAACCGACGTCTGTCACCACTGCAAGAAGCCGGGGCACTGGAGGCGTAATTTCCCGGATTACCTGAAGTCGGACGACAAAGGTAAATCCCCAGCATGTATGAAATCTACTTTTATCATTGAAACCAGTTTTCTCGTTGGACGAGAAGGAAGTTGGGTTGTTGATTCTGGTGCTTCTGTTCATGTATGCAATTTGTTGCATTTGTTTCAGGAAACTAGAAAACTTGAAGAAGGGGAGATAGTCATCCAGATGGGATCTGATGCAAGTGTTGCAGCAGTCGCCGTCGAGACTTGCCGACTATCATTATCTAGTGGAAGAGTCCTAGTACTTAAAGAGTGTCTTTATGTACCTGAAGTCAGAAGGAATTTAATATCTGTATGTAAGCTAGTTAGAAGTGGATATTCATTCCTATTTTGTAATAAATTAGTCATAAATCATTATGATAAATATATTGCAGAGGGTATTTTGACTTCTGGAGGACTCTATGAATTGTGCATTAATGAGCATGTCATGAATGTTACAACCACTAATAAAAACCCTAAAAGATCCAGGAGTAAAATAAATCATTCAAACATGATTTGGCATCAAAGGCTTGGTCATTTATCTGTTGATAGGATCAATAGATTGATAAAGGATGGACCTTTGGATTTTCTACAGGTTCAGTCTTTACCTACCTATGAACATTGTATTCGAGGTAAAATGACTAGGATGCCTTTCCGTAACAAGGTTACAAGATGTGAAGGTATTATTGACTTAATACATACTGATGTATGCGGTCCCTTCAGTACCACGACTCAAAATGGATATCGATATTATTTGACGTTTATTGATGACCATTCACGATACGGGTTTATCTTCCTATTACGTCATAAGTCTGAATCCTTTGAAAAGTTCAAGGAGTTCAAGGTTTTGGTTGAGAACCAAACCGATAGGAAGATTAAACGAATTCGATCTGATCGAGGTGGCGAGTATCTCTCAGACGAATTTAAGGAATACCTTAAAGAGAAAGGAATTATCTCCAATCTCACTCCTCCTGGAACTCCCCAACTTAATGGTATTGCTGAAAGACGCAACAGAACCATCATGGATATGGTTCGTTCAATGATGAGCAAAGCACATTTACCACTTAGTTTCTGGGGATATGCAGTAGAGACTGCAATATATATCCTGAATAAGATTCCTAGCAAATCTGTACCTAAGACTCCTCATGAGATCTGGTATGGAACCAAACCTAGTGTTAATCACTTGAGGGTTTGGGGTTGCTTGGTCCATGCAAAGAATGTGGATGCAAGTAAGCTAGAATCTCGCTCTCGTGAGTGCTACTTCATTGAGTATGTTAAAGATGGTATTGGATACCAACTCTATGACCCTGAGACCCAAAAGGTTTTTGTCTCTAGAGATGTGAAATTTCTGGAGGATGATTTCCTGAAAGGTCAAGACAAAAGTGAAGTAGAGGAACTCACTGAGTCCACTGAGGACTCTGAGCTTCCTAGATCAGAAACTGAAGAGATAAATAAAGATGAAACACCCATACCTCTTCGAAAGAGTTCGAGGGTGGTTGCACCATCTGAAAGGTATGGATTCCATGTGTCAGGTGAAACTGACAATGATCCTACTTCATTTGATGAAGCACTCGCAGATCATGACATGGATAGATGGATGCTAGCAATGAAGTCAGAAATTGACTCCATGCATAAGAATGGTGTATGGACCCTAGAGGATCCACCTAAGGGGGTGAAACCCATTGGGTGCAAATGGATCTTCAAGAGAAAGAGGGGACCTGATGGGAAAGTAGAGACTTTCAAGGCACGGCTCGTAGACAAGGTCTACACACAGAGAGAAGGCATCGACTACGATGAGACATTCTCTCCTGTGTCTATGCTTAAATCCATCAGGGCATTGCTGGCTATAGCTGCATATCTTGACTACGACATCTGGCGGATGGACGTCAAGACAGCTTTCCTCAATGGATACCTCGAGGAGGATATCTACATGGAGTAGCCCCAGGGCTTCATGACCGAGGATGGCAAAGAATGCAAGCTGAAGAAATCCATCTATGGGCTCAAGCAAGCTTCTCGTAGCTGGAACATCAGATTTGACGAAACCATAAAGAGTTATGATTTTGTACAGAATCCTGATGAACCTTGTGTATACAAGAAGCTTAGTGGGAGCTCCATAGTGTTCATCGTGCTTTATGTAGATGACATCCTTATCATTGGGAATGATACATGGATGATGACCAGTGTGAAGATTTGGCTGTCCCATACTTTTGAGATGAAAGATCTTGGAGAAGCATCTTACATCTTGGGTCTGAAGCTGTTCAGAAACCGAGAAAAGAGGATATTGGGATTGTCACAACATGGATACGTTAAGAAGATTCTTGAACGATTCCGTATGGATAGTTCCAAGAAAGGATTCCTACCCTTAAGACATGGTGTCCACCTGTCTAAAGGAATGGCTCCTCAAACTGTTGAGGAAAAGAAGGCCATGGCTGGATGTCCTTATGCATCAGTTGTAGGAAGCTTAATGTATGCCATGATGTGTACTATGCCAGATATCTGCCATGCAGTGGGAGTGGTAAGTCGTTACCAATCCTGCTATGGAGAACAACACTGGAATGCAGTAAAGAACATATTCAAATATCTAAGACGGACGCAAGATTACATCTTGGTCTATGGAGATGGTGATCTCCAAGTCTTGGGATATACAGATTCTGACTTCCAATCGGATATTGATGATCGAAAGTCGACATCAGGGTTTGTGTTCCTGTTGAATGGTGGTGCTGTGAGCTGGAGAAGCAAGAAGCATGACACTATAGCAGATTCAACAACAGAAGCCGAATACATTGCCGCATCGGATGCTGCAAAGGAGGCGGTGTGGTTGCGCAAGTTCATCCAGAAGCTTGGCGTAGTTTCCTCTGATACTCCCATCCCGCTACTCTATGATAACACGGGAGCCATTTCCCAGGCGAAGGAACCCAGATGTCATCAGAAGAGCAAGCACGTAGAAAGGAAATACCACATCATTCGGGAGATTCAAAAGCGTGGTGACATCATCATCACCAAAGTGGCCTCCACCGACAACGTTGCTGATCCTCTTACCAAACCTCTGACACAGAAGGTTTTTGACCAGCATGTAATGAGTATGGGTTTAAGGATTGTGCCTGAATGGTTCTGAGGGCTAGTGGGAGATTGTTAGCAATGTGAGCCCGAGGCGAGCCATTCCTACAATAAATGTTATTGTAATAAATAATTTATCAATAAAAGTTATTGATTTTGCTTCACTCCCTTTCTGATATTGAATGAATGAATGCACTATAAGGTCCCTCTGTACAATAAGGGTTATGTACCATGGCCAACTTGATAATCATATAGCTGTTGATTCATTGACTGAATCATAGAGGCTGATGCTTGGATGAATATCTAAGGAGTTAGATAGAGGACTCATCAAGCATCATCAATGATTGACAAGTAGTGATCTCCAGTCTGAGTGGGAGATGGCAATCCTATCTCATTAGACTGATATCTAATCGACCTCTTAATGCAAGTCCTCTGCATGGGAATATTGATTCGGAGGTATCAGATTAGTTGAGTCAATGAGTTGACTTAACGAGATGGAGATAACCAAAGACCTATGATGAATGCTGTCACATCACATGCAAACATCCTCTAACCAGAGACAGATGTATTGCTATATGTCTGAGTATGTACATTTGGCAGACCAATAGGTTGATGACCTAATCAAGGTCTATACACCGGCGAGCTGGTGTGCATGTAAGGGCATATGAGTAATACGATCTCTCAAAGGGATCATACAGGTTCACTTGTGAACCAGGAGACATGAGCTCACTCATGAGGTATTCGGATTGACCAAATTCCATGCATGGTCATCATGCTTTAGAAGCATGATATGAATTTGAAGGTAAGATATATGCTTTGTGAAAGCATGTGATTTGTACCATATCCCAAGGACCAAGATTGAGAAACTTAATGATCAGATTATGAAGATGACAGTGTAAAAGTGATCTATATCTTCATGATGATCATGAGTATTCCAGTATGCAGGATGTGCAGGTATTGGGAATACCTGAAGGGTGATTTGATCATAAACGATTGTATAACCATGACGCTTCCATTCCGAGGGAGTGATGAAACAGGTCTGGATTTTAGTGACTCCTCTCATTAGAGAAGTGACCTAATCTTAGTCCATATACTGGACATTGATCTGAATGAGATTCAGATGCAATGAGAAGATTAGGTTTACAGTCTTGATTTAATCAAGCATCTATGAGAGGTCCATGGGATCTGGATTTGAGATGTGATCTCAATATCCAAGTCACTATACGTGGAACAATACAATCGCCCTGTCCTTATCTCCAAGTATCTGAGGAGAAATAGCATTGTTCTTAAATGGTTTAAGAACAATTCCATAAGATCTAAGCAAAGAGAAGTTGATAATTAAATGTGATTTAATTATCATGATGTATGAGAAATTATCCAATATGATTAAATGTGATTTAATTATTATGGATAAGAATAATGTGGATAGTAATATCCAATTATTCATAATATGTTATAAATGTGATTTATAATATATTAGAGAGAGTTAAATATAATTTATATTAGTAGATTAATTATTAGTGTGTATTGGATACACATTGTCTAGTTAATTGAAAATGTAAATTACATTTTGTTTTGGGTTGTGAATATGGTTCACAATATTCCAATGTCAAGATTGCAATATTCCCAAAATTAATTGAGAATTATTTTGGTGAATTAAAATACCAACAAATTGTTATTGGAAATTTAAATAGAGAGAAAATCAATGAGATGTGCAATCTCATGGTAATCCATGAGATTGCCCTCCCTTTAGGAAAGGAGGGGGCGGCACCAATTTCCTTGTGGAATTGGTGGCCGTCCCCCCCTTCCAAAGGGGAAGGTTGATCTTTCTTGTTCTCTCTCTCCTTATTTGATTGATTTAATTTGGTATTAATATTTATTTGATTTATCAAATATATTTTTATCAAAATTAAATCACAAGTTGTTGGTTTTTACCAACAACAATCTTGACCATTGGATTGACATAAATCAATCTCATCCATTGATTTTATATGTCACATGGATTGAGATCTATGGATCCCAAAACCCTATAAATAGAGAGGCATACTTTGCTCTCTCTTTACATGCTATTGTAGCACACATCTCTCTCTCTCTCTCTCTCTCTCTTTCTTCATACTCGACAGCCCTCTCCCCCTCTCTTCTTGGTGGCCGTCCACCATACCCTTGGTGGAGAGAATCGTCGACGCCCGTGCCATCGTGCTGCCGCTTCGACGCTCTACGGTTCTTCGTCTACTTGGAGTGCTTCGTTCACGAAGGATACATTTGATCTCGTGCGACGAGATAAGGAGCAACCGTGCTTGGATCAACTTCTTGGATTGCGAGGACTACGCGGTTCATCCCCGCGCTCGTAAGCAATCTCTCTGACGATCGGACTTGAGACAGGAGGTATCTTCTCTTAGAGACTCGATCAACCACGCTTCAAGAGGTATTGCATTATACTTGTTGTGGTTATAGATGAAACGATCCGAGAATTGTTCTCGGGTCATGTGGTTTCATTGAATAAAAAAATTTTAAATTCCGCTGCACCGAACAACTAGTACGACTAGTCGTTCTTCGTCGTATCCGATACGACGCTCACGCTTCCGTGATGCGCTTGAGGATTTCTCCATATCCTTCAATAGTTCAGTGTCATCTCGACTGTCTAAGTAGAATATTTCAAAACACAAACATGACTCTTGTCTACAGTGATCTAACTTGCACACTTGCATCTTGCACTTTGCTCACCTCAGTTGAAGTGGTAGAGGAGCTGGATTTGTCGGCATGAGACACACACAAATGGAAACATCGAAAGTCGCATATCCATGGAAATTGTACCCCAACCCAATCCAGTGGCCATGAAGTCTAATGACATAAGTTTGTGATTTGCAATAATGCTTCATGAAGTCTAATGACATAAGTTTGTGTACAATAATGCTCTTGTACACAGTATTAGAAAATACAAAAATCAAAAACTCAAAAAATAGACGAGAAAAGTTCAAAGAAAAATCAATTCCCATCGGAGTTTGTATGTATATAGTCAATAAACAATCTTGAGCTTCAAAGTCAAATATATGTGAGCTTGTAGTCAGATGACTTGACTACACTAGTTAGGCATCCTCAGATAGGTAGCTACACTAGTTGCCATTCTTTCTCTTCTTCACTTCCTCTTCTTGAGACAGTTGTACCTTAACTTAGAATGGAATACCCTACTTCTAGAAGCAAGAGTTGTTGGATTGGGGAATTAGGGTCACCATGTTGGAGAAAACTGACTTTTACCTCTTCAGTCGAGAGGAGATTCATATCACACACACTGTATAAGATAGATTCATAGTCATAAGGGACTATGTATGACATCGATTTGTTCTAACCTGGCTTTAAAGAGACTTAGGTAGGGTTTTGTGTTTCTCAGAGGCTGTTGTGTTGCAAATCCTATTCCCGAACAAGATTCCGAGCACACCTAAAATCCAAAGGTTTGACTGAGCTCCACACATTGCTTTTATGAAGACAAGTCTAAAAGTTAAAATAAATCCACTTTATTTCTTTTTCTTTTATGACTTATAGGCATAAGTGTTTGCTATAGGGATTAGAAAAGGCAAGTATGGGGGGGTGATGAATCTCCAGTTCATCACCTTTATTCTTCTATTTTAGCCATAAATTCCTATCTAAATGCATGTTTATAGCACTAATTTGTGAAAAATAACATGCAATTATTAATTCATTTATACTATATACAATACTATATTTAATGCCAAAATAAAAGAATAAAAGAAGAAAAGAAAAAGAATGAAATGCAAAAGGTATTGAATAAACCTAAACCCTAAGACTAAGTCAAGAATTGACTTGGTCGATCAGGAATAAAATAGGGAGACATATGGGCCTAAAACAACAATAAAAACCCCGATTTATTTTGCCAAATAATTTAGTTTTGGGACCTATTTCATTCTTTATTATTTATAACTCAAATCAATAAACTTTTTAAATGAAAGTTGTAGATAAAAATATATTGAAAAATAAAATATTCATTTCACACAAAAATGATGTATATTGTACTTTCTACACTCAGAATAATGAAATCCAAATCTCAACTTCACATACATGTATCTTCTCCATAGGAACTCAAATTGAATAAGCAAAGCTTATGTGATACATTGTCTCATCTCATGGAAGCTTGCATCTAGAGACTTGGCTACATTGATCAAGCTCCAAGGGATACATGGCTACACTGGCCACGATCCATTCTCTTCTTTCCCCCCTTTTTCTTAAGCTGGTTGCACTTGAACTTAGAAGTGAATACCTCGCTCCTCGAGGAAAGAGTTGCTACACTGGGGGATTAGAGTTACCTGGTTGTTGGAGGTTGTTTCTTCACCACTTTTGAGGTGGGGAGCTAAATATCATTACACAATACAAGTAAAGATTCATAGTAATAAGAGTTTGCGTATGTAGACTTATTCTGACCTAACCATTGAGGCATCCTGAATAGGAGTCTTGTGGAACTTAGAGATTATTAGGTCTTAATCCATTTCCCGATAAGGTTCCACCAAACTAATAATCCAGAGGTTTGACCGAGCTCCATACTCCAATTTTATGAAGATAAGTTTAATAATCAATCTTGTTCTAAATTCTTGTCTTTTTCCTTTCTTTAATTCTTTTTCACTTATTTTTAAAATAAGTGTTTGATAAGGGACTAGCAAAGGTAATGTATAAGGGAAAGATGAATCCATGATTCACATCCTTTATTTACCAGAAATCCCTTTGTAAAATACCTGTAAATCTATATTAATTCCAATAAATTAGCAATGTGCATGATTTTATTAATATTGTATATTTAACATTCTTTTTAATCAAAATAAAAGAATAAAATAAAAAAGAAAAAGAAAAGAAATAAAAGAAGGTTGTGATTATAAAATAAGTACAGACTGACCAGAATCCCGAGAGAAGGTCAAATATTGGCCTGATCGACAAGGAATAAAGTAGGGAGAGATAGGGTCTCTATTTCTTCATAAAATCCAAAGGAAAATCTTGTTGATATTATTTATTCTTTATTTATTTTGTAAATATCTATCATTGTTTATTCATCATTAAACAAGATCTAAAAATAATTTATTTCCCTAATAAAGCTTTGTTTTAAATAATAAAATTTTGCAAATTGTGTACAATGTACCATATCGATATCTATTTATTTATTTTCTGAATATATTCTATAATGTGTATTTTTGCATACTTGTAAATATTCCTGATAATTAAATAAAATTAAAATAAAATTCATAAATTACAAAATAAAATAAAAATAAACCAAACTATTCATTATCTAATAGCACCAATAGTGTATATATTGTCCATAAACCTAATTAATTAACACATGTAATTAATTTGTAAAAATATCATAAAAATGCTTTTATACACTTTAAATTATTTTATAAATAAATATAATGTATTTTTGTAAAAATAATAAAATAAAAATAACGGTATATAAAATATAGGTATATTATACCTATACATACTAACATATATTGTATGTACTATTATCTATGTATTTAATTAGAATGATTAAAAATAAAAAAAAAGCATGTAAAATAACTAACATTTTTTATTCTTACAACTTTTTGTTTTAAAATCATTTACTATTTTTAATTAATATTTCTTATATTTTGTAAATTCCTTTTTTTATTGGTCAACCCGGGTCCATTGACTGGGTCAACCCTTCCCCCTCCCAGGCCCGACTGCCATTCGCTTCGCCTGGCCTCTTTTATCCACTTTCTCTAGCATGGATCCGACCACCTTCTCCCTCAAATCTTGTGCCCGATTGATCCCCAAGGATCCATGACCTTCGCGGATTCCTAGGCAATATTGGGTTCGCCTCGAAACACATACTTTTTCTCTAATCATCCTAGGACATGGGAGCCCTATATATCATCTTCTTCCGCCTCCACCATAACCTAGCTCGCTCCACGTGCCTCCTTCTCTCCACTTGCGTATGTAGGGTAGTGACATGACCTCGCAGCACCCATTTGGAGCTCGGATTGGTGGTGATAGAGCCGGAGCTCGTACATTGTCTAGAGAGCTCTGCCACATTCAGCCTTTTTTGCCTCTCGCAGCAGAATCGAGGCCATGACCCTGCCATTCACTCTGCCTTCTCATCCCTGATCACTAGGTAGTTTCATAGTATTTCTTTTCATCGTGCATTTTTGATTTATTCATCTTCACCGCCGTTCATTGCTACTGCTCCGATCATTAGGGCTGGAGCCCTGCCCGACCATTTGTCCACATCGATATCCTCTTCTGTTCACCCTACATCATCCAACGCAACCTGATCACGCTTAGCTTCGATCCTAGGATCATATTTAAGGTCTGAACTCCCTCCTTCACCTTCGCCAGAGTCCGAACACCATCCACTCCCGCTTCTCTTATTTCCTCTGTTGAATAACCCTCGCTGAAGCTTCAACTTCGAGTGTAGAATCCCTCTGCAGGTTCAGGCGTGCACAAGAGCTCGATTCGAGCCTCAACTCCAGTGGCAGAGCAGCTCCAGGTGAGCCAACCTCTTGATCTCCATCAAGCTGTTTGATGCACCTTTTGAGACCTCACACGATGCAATTCCACTCCAACAACGTGCTGGACACTTTGGCGGCTGATCGAGGCACTCCAGCACCAAAATCACTGACTGATCAACCCCCACGGGAGCTTCATCTTTGTTCCTCCAACACATCTCATAGCCGTCAGAAGAGCAGCCCGCATCCCATACGTGATCACGACCTTACAAGCATGCCTAAATTCTAATGATTTGATCAAATCTAGGGGCGAATCTGACAGGCACGTTCCAGCCCAGTCTCCAGACCGTCATATCTTTTTTAGAGCATATCAGAGCCATACGCAAAAGTCATGTGCGTCGCACACGCCTATGGGTATATTGCACTTTATCCATTTGCTTTCCTTTTATTTCTTTTTAGTCTAATAAATGTAAATGTAGTTTTGAACAATTGCAGTAAGGACCTCATAGTTTCTTCATTTGCATTTTTGTCCAGTCGAGTTGAAGTCACGTGTGTCTTCACATGTTTTTTGGGATATTTGCATTTTCAAACTTGTGTTTTTCATTTGTTATCTGAATCAGAAAAGGTTTTTAGTATTTTCATTTATACCCCTGTGAAACTATGTCAAGTTTAGCGCATGATTTCTCTAGATTAATTGCACTTAGGCCCTTGGATTTTTATTACTTGTTAATATTTGGCCTAAGAACTTAAATAAATTGCATTTTTGTCTTTTTACATCCAACATTTTTATTTTGTATCTTTTTTATTGTAATAAATATTAAATTAGCTCCAAAAATTTGATAAAAATTCCATATAGCTCTTGCTATTATATTTTACATGTGGTGATTTTCGAGTATTGATTTTCTACTATTTGTTATTATTCAAAATTCAAAAACAATCTAAAAAGTTCATATTTACTTAGAAAAATAATAAAAATTCAAAAACCCCTTTAAAAAATCCAAAAAAATAGATTAGCTTTATTTTTATGTGTTTGAATTTCTTTCCAAATTTCATCTTGTTTACTCTTTTAAAACACTAAAAATTTGCAAAACCCTAAAAATTCCATAAAAATTATATAAAATCTTTGAAAAAATGAAAAATTGTGATTTCAGTTTTTGCTTGTAGATATTTAAATATATTTTTTTGCAAAAATTGATTCCAGGAGTTTTGAGTGGATTTGTTATTTTTAATTTGAAAAATACTCTTAGATGTGTACTATTTGTGTTTTCTTAGTTTTTGATTTTTTAAAATCATGAAAACATCTAAAAATCTCTAAAAGGTTACAAAATAGTAAAGTCAAAAACACAAAAACAATTTTTATTGAATTTTGTTGGATATTTTAGTATATTTGAAAAATACAAAAAGAGTGTTGTGTTTCTTTTATTTCATCATTTTTATATGTTCTTTGTGTGGAAAAATTAAAAATATAAAAATTACAAAATTAAAAATCATATTTTTTTGAAAATAATAAAAACAAAAAAATCTATAAAAAATAAAAAAGCTATAAAAACCTCAAAAATCCAAGAGTAGTATACCTTGATTGCTTCTTTCTTGTCTTTTATTTTTCACTGACTTGATTGACCCTCGTAATAATAGTTGCCTCCTTTTATTCGACCATGGTCGTTATACCAAGTTAATAAAAGTAGCTAAGATCACTTGCTTCATAAGTTCTATTTGATTTTTGGTTGAGTAAGATTTTCTCGATTTTCACCTAGTTGGCTTCGGTAAAGACACATTGATTAACTCTTTAACCTGAGCTAACTTACCGTGTTATCATATCCTACTTAGGTTTTTATGTATTTTTGTGGGGTTTTAGTTAATTTCCTTTTTTATGATTTTAATTTATATTTTTATGGATTTCAAATTTGCAAATGTTTTTTCTAATTAATAAAATATAATAACGAATTTATAATAATAATATAGATATATGTGCGACATATATAAAGAGGTATAATGAATAGTTTGTTGGATTTTTTCAAATATACACAATAAGGTTAAAAGAAACCAAATAAATATTTTTGGGTTTTTTTAATATTTTCTCTATTTAGCGTATTTTATGATATTTTTAAGATTTTTTATGGAATTTTAAAAATCAAAATACACAAAATAAAACAAACAGAAAATATAGGAACTTTAAGTAGGCCTAAAAATGTCTCTCAAATAAGAAAGGGCCCAAAATGTTTTTTCTGAGTAGAGAATAAAATAAAGAAAATTTCAAGCTTTAAAACATATTTTTTATTTTTCAACAATTTTTTATGATTGTTAAGATTTTTTATATTTTGTAATTTTTAAGCTTTTTTATTTTTTTATTTTTTAATGAATTTTGGATATGTGATAACAGATAATAAAATACTCCTGTCTTAATTTTTTGTAATTTTTGGAGATATATTTTTTTATGATTTTTTGAAGTCAAAATAATGAAATATAGTTATTTTTCAATTTTTTTAACTAGGAAAATAGGATTAAAGAACTTCAAAAAAATATATGTGATATAATGTCATATAAGTTTGAATTAATTTTCCTAGGATTTTTGGAGCTAATTAGCACAATTAATGCACTTAAAACAAAAGCAAACAATTAAAAACAACACATAGCGACTAAATGGCAATTCCAGAAACTTGAAGCATGCATTTGCAACAAATACGCAAAGTCCATGGTATTAAGCACATTTTTTCCAAGTAATTTACCAATATAGAAATGCTTGGCAGGGCCATATATGCAAATAAATAACATTCAAGAGCATACAAGCAATTTTACCAATAAAATATGATTTTCAAATTAAACTGGTAGGGTCTAAATTGCAATTTTGCAAAATATTTTCAACATTTCTAAGAAAGTCCCCCAAAACCACATACTCACAAAAATCCTCACGTGGGATGGCACATGAAGTGATGTAGCTTGGACCAAAAAGAAAATAACATAAACATAAAGAACTAAATTGTAAAATATCGACAAGTTTTTGAACTAATATTTATATTTATAGGACTGGATAGTAAATACCAAAAATTTGAGGGAAAAAGATGCAAAATACCCTCACTGACGGGCTAGCGAACGGCTGGGATTCGTTCACTTAAACACGTAGCGTACATCGATTGGCTGGTATCACTTCGTGGTTGGATGGTGGAGATCAGATCCTCAGATGTATATGACGGTTGCAAGACAGCTCGATCCAATGGCAGCTTGAGAGTCTGGCACTTTGTTCTTCATCCAACAGTTGAGGCATAAGCTGGAAGAACATGGGAAGAACACGCACCCGCCGACTTTCAATCTAGGCTCCAACGACACTCTAGCCATCTATCGCGTGGTTTATGGGTTGGGAAGACTCCTAAGACAACGTTGGAGTTGTGCATGGTCGGAAGAAGGTCCAGGACCCCCAAAAAAGTTTCCTTGAGGTCGAAGAAGCAGTCAGACCTGGAGTACCTTCAACATAACACAAAGCCCTCTAGATGGTGTCCTCACCGCTCGTTATATGCATGGTTAGCATGAGGGCACAAAGGTGAAGCCTCAGAGCCCAAAAAGATACCAGAAGAACATATAATGGAGTAAGTCAAAGGATCTTCGACGAGGCGGCCGAGGGAAACCCGATCGAACCCAATCTTTACAAGATCAGGGTGGCTAGAGTGATATGGGGAATGCAGAAGTGGAAAGGAAGCTGGTGGAGGTGAAAAAGGCGACAGAGGGAGTGTGTATGAGCGGAGATAAGTTCTTGAGCTCCCATCTCCAGCGAGGATATATTTTTGGTATTTTGGAATGATTTACAACGAAATAATGCGAATTGAAAGTAGATTTACACTATTGTTACGCTAAGAAATAAAATGCACGAGAAAGGAGCAGCTCACCACAATTGGAAACTAGGGAGTAAAGCTTCACTGGAAGTTCTTCTAGCGAAGAGTGGATGCACTTCCTCCTCCTTCGTCCGCACCCAAGAACCAACATCTGGCCTTCCTATCACCTGGATGAAGCGCTCCATGGGTTCAGGGGGGTTAGGAAAGCAATGAGTGATCGACTGATCGAAGGATAAGGTCAGAGGTTATTTATAGTCGGCTGAAAAAGGTGAAAACAAAAATAAGCTTTGGCATGGGCGCTCGACAAAAATCAAAATCAGAAGCTCCACAAGAAGGAGGCTGATCCTATCTATAGATTTCAAAAAGAAATCGGGCCCAAATGGGCAATGGGGTTGACGTGAAAAAGGGAGGAGTCGGCTGACCAAAAACTTTGATAGAAAGCAGAAGGGAGGGGTGCTATTGACTCGAGGTCAACAGTCCGTGACCCAGGATTGGGCCACGTCAGTGCCAATTAGGCGTTAGACGACAAAACATACCAAAAAATAAAAGAATAATAAAATAAAATTAAAAATGATTTAATTTTAAAAAACTTAAAACATGAAATATGTTACATAATTAATAAGATACTTTTGGTCATTTTTTTTATTTTTATCATGTTATTTGCTAAGTTTTGATATTTACATGTTATTTATAACAATCCCTATATAAACCTTGTTTTATTTTTATGTTGCAATTTATAATTTATTATTTTATATAAATAATTTTAATATTTAAACTATATATAATATATGTACATATTTTTATTTTATTTTTCTAAAATTATTTATGTGCTTATATATATTATAGGTACTTTATAGGTATTAATATTTAAACTATATATAATATATGTACATATTTTTATTTTATTTTTCTAAAATTATTTATGTACTTATATATATTATAGGCACTTTATAGGTATATTTACTTATGTAGTAAAGTACATTATTTATTTTGTTGTATTTTTTATGATTTTATTTTAGTTTTATTATGTACATGTATTTTAAGTTTTTTTATACTTTTATAAAAATATAAGAAACATAAAAATGAAAAGAATAAATAAATTGATTATTTTATATAGGTATATTGCATAATGAGGGCCCAAAAGCCAACTTCTTCATTTTAAATCCAAATTGAATGAAACCACCTTCATTAAATAGCTTATTAGAAGTTATATACAATTAAAGGTGATTTGGTGCATTTTTAGAATGGTTGAAGAAGATACAGGTCTGAGAAGTTTTCTTTATGACTTTTTATTCTGTGAGTCTCGGGCACTCTGTGCATTATTTTCACATGAAATAAATTTTGTATTTTTATTTATAATTTAATCTACAAATTTCATGTTCAGAGTTTATTGATTTGATGTATTAATAATAAATAATAAAATGTGTCCCAAAATCAATATATTGACAAAAGAATTAGGGTTTTTATTGCTTGTTTTTATGTGGGTTTTCTGCCCTATCTCACCCTACTTTATTCCTTGTCGACTAAGTAAAAGTTTGACTTGGTCTCAGGGGTCAAGGTCAGTTAGTGTCTATGACACTTCCTTTATGTTTCTTTTCTTTTATTTTTCCTTCATTTTAGGGTTTAAATACATGTATTTATATACAATATAGAGATCAATATACAAGTGTAAGTCTGGTATGTTAGTGATATGTACATGCATTTATCTAGGAATTAAAGCCTAAAATGAATAAATAAATGAGCATGAATGACAATTCTTCTCTCCCGTATACTTGGCTTTGCTAGTCCCTATAAAACACTTATGCTAATAAGTGCATGGAAATGAAAGAAAAGAAAAGAAGAAATAATTAAGAATAATAATGACTCTTAAACTTGACTTCATAAATTGAAAGTTTAGAGCTTATTTATAACTTTGGATTATTAGTTTGTTGGAACCTTAATAGAAATAGGATTCAAAACCTAACAACCCTCAAGAACCACAATCCTCTGTTTAGTTCTCCTTAATAACCAAATCAGAACAAGTCTCTTCATATACAAACTCTTATGACTATGAATCTTTCTTGTATAGTGTCAATGATAGGTAGCTCCTCTCGGCTGAAGCGGTAAAGAGGCAGTCTTCTCCAGCATGGTGTCACTAATTCCCCAATACGCAACTCTTTCCTCGAGAAGCGGGCATTCTCTTCTAAGTTCAAGTGCAACTATCTCAAGAAGAGGGGGTGGAAAAGAGAATGGATGGTATCTAGTGTAGCTGCCAATCCTTGGATGCTTGACTGGTGTAGCCAAGTCATCCAACTGCAGGCTCACATGAATACTTTGACTTTGATGCATAATCTTGCTTATTGAATACATTCTCCAATGGAAATTGATTTTTACTTCAATGTTTTCCCTCCTATTTTTTGGACTTTTTGGTTTTGCATTTTTTTGAATACTATGTATAACAACATTTACATAAGGATTTTTTCGTCTTAAGTTAGTGGACTATCCCTCTTTTCAAGCTTTATTGCAACCCATGACATTCTGTCTTTAAACGTCATCGCTACTAGACCGGGTTGGGGTACAATGGCCATAGATTTGCGACTTCCGATGTTTCCATTGGCTTGTGTCTCATACCTGCAAATCCAGCCCTCTACCACATCAGTTGAGATGAGCAAAGTGCAGGTGCTGGTGTGCAAGCTAGGTCAATGTCTAAAAAGTCATGCGTGTGTCTAGAAATACTATACTTAGGGCATACCAAGACGACATGTGAACATAGTCTTATGATCTTAAAGAACTAAGTCAATCTGACTGATAATCATTTCTGACCAAGCGATATATAAGTGTCAAAATAGAAACCGCTAAAGAGAGAGATGATTAATCAACCAAAATTCAACTCTGAATTAAAAATGATCGGAGTTGTTCACTATTTATTTTACTAGGCGAGTGCTCCTGGGTTGAACACAATGAGGTAGAAAACCGTTCTCAGGATTTTCTGAGGAGAGAGATATTTTTGTGGTATTTTTTGGTTCTTTTATTTTCTTCTTTAAGGCAAGAAAACTATTATGTGATTTTAAACTTTTAATCTTTTTATTTTTATTTTCTGAATTTTATTTAATTTTCAAAAGGATATTTTAAACAAAATTTATCTACAATATAGTAGATGAAAAATAAAGTATATATGTGATACTATATAATAGATATAAACCTCGAGCAACGAGCTCAAAAAAGAAAAGAAAACAAATCAAAATGGATCAAATGAAATCCAAAGAAATATGATGAAATCTGACAAAAATAAAATGTCAAAAATAATACGTTAAAAATAATGTTCAAAGCATGTCAACACATGTTCAAGGTCTAAAGTAGCAATGTAAAAAAATACAAAACAAAATTATAAAGCTTCTTCCAATTTGGTCCCTGATTAGGGACCTAATTGTAACAAAAACTAGATTCTTTACATATAGGTCCCTGTATGGGGATATATTTGCAAATAGATAAACATCTGGAGGCAATTGAGAATATTGAATTATAGTAGGGGCAAATTTGCAATTTGTCCACGGTTTAGAGATTGTCGGCTACGATTAAATCACACTGAACGATCATGGCTGTCCAAGTTCGACCCATGTCAGCTACCTACGCTTCGAGTTCTTCGTGTTATTCTTCCCCAATTCAGGCGCTGGCGACGATGAATTTCATCGTTCTCCAATCTCCGGCAAAGCGCAACTGTAGCGAACGACGGTGCTCCTCCAATAGGGCCAGGAGGAGGTCACCTTCCTCCTTTGAGCTCACCCACGGTAAGGCGAAGACATGGAAGGATGCAATGACTTAGAAATCAACTAGGCTTTCAAACCCTATTTCTGGACGAGGTTCCGCTAGGATTTGCAATCGATGAAGAAAGGCACTGCTCTAACCTTATTAAGGTTTGCTCCAGACGCTATGCAGACCTACAAAGAAATTTATTTGCTCAATTCTTATGAGAATGGACCAAAGATTAAATGGAAATTGTAGGTCTGATGAGATTTCCACCAAGAGAGCATTTCAGGTGAAAAATTTACTGGATTTGAGAAGAATTAGAAGGGAATATTTGTCGTGATTTGAAGATGAATGATTAAGAACCACTAAAGAGGTGATTAAAGATGCTAATTGGGCTTGAAAATCGAAGAAATTCAATAGAGCTGATGATGCACCTGGGAATGAGGGTGTATGAACCCTCGGTCGTTGCCCAACGTCGGGTGTTTGTCGGAGCCTTATGCAGCGGATGATGGCGATGAAAGGCTTGCAGAGGCCTTGGAATGTTCCTCCAATCAACGAGCTTCTATGTTGGCCTCTCAACAAGTGCTGTCACCATGGGAATCGGCTAGGATGAGGCAGAGAAGAAAGGAAATCAGCCAGGTGGTTCTGGTAGTAGGAGAAGTTGGTTCCAACTAATAAGCTTTGGGAATTTTTATAGGAAGATCAGTGAAGATTAGGTAGTTATCAAAGGTTGGGCGTGGAAGAAGGTTGTTGGGTGTAAGTAATGGAGGGCTAAGATCAAATTTTGGATGAAGAATGGTGGCGGGTGTAAGTAAAGGAGTGAAGATGGCCGGTTGCAACAACTTTACAAAAGGCAGATCTTGGAGAAGAAGCTCTAGGTGCTGACACATGTCAACATCTCATAGGTCAGGAAATTAATTAAAGTGTAAATTATATATTAAATAGTAAATAACATTATTTTAGATAAGTATAAAAACAAAAAGTGTGTATAAATAAATTATCTATATTATGATATAATTTATTTTTATAAATAATATTTATTTTATAAATATAAATATAAATATAAATATAATAGTAATAAATATAAATATAATATTCTTAATAAATAAGTTTTGTATTTTTAGTTCAATAATTAATAAATAACATGCCTTTTTTACATTTTATTAATTAATAGAATAATAAACACGATAAATGTGAATTTTTATGAGTTATAATAATTTAAATTAAATGTATTAATAAACACACACACACATATATATAGTCTACAGTTCACTTTCATCTATAAATTAGGGTTTTTGGATTATTTAAAATATTAAATATGGCTTAAAAATTCTGAAATAACTCATGGTTAAAATAGAAGATCAAAAAAATAATTAACAATAATAAAATCATTAAAACTATAAAAAGAATGTTCTGAAGAAAATAAATAGCCGAGAAACGTAGTTGTCATTAGGTCCTAAAATTGACTTTTTGCAAACAGATCCAATTTTAGTGAAATTACCTTCATTAATTAGAGAATATTATTTTATGAACTTTAAAGGTGAGTAGAGTGAAATTGGAGTTTGTATGAGAAAGTTATGATGTTCGGAAGTTGAGAAATTGACAAATTGAAAGTTGGATTTCTTGGCATATATACAAGATAATATTTTTAACTTATTTTTATATTATTCAATACATTTCTAGAAATAAATAGGAGAAGAGTTTGGTGAAAAATATATTCAAATGAATTAATTAAAAACCTGTAAAGTTTGTGTATTTATTTGATAATTAATAAATAGTGTGTAAAATGTATAAATAATTCTTTTGTGGTTTTCTTCCTTATTCCTACTTATTTATTTGTCGACCAATCCATGCTATCTTGATCTTGAGGGTTAGGTTATGAATATATCTTTTAGCTATATTTATATTTTGTAAGTCATATTGTACATATATACATATCTACAATCTACCTTCTTTTTGTTTTATTTCTTTTTATTATTTTATTTATTTACACGATTTTAATGCATAAAATGACATTTTTATTCATGAAAGAAGTTTTGTTAGGAAATGAATATTAATGGATATTTACATGCATTTGTTAAGGATTTTAAGACAAAATGCAGAAAGAATGTTAATGAATCATGGATTCATCACTGAGCTGAGAAGCCTCAAATCCAGTTCCTATAAGGTTCCTGTGAATTTAAATGCATTTTGGTCATAATCAAGCTCCAATCTTCAGATTTTACTTAGACCAGTTCAATAGTCAATATCATTCAAAAAATGCAAATGCAAATGCTAAGTTTAATGTAGGAAAATCTTTTTATGAAACATTTTCTAGTTTTAAACTTTTTTCAGATTTTTGAAAAAGTTTAGGCAATTTTTTGTGCAATTTTTGGAAAATATTCTGTAAATTATTAGGGATTTTTAATATTTTAATGAAAGAAATATGTATAGCTATTTATATGGGAGTGCATCGATGGTTACAAGAGTTAGTTGCATACTTATAAAGGATTTTATAAATAATCCTATAAAATTTTATTTGAAGAATTATTTGAAGTATTATTTACACAAATTTTACACAAAGATCTCAAAATAATTTGAAAAAGTTTTTTTTGAAGAATTATTTGAAGTATTATTTACACAAATTTTACACAAAGATCTCAAAATAATTTGAAAAAGTTTTTACAACAATTTACAAAAACTTTGAAAACTTTATTTTTCAAAACAATTTGATAAATAATTTTTAAAAACATGTAAAAAAAATTGAAAATCATTTTGCAAAGATTTTTCAAATAGTTTGTATAGAATTTTCAGACTATTTTTGCAACCATTTTTCAAATCAGTTGCAAATATATTTTTAAAACATTTTACTCAAACAAAGAAAAGAAGTTTTTACAAACAAAACATTTATACAAATGTTGAAAACATTTTACAAAACATTTTCCAAATAGTTTTCCAAATATTTTTCAAGGAGATTTTCCAATCATTTTTCAAACATTTTGCAAAACGTTTTTATTATTAATCAGTATATACACAGAATTGAATGTGTGTATTACTTTTTATTAATTAGCCATATTATTTAAAATACGAAAGTACGAGTTTTGGCTAAAGTATATACAAGGTATATATGACCCCCCTATAAGGTCAATGTCGCCGATCCTTCGACCATTTCTTTAAAAATTTGCCAGACCACATCCTCATCTTTAATGAAATGGGGCCCTCCACAAGTGGCATCCACAAGCCGCGGACTCTCTTGATGTAATCCCCCAAAGAAGTTCTGCACTAGGCTTATCTTTGGCAAATCATGGTTGGGACACTTCTCTTGAAGATCTCAGAATAGTTCCCACAATCATGGAAAGGCCCATGGGCCAGCTATGAGAAGTTGGAAATGAGAGCTCTCATCTGATTTAGTTAACCCAGGGGATAGTACTTAATCCAATAGATTTCAGCTCTTCCCATGTTGCGACTACTTTCCCTAAATGATTAATCTAGTAGAGAACCTTACCTTGAAGGCTAAAAGGTAAAGCAATCATCTTCACCACCTCAAGTGGTATATTCAGATAGTGCATGGTACTGCATATGCGGTTGAATTGCTACAGGTGAATTTATGGCTCTTCATTGGTATTTCCATGGAAGGTCGATAGGAGAGGTAGTAGTGATGGATTCAGCTTAAAGTGACCATGTATATGGGGGATGAGAATCCAATTTGTGACTTGCCCTGCTCAAGAGTTGTAGGTCTCTTTGAGAGTCGGTTTGTGCTCAACTTCTCTCTCCTCTTCCTCTCCACCATGGTTTCCTCCTGTGACTCCTTCTGCTCCTCCATTGGTACCTCCTCCTTTTGCACATCTTGGTTGATCAATACCATGATCACCTCCATGACCACCTCGTCCTCAATTTTCACGTACCCTCCTCATCTCCATAAGCATTTCATAGAAAGCACCCAGGGCATTGGCCTGATCGGTTAGTTGTTGTTGTATGATCTGAATTGATGCGTGCATCGGGGAGTTAACCTCATTTTTATCCACTCCTTGGTCTTTCATTGGCCTTTTCTCTATCTCTAAGGAGGCATATCTGAATCAATGCTGCTATCTGACTCCAGTTCGAGTTTTTGATCTATACGATGAAATGAGCCCAGATCACTTTGTAGAAGTGATGGAGTCTAGAAAGATATTTTGAGCTTAGAGTCAAGCTCGAACAAAGGATTTATTGGTGAAAGGTGAGTAGTGAAATAAGAGGATTCAAGAAGAGAGTCATCTTGAAGCCTAGGTGGAGTGATGGTCATGAGCTCAGAATGAGGTTCACAAAAGCCAAACACAACTCTCTAAGATCACCCCGGCAAAGCGGCGATGTCGGCATCGTGGAGTCAATGTAGGTGTTTCATGGAGTCTGAACAAAGCCCTCCAAGATACAACATCGTGATGGCAAAAGGTTTGAGATGGTGATGGAATAATAAGATGAGAAAGAAGTAGAAGAATTCAAGTGGAATTGAGAGAGAAGGCTCAAAGAGAGTGGGATGAATGAGAAGTAGAAGAAGATAAGTAGATATGAAAGGGCACACAGTACGTGAAATTTTTGATCTTGACCTATTATGATTTGATCCAAACAAACTTCAAAACAAAGGTTGATTCACTAACTCAACACAATGAAGCCGTAAAAGTTCGACAATTATCTTTGTCAATTTTATTGGTGATTTTTAGGCAATTATCTTTTCATTTATCCTTAAGAGGGTTATTTCTATAGGAGAGTGTGTATTACCTTACAAGAGTTATGTACTTATTCCACCTCCTTTGTAACATGTAATCTACATGCTTAAGGGTCTTTGATCTCATGCATGGGGGGATACTCAACCAAAGAAATAGAGATGCGAAGCCGATAAGTGAAACCACTACTTCCCTCACAAGTGAGGTACTCAAATGCAAGACGATGAGACAGACACACCAATGAGGGTGTGGCCTACGCTTTGTACTTAATACCAACTCAATGCTCCACACAAGGTGGGAGCACTGTCATCGACAAGGCCCTACTCGTCTACGTACGATAGAAGCACCATTACTTGGCCATCCCAGGTAATTATCAAGGCACCATAGATCAGGATTTGGGCTCTATTTCATAGCGGTCACGCCTCACTCTGTCTGGAAGACACTTGAAATCAATGAATGCTTTATGAACCCAAGACAATGATTTTCGTTATGGATTTTAAAATTAGGTCAAGTTTTCTTTAGCAATCCTTTTTTTAAATTTTCTATGTTTTAACTTGCTTAGAGTATTTTTATGCAAATGCCTAATGATTTCTCTATTTCCTTTGTTTTTCCTAAGTGATCCAAAATAGGGGAGAGGATGGAAAAGCAATGCAAGCTAAATGATGCTGGAAAACTCATTATTGTTTCGTATGATTTATGCTTAGTTAGAAGATTCACCTTTCTTCCCAGCTCTCTCCATGTGGGATGCTATACTGAATTTAAAATACACTAAATGCATGCAGCAATATGTAATTGTCGTAGATCAGGATTTACTATTACGTGAAGCACCAGATTAATTTGAATCTATGTCCAAGTCTAGTGACTATAGTAGCATGCACTATATATTAAGCTTTGGACCTAGATTACTCGATCATGAAATCCTAATATCTAGGGTCTCATCCACACAAAACAAAGAAAAAGAAAGGTGAAAACACACAAATCACGAGAAACAAAACAAATCAAAAGAAAAGAAAAGCGAGGAAAACCATCAAAACTCGGTGAAGTCCCCTAAGTGCCCCGACACTTGGTGAAACAGACCCTGAATAGTCCACGTGTCCAATGTACATGTTTTATTACAAACTCAAATACATATCTCTCTCTCAGAAATGGAAAATAAAATAGCTACTAAGGCAAACATTGTTCCTCCACACTATGCTCCTTCTCCTTCGGTGCACTCTCATGTAGGTTAGGGAAGAATGACCTACTCCTCTTATAGGTGCGAAGGCGATCCTAAGATGGCCTCCCTCGATAAGCAGCCCCTCGCAACAAAGGAATCAAGATATGATTTCAGAAGCAGTTATGAGATAATATAAGCAAGATAATAGGGAAAGTTATGCAAATAGATAATCAAGCAAGCAAACCTGATGTGCCTAGGCTTCTACCCGACCGTTGCTCCTCGACAACGATGCCAATTGATAAAATGGACAAGAGTCGATATGAGAGTGAAGTAAATTCCTAATGCCTGATCTTGGAGGGCCTATGATGCCCGACAAGTCAGGTCCATCAATCGTTGTATAGACGCCTCTCTCGGTACTCGAAACTCAAACCAACTCAAGCCAATCAATGATCAAAACCCACATGTGTGTATGTATAAGGAGATCATGCAAGTGCGTGAGTTATGAAATTTATTTGACTCTACATGAAATATATGGGCAAGCATGTAGAGTGTCATCCACGGGAGCAAATAGGGATAAACTACAAAAATGATAACTTAGGGAATCAAGCACAAAATTATTGGTTTTGCAGCCTACTTAGGTTTTTGTGCATTATTGTGGGTTTTAAAAAATTTCTTTTTTATGATTTTTTATTTTTATGGTTTTAAATTTTGTAAATGTTTTTAATAAATAAAATAGAATAATATATATATGCGAGAGATATATAATGAGGTACAAAGAAGAGTCTTTTTTGATTTTTTTCAACTATGCCAAATAAGTCAAGATAAACCAAATAAAATATTTTTTGGGGTTTTTTTTATATTTTTCTCTGTTTAGAGTATTTTTATGATATTTTAAACTTTTTTATGGATTTTTAGAAGTCAAAATACATAAAATAAAACAAATAGAAAATACAGGAATTTCAAGTAGGCCTACAAAGCATCTATTAGATAAGAAAGGGTCGAAAATGATTTTTCTTGCGTAGATAATAAAAAAAGAAAATTTCAAGCTTTAGAACAATTTTTTTTTATTTTCTACATTTTTTTATGATTTGTTAAGGTTTTCTGTATTTTGTAATATTTAAGCCTTCTATTTTGTATTTTTTTATGAATTTTGGATATGTGATAACAGACACTAAAATACATCTACCCTATTTTTCTAAAATTTTGGGAACTAAATTTTATTTTTTATGATTTTCCAAGTCAAAATAGTAAAATATAACTAGTTTTTCAATTTTTAATTAGGAAAATAAGATTAAATACCTTGGTAAAATTATGTGTAATATAATATCATATAAGGTACTTAAATTATTTTTCTTAGGAGTTTTGGAGTTAATTTGGTGATAAATACACTTAAAGCAAAAGCAAACAATTAAAAATAATGCACACAAACTATTTTGCAATTTCAGAAACTTAAAGCATGCATTTGCAATAAATACACAAAGTCTAAGGGCTTAAGAATTTTTTTTCCAATTAACCACAATATAGAAATGCCTGGAAAGGGCATATATGCAAATAAGTGAATGACCTGGGGCATCTAAGAAATTTCCCTATAAAATATGATTCAAATTAAACTGGTAGGGACTAAATTACAATTTTGCAAAAATATTTTCAACATTTCCTTGAAAGTCCCCAAACCACATGATAAGATATGCAATTTACCGACAAAACCCCTCACCTGGGATGGTACGTGAGGTGACATGGCTTGGACCAAAAAGCAAATAGCTTAAACATAAAGGTCTAAATTGCAAAATATCCACAAGTTTTTGAACTAATATTTTCATTTACAAGATTGAATTGTAAATACAAAAAATCGAGGGAAAAAGATGCAAAATACCCTCAATCGCACACTGGGGAATGGCTAGGATCCGTTCACTTAAACATGTGGTGTGCATCCATCGACTGGTATCGATTCGTAGTTGGACGGTGGAGATCAGATCCTCAGATTGACCTGATGGCTGCAAGACATATTGATCCAATGGAAACTGGAGAGTCTTGCACTTCGTTCTTCATCTTACGTTTGAGGCCTAAGTTGGTAGAGTAGGGAACAATCGCCCGATGACTTTCAATCTAGGCTCTAGCGACGCTCCTGCCATCTACTGCATGGTTGATGAGATGGGAAGACTCTTGGGACAATGCTAGAGTGATGGGTGTTAGAAGAAGGTCCAGGACCCCTCGGAGAGGGTCCTCGAGGACAAAGAAGCAACCGAACCTAGATCACCTTCAACAGGACATAGAACCCCATAGATGGGGTCCTTACCGCTCGCTGCCTGCACGGTTAGCACAAGGGCTCAAATATGATGCCTCAGAGCCCAAAAAGATGCAAGAAGAATATGGAATGGAGTGAGTGGGAGGGTCTCCGGTGAGGTGACTGAGGGAGACCCAGTCGAACCTGATATTTGGATGATCGGGGTGGCTGGAGTGATCTGGGGAATGAAGAAGTGGAAAGAAAGCTGGTGGAGGTGAAAAAGGTAGAGGTGGGAGTGTGTATGAGCGGAGATAAGTGCCGGACCTCCCAACTCCTACAACGATCTATTTTTATTTTGGAGTGATTTACAATGAAATAAAGCAGACTGAAAGTAGATATACACTATTGTGACACTAAGAAATAAAATGCACGAGAAAGGAGAAGCTCACCACAATCGGAGACAAGGGAGTAGAGCTTCGCCGAAGATGCTTTTGGAGAAGGGTGGATGCATGTCCTCCTCCTTCGTCCACGCCCAAGAACCAATGTTCGACCTTCCTGTTACCAAGGCAAAGCGCTTTAGGGGTTCAGGGGGATTAGGGAAGAAATGAGTGATTAACGAATCGAAGTAGAAGGTCGGAGATTATTTATAGCCAGCTGAAAAAGGTGAAAAAGAAATTAATGTTTTGGCATGGGCGCTCAACAAAAACCAAAATCAAAAGCTCCGCGAGCTGGAGGGTTATCCTATCTACAGATTTCAAAAAGAAATCAAGCCCAAATGGGAAATGGCGTTCATGTGAAAAAGGGGAGACATCTGTTGGTCGATAACTTTGACAGATAGCAGAGGGGAGGGGACTGTTGACCCGAGGTCAACAGTCCATGGCCCAGGATTGGGCCACGTTAGTGCCAACTAGGCATTAGACGACAAATAATATCAAAAAAAGAATAATAAAATAAAAAATAGAAAACAATTTAATTTTAAAAACTTAAAACATGAAATATGTTATATAATTAATAAGCTACTTATTGGTGATTTTTATTTATATTTATAATGTTATTTGTTATGTTTTGATATTTACATGTAATTTATAAGTAAAAATACCTATATAAACCTTTTTTATTTTTATTTTTCACTTTAAAATTTATTATTTTATATACAATTTTAATATTTACATTATATATAATTACATATGTTCACATTTTTATTTTATTTTTTTAAAATTATTTATGTACTTAAATAAACATATATACATATATTATAGGTACTTTGTAGGTATATTTACATATTTAGTAAAGTACATTATTTATTTTCATGTATTTTTGATACATTTTTTAGTTTTATCATGTACGTGTATTTTAAGTATTATTTACAATTTTATAAAAATATAAGAAACATAAAAATGTAAAGAATAAATTGATTATTCTATATAGGTATGTTGCACAATGAGGGCCCAAAAGCCAACTTCTGTATCTTAACTCCAAATCAAAAGAAACCACCTTCATTAAATAACATATTAAAAGTTTATATACAATTAAAGGTGATTTATGCATTTTGGGATTGTATGGAGAAGATACATGTTTGAAAAGTTTTCTTTGCAGCTTTTTATTCTGTGTCTCGGCCACTCTGTGCATTATTTTTACATGTAATAAATTTTGTATTTTTTTATATTTTAATCTACAAATTTCATGTTCAGAGTTTATTGATTTGATGTATGAATAATAAATAATAAAATGGATCCTAAAATTAATATATTGATAAAAGAATTAGGGTATTTATTACTTGTTTTTATGTAATTTTTCTGCCCTATCCCCCCTACTTTATTCCTTGTTGACCAAGTCAAGGTTTGACTTCGTTTTGAGGGTCAAGGTTAGTCAATGTCTAGGACACTTCCTTTATTTTTCTTTTCTTTTATTGATTCCTTCATTTTAGGGTCTAAATACATGTATTTATATACAATATAGAGATCAATATGCATGTGTTAAGTCAGGTATGCTATTGATATGTACATGCATTTATCTAGGGATTAAAGCCTAAAATGAATGAATAAATGTGCATGAAAGCCAATTCATCACCGGGCAGATGGTTCTACTATTTAGGGGAGTGTGAAGACATACATTGGGGGACAGGGCGACACTACCTATGAGTTTGCTTAATTTCACTGCTTGAATCACCTAATTATAAAACTGAAAGATAAACAACCGAAGTCTTACGGTCATCACTATATGAAGTTAGTGAATTGGAGGTTGACATTGTGTTTGTTTGTGGTGTGTATGTGCTTCTGCGCCTTACACACCTTCCATTTGTCTCTTGTTTTGACATCATGCTCTATCTCGTATTCTTTTGGCATCGAAGATGACGTGTCAACAGTCTTTATGCTCTGACTTTACGAGCCATCAATCCTCCACAGTGATGCGTACGTCTTCACAGACCCGAGATGACCCTCTTCCCGAGTCAGTTTCACCTAGTCACGAGGTGAGTCAGACCTAAACTCCCTCACCTCCCAGCCCTTTAGTCGATGAAGACCCCCACCTCAACATTTCTTCTTCTCCTACACATTTTCACTTAGTGCTTATGAGGTCTTTTGCTTTCATGATTAGTTGACTGATATCATGGTGAGAGGAAATGCACCGATTAAGGAGAGACATACTAATGAGAGGCCGACAATGATAGATATGATACCAGATCAGATGTGACTCTAGGGATTCTAGATACACTACAATAGATGAGTGTACAAATTCAGCAACAGTTTAGAGTCCATGAAGATATGGAGCTGAGATTACTACATTGAGAGTTAGAGGAGGGAACCCACTGGATACAGTTGTTCCCATGGCCACATTACATGATGAGTAGGACCCTGGAGCGAGTATATTATAGCATTTTATTTGGTTGCCACTAAATCATGTTCCATATGACTTGAGGCCAACATTCATTTAAATACATCTCAAATTTTATGGGAACATGGCAGAGGAGTCATTTAACCTTCTTTAATAGTTCGAGATGATATGTGGTACAAATAGTTACCCAAATGTTATGCAAGAGGTTGTATGCCTCAAAACCTTCCCCTTCGCCTTAGCAGATAAGGCGCTTTACTGGCTGGATCATTTGGGGAGGGAGATTTCTACTTTGGACGATCTGAAGTCCACATTTCTGCGTAAATACTTTCCTCATGGGAGAACAAATATGATGAGGTGCTAAATTAAGAGCTTCACGTAACACTCCCATGAGTTGTTCTATGAGGCATGGGAGCGATTCAAAGATATGACAGAGAAGTGCCCTCATCATGAGATACCATTGAAGGTGCTTGTGTAGAATTTCTTAGGAGGACTTCATGCTAACACTCAGGGATTTGTTAGTGCTGCATGTGGCGATAGTTACCTGAACAAGGATGTTGAGTCAGTTTGGACCATCTATAAAGGGATGGCCAGGAACTCCAGAATCATAGATTCCACTTGTGCGTACTAGGAGACCACTCAACCACCACACCATAGAGATCATCAGAAGATGGCCAACATAGTTGAGTTTGAGACACAATATGCAGACATGGGATTCATTAGTGAGAAGCTTATTTTCTTAGATGTGATTCAGAAGCAAGTTCAGGAGTTTCTGAAGCTGCGTGAGTTGGAGAATCTATCTTCATTACCTCAGTAGATGAGTAATTTGTTGGAGAAGGTGGATGATATTAAGAGATAGAGCCAATATCCACCTACACTTGAACAGACATGGAGATCTTTACCCGCTCCTCCCACCCATCAAGTACACTTTGTACATGGTGAGGTAGGGTGTTCTACTGACACTCCGTAGTTAGCTTGGCCTAAGGATTCATCCATAGCCAGCCAGAGCTAGATCAGTTCACTTGTAGTAGATGATGTTGATGCACCTCCCACTTTTGAGATCAGTGATATATGGTACACGCCAGTTCCTTACTAGTCACCGCTACCCATTACACCACAGAGCGTACACCATACAATACACCATATAAGATGCACTAACAACATTGACATCGACATTCCATCATCGAGGACAATATACATAGCATCAGTCTCACCATTCTTCCTATCAGAGATCAGTTCATCATCCTCTAGTTCCACATTACCAGTAGTAGCAAAAGTCATTCTACACATCAAAGATCTCCACAACCATATACTTCACATCCTTTGCACACTTCTAGGAAAGAGAGAATAGAGAACCGTGGACATGCTTTTGATCCTGAGTTATCTGCACAGTCCTTGGCCCTGAACCAAATCATAGACATGTTGAGTACGCTCCATATTGCACACAAGACAGAGATGGAGCGAGTTAACCATTGCCTTGATGAGTTAGTCGCTCCCAGGTTTGCCCTTCTAGTGCAATCATATATAATTCCGAACAACAAGCATCATCATCCAGATCAGGTAAAGAGTACAGACAGATCTACTGGTAATGTCACTTTTTCTGAATTTTAGCTAACTATATTTTTTGGAGGAGCGGTAAACAACCACCACTCTCTGATCCAGATGATGAGAAGGGAATCACACATGATGGGGAGTTACACTCCAACACATTCTGATGCTGAGGAGGAGCGCCTTTATGATGCTAGAGATGGGAGTGATGCCGAGACAATAGATATGGACACATGTGATTCTGATGGTGATACCACACCAACCCATGCAGACACTCCCGAAAAGTTTTCTTTGCTTATTTTGAGATTTTTGTACATAGTTCTGATACTCTCGATGTACATGTTGATTCTGATGATGAGATGAAAATTGAGAACCTTGTTGTTCCAGAAATTGTTCCTTTTACTGATGCTTTATTTGGTAAAAGGAAATAAGAAAATAAAAAGGAATGATGTGACTCTAGAGACTAAAAGATTGCTGAAAGATCACATATTTCTGAAAATTCCACTCCACGATCCATTGAATCATTTTCCTACACTCAAGCTGCAATTGAAGAGCAGATGTACACCACGTAGGAAAAAGAAGCCACGAAGAGAGAAACACATTTTGACCAATGCATTGTCTTGTGCTATACAGAACAAGTTACCGAAGAAGAAGAGAGATTCATGTACACATTATGTCAAATGCAAGATTTCCAATGCTACATTCAATCACACTCTCTTAGATAACGGTTCCTCCATTAATTTGTTGTCATCTTGTTTACTCGATAAACTCAAGTTAGGTTTTTTTTATAAATCACACATGATCCTTCAGTTTGTTGATAGATTAGTAAAGAGACTAAGGGGAGTGTCGAGGAACATTATCGTGATTGTGAAAGGTCTGCACTTCCTAGTGGACTTCATTATCCTGGTCATGGATTGCCATACACAATTACATTGTACCCCAATCATTCTCGGGAGGTCTTTCTTGTAGACCGTGAAGGCTCTCTTTGATTATGATACCAGGAAGGTATCTTTTCACACTGAGGGAGAGAAGGTACACATTGAGATGGTAAGAGAATCATTTACTTCTAGTGTCACATCTACTCACAGTTTAGATGTCTTGAGTTATCCAGTCGACTGGGAATACATGGATGAGGTTCATGATGACGACTTTGAGAGGAATCAGATTTAGACCCCATGATATCCTAGCAGAGGATGAGTCGTGCACAACAGTTGGCAATTCTTCTGAGGGTAGTTGCATATAGAGACAGATCAAATTTAACAATAGTTTGATGAGCTTATTGTAGATATTTCAGAAACTTTGCTTGATTCTTTCAATCTATAGGATCTAGAGCCAGATTATTACTTGCATGAGTTCCTTAGTTCTAGACCAACTGAGGAGGAGCACAGTAAAGAGTCGGATGGTGTGATGGACACATTTATTGACACCTTCTGTAGTCTGATTCCAAAGACATTTACTATGGTAGAGAGTCCGATGTCACATATAATATTCACTTATAGTGGAAACTCTACTTTGTCATCCAGGGATTGGTTCACACTTTCGCAGCAGATGATTCCGTATGACCCAGGATGAGGTGATCTTCTTTGTACAAGACTTTTGACTACTCTTCCACTTCAATTTGTCATGTATAAAGACCTTGAAGACTTTTGTTTTGGAGCACACACCACTTGTACATTCTTCTTAGGTCTCAATCATCCCCATTTTTTCTCGTCTTTATATGTACGATACCATTTGTTTTTGAATTTTGTTCTTTTTACTTTTCTTTTATGCACATTCTTTTACACCTATCACTCGTCTCCAACTTTTGCCACATTCTTTTCTATACTTAGGATACCTGATCTTAGTATAGGGGGACTGAGGGATCCCATCGATTTCATTTCCTTTTCTTCTTTCTTCTTTCATTTGTTTATTATTTTCCCTTAGTCACCTCATTTTTGCTTCCATTGTACTTATGATGACCAGATCATAAGTATAGGGGGGGGTGATTGACTTCTCATTCTTTTGTTCTTTTCACCCACTTTTACTTAGCACGAGTTATGCCCTCCTTTTTCTCTTTTTGGTACTATGAGGACATAATACATGCTAAGTATAGGGGGTACATATATATTGTATATATACTTTTGTCCATAACTCACACTTTTTATGTATTTTCTATATGAATAAAATCCAAAAAAGTGGGTGTGGGTATAATTTATCAAAATATATTTATTATGTATTTATAAGCCTTGTAAATACATAAAATACAAGTAAAATTCTTATTTTTAAAATTGATATTTAAAATCCTTATTTAAAATTGGTATTTAAACTTGGTATTTAAAATAGGATTTTAAAAGTGTGTACTACTTATTTAAAATCCTATTTACTAAAATATGTCAAAATAACTTAATATTCAAAATATTTATATTTAAAACTTGTAAAATACATTTTTTATTTAATCTAAAATAAAATATTGGAAACTTATCTTATAACTTTTGTGAAATATTTTTGTTTATAAAAATTAAAAAATCTACAAAAATCATAAAAAAGTTACAAAATACAAAAATCCATAAAAAATTGTGAAACCTTTAAAATCCAAAAAATGAACAAAATTCAGAAAAAATACTTCACAAAAACATTGTTGCATTTGCATTCGCATTTTTCAGAATAAGTTCAAGTTCTTGAACTAAAGACTGGAAATAGTTCCGAGTATGGAGCTTGATCATGGCCTTTACCCTAAGTTCTAAGGACCCTAGTTGGGAGCTGGAATTTAGACTTTTTAGATTTTTGACTTAAATCTTTGGGTTCCATAAGACCATAATCGAAGTTCAACTTAAACTTGTGAAAGTAAAAGACTTGGTGTCATCCACTTAACTCTTCAACATTTGACCAATTTTGGACACATGCACTTTGCACTTAGCTTGACTTGTATGGGGTTGCAAAGGGTGGTTCATTTTAGTGGTGAATTTTCATCCTTATCTAGTGGCGCAAATGTCTAAAGACGGGAGTTGTGGGTGTGAAATAAAGCTGGGTTTGAAATAAAGCTTCGGTTGAGGGATGGCTTGCACAATTTTTCTAAGACCCCAAAACATGTGTGGAACAAAAGATGTTATATCCGTAGGGTGCACAAGAATGCAATGCAATTGTTCCTATTACGCCAAAACATGGGTAGACCAAAAGATTCTATATCCAACGAGGAATCATTTGTGAAGTATATTATTGACCAAAACTGGCCAAAGCTTGATAGATCTTGCATATCTTGGTGGAGACTTGGCTACACTGGCTAAGCTTCACAAGGAGATGTGACTACACTGGTCACAATCCAGTTCTCTTCTCATTCTTCCATCTTCTTTCTTTTTTGATTGTGGACACAACATGACCTGAACTTAGAAGGGAATACCACCCTCCTCAAGGTTAGAGTAGCTGTATGAAGAAACCATGGAAGCGTATTATTGGGATGGTTTGTTTCTTTGTCTTCTTAAGAAGGAGTAGCTAACACATTCACACAAACTAAACAAATTGAATTCAAGGTTGAAAGAGATAGTGATATGGATAAGTGGATTTAAGCTCGTTGTTAAGGTGAACTTGAATAAGGATTTGTGGAACTTGAGGAATGTTGAAACTAAAATCCTACTCCTAGTTAAGGTTTCGATAAAATGCTTATTCTAATTCATGATCATGCTCAGTCATTTGTTTGTTATCATGAATTGTTTAGGAAAACAAATTCATTATAACTTTCTTTATTTTTCCTTATTCATCACATAAGTGTTTGCTAAGGGACTAGTAAAGTTAAAGTATAGGGGATTGACGAATTCATGATCCATTAACATTTCTATCACATTTTGCCCCCTTAACAAATACATGTAAATATGATAATATTCACTTTTTATCAAAAGCATATTCATAAATAAAAATGTATTTTTATGCATCAAAAAGACATAACAATAAGAAAAATAAAGAAAATAAAATAAGGTAGATTATAAATATGTATATATTGAACAAGATGGCTAAGAAATATATAAATTTAGCTGAAAGATATATTTATATAACATAGACTCCTAGATCAAGTCACAATGGCTTGGTCAACAAATAATAAATTAGGGGGAGATAAGGAGAAAATACAAAACTAACTAACCTTGTACATGATACACTAGTATTTATTTATTACATATACAATTTTCACCTTATTTTTCTAATACATATGTAATAGTTTTCATTAATGTATTCATCAATGTGTTTATAAAAATGTATATAAAAATATAAAAATAATAAAAAATTCCAACATGTAAATATGTCAAATAAACAGACTTCCAAATTGTCAATTTCCCAACTTTGGAACCTCATAACTTTGTCATATGTACTCAAATTTCATTTTACTCAACTTTAAAGTTCGTCAAATAAAATTCTATAATTAATGAATTCGATTTCATCAAAAATAGAGTCCGGTGGCAAAAAGTCAGTTTTTGGACCTAATGACAATTAAGTTTCTGGGTTATTTATTTATTCATTTTGTACATACTATTTATAGAAAAATTGATATAGCCATTTTTATTATTTTCTTGATCATGTATTTTATTTATAAAATAAAATCCAAAAAATAGAATCCTTCTTTATTATTTTGAATAAATCAAAAACCCTAAAAAATAGATAAATTTGAACTGCAGTATATATACATGTATTATTGATATATGTAAATTAGTTTAATAAAATCTATAAGCATTCATTAAATTAATAAAATATAAAATGGTGTATTTTTCATAAAAATATTAAATTAAAAAATGTAAATACTTTTTCTGAGGTATACTATATATTGATCATTTATTAATATATTAAAATATACATTATTTGTATATGTAAAATACATTATAATTTAGATAATTATAATCATTTTTTGTTCATACCTATTTAAAATAATGTTATCTATTATTTATTATATATTTTATAATAAATTCTGACCTTGGAATTATGTGATGCTGACACATGTGCACCACCTTCTTCCTCAAAACTCTAGGTTGTTTGTTGTTCCAACCACCTAACTTCATCAAATTTACCATCCATCGATCCAATCCCTAATTCACATCTAAAGCCTTCAACTAATAGCATGATCATCACTCTCCCGTGCAACCCTTGTATCTAATCTACCACTTCGTCTTCTTCTCTATTTAATCCCTTGAAGTCGATGTTTCAAACAACTTCTCTAGTCCAGTTCTAATAGAACCGACCTCCCATTTTCCAAGCCTTGGTGCCCCGTCCTCGTGTGACAATTGCTGAAGGAAGTCCCTCCGCATAGAAGAGGAGACGTAGAAGAGTGGTTCCAAGGCATCTCCATCTTGTATCGCGACTACCGCCTTCGCGTGGAGCTTCGAGAGTTGTCGCCCGTCGAAGCAAAGACCAGAGATCATAAACCTCCATTTCCAGCTGGCATTCCTCCAACCATTTTCATTTTCTTTTAATTAGATTTAATCCACTTAATCATTGCTTTGTAAACCTCAATGACTATTTATTAGATCACAATCAAAACCCTTGTCAATTCACATTGATCCCTTCCCGATTTGAGTTAAAATTTGCTTGTATGAAAGCATGTTCTAACTTTTGTTTTACACACAAAAACTCCTCAATCATTTTCCAAGTTGATTCTGCCTGAATCTATCCTTATAGTTTCTTGTAGGTTGTCCATTGATTAGAGCTATTAATTAGCATTATCCAGAGCCAGAGGCATCATCTGACTTCGCATCATCTAAGGAGATTCATGGCTTAGAGCGGTATACGATGAGGAAACCACTTTCTTGAAACCCTAGCACAATTCTGATCCTTCATCCTCATCTTCGCACCACCACGTAGCAAGGGAGCTCGAAGGGGGAGAAGCCCCCTTATCGTCTTGCCTCCAACCACCTCCATCTTTCGTTAGCCATCGCCATCGACGCATCGACGTCGGAGAAGCTCGATCACCATCGTCTTCCTCAAGATTAGGGGAAGAATCGTTCTTCCCTCCAGGTCTATAGTCTGTCGATGCGAGTACAATCCAAAGAGGTGTAACATTTGCATAAAGACTCCGGGAGATTCCAAAAAACTTTCACGCGTTAGAAATTTCCAGAAGTTGCAAATAAGTCCCCGTGTTGGGACCTAATTACAAAAGAACTTTATTTCTTCACATTTCAGTCCCTATCAAGGACTAGTTTGCATAACTATATCTTCTTTTATTTGCAATTGTGCCCCTGTACTATAGGCTACATGTGTACCTTATAGGAACAATTTTTTTGTTAGTTTTTCTGGGGTAGTTACTCAACTGCCCTAGCAAGGTTTTGTTGTATTTTTTTGTAGTTTTTCCTCACTTTATTTATTTGATTTTTTGAACTTCATCTTTTTTGATTCTTTTTGTGTGCTTTTTTGATCACGTTGCTTGGTTTCTTTTCGTCTTCATTTCTGCTATTAAGCATATCTACAATATCTCACAAATATCTACTATATAGTATATCATTTGTAAAAGTTATTCTTCCTTTTTGAAAAAGTAGAGTAAAAAATCATTTTCTTTTCTTCTCCATTTTTATCAATATAGTAGAATACTATATTACTCTATATTCTACCAATTATATTGTATTACCTCTTTTACAAAATTAACCATTTTTGAAAAATTAAATAAAAATTACAAAGATAAAATAAAATAAAAATAAAAAATAAAAAAAATCACAAAAAACTAATACCAACAGAAAATAACTTTTCAAAAAAGAAAAATCATCATGAAAAATCTGATCTCGAAATCAGAGTATACTTCCTGCCTCCTTGTGTTCGACACATGGACACTTACCTGATTATCAAGTGGAGACAAAGAAAAGAGAGCATCCTATTATTTTATTATTCTTCTATATTCTCTTTCTCTCTCTCTCTCTCTCTTCTATTCTATTTTTGTTTGATTGAGACACTCTTCTCTTTCATTGACACTACAATACGACACCTTTCTTAATTAATTTAGTCATGAAGGGAAGCACACTCATTAGAGGACTAGTCACTCCACACTCAAATCCATAGTCCTTATTTATGATTTGACATATTGGTTTACAAAGTGTGTACCCCCATCAGAAATCAAGACTTTTGGCACCCCGAACCTAGCAATGATGTGGTCTTTCACAAACATACAAACAATCTTGTTATCTGCGGCTCGGGTTGGGATAGCCTCCACCCACATAGACAAGTAGTCAACCGCCAAAAGACTGTACTCATGTCCTTGGTTGTTGGGAAAATGACCCATAAAATCTATGCCCCATATGTTAAAAACATCACGGAAAATAACCAACTGCATAGGCATCTCATCTCTGTTTCCAACAGTCTCTCAGATCCTCTGACAGATCGGGAAACGATCGTACAAAATCAATGGCATCTCTGAATAGGGTCGGGTAATAAAATCCACTTTGGAGTACATTATGAGTGATTGTTTTCCTCGAATAGTGTCCTCCAGCCTCAAGCAAATGACTATATGTGGGGACACTCTGGTATTCCTCCTAAGGAATACACCTTCTCCAGACACAATCCAATCATTTAAAGAAAAGAAATGGATCCTCCCAGTGGTATCTCCTTGAATTAGACTTCAGTCGGTCAATACTTCTTCTAGTCCAGCCATGGGGAACCTAATTAAAGACAAGGTAGTTCACCATGTTGGCATACCGCGAGAATGAGTCAAAAAAAATTGACTCGTCCGGGAAGGTCTCTCTAATTTGCCCTATGTTAGGAGAATCTTTCTTCTCAATACGGGAAAGGTGATCGACCACAACATTCTTCACTCTAGTTTTACCCTTACTCTCCAAATCAAAGTCCTGGAGTAACAAAATCCACCTATAAAGACATGCATTTACATCCTTCTTTTCCATTAAGTACCTGATTGTTGTGTGATAAATATATATTGTCACCTTAGAGGCCAAAACATACGACCTTAACTTCTGGAGGGCCCATAGTACACCTAGCACTTCCTTTTCGGTCATTGTATAGTTTTCTGTACATGGTCCAAAACTTTTCTCGCACAGTGGATCACATACGGAATCCCTTCTCTTCTCTGTCCTAACACAACTCTTATTGCAAAGTCTAAAGTGTCAGCCACGATCTCAAAGGGAAGAGACCAGTCGGGAGCTTGTAGGATTAGTGAGTAACAAATCTTCCTTTTCAAGAGCTCAAAGGCTTCCGGATACTTGTGATCTACAATGAACTCTGTGTCTTTTCCTAAGAGCTCTGTCTGTGGGCGAGAGATCTTTGAAAAATCTTGGTTTAATATACTATAGAATTTAACATGCCTAAGAAATACCTCACTGACTTTATGTTGGTTGGTGGATCATGTTTCTTGATCACATCCACCATGGCAGGGTCACCTTCATTCCCTTTTTTGGAGATGACATGCCCCCAACAAGATACCCTTCACTACCATAAAATGTCTCTTTTCCTAGGAGAGTACAAAATTCACATCTATATACCTCTCGAGGACTCGATCCAAGTGCGCTAAACATGTATCAAAATAATCACCATGGACCGAGAAGTCATCCATGAAAACCTCCATGAAATTCCCCACCATCTCGGCAAATGTGATGATCATGCACTGCTGAAATGTGTATGTGGCATTGCAGAGCCTAAATGGCATGATCTTCAATGCGTAAGTGTTGAATGGACATTTGAATGTGGCCTTTTCCTGATACTCAAGGGGGCGGCTACCAGATTGTAGCCTGAGTACCCGTCAAGAAAAGAGAAGAACGCTTTCCCTGCAAGTCTCTCTAATGATCAATAAAAGGCAAGGGAAAGTGGTCTTTCTTGGTCGCATCAGTTAGGCACACAGACGTGCCATGCCGTAGGTACTCATGTTGCAATCTCTACCCCCTCCTCATTGGTGGACATTTGAATTCCTGACTTCTTCAAGGTAACACGAAGTAAGGCCACCCACTTGGAGTCAGAAATAGGGTATATAATCCCTGTCATGCACCATCTTTAAATCTCCTTCTTCACTAATTCCTGTAAATTAGGGTTTCGTCTCCTCTAGAATTTCCCGGAAGGTCTCACTTTATCCTCAACAAAAACGTGGTGCAAGCAGAGAGCAGAGTTAATCCTCACGAGACCTGACACCTTCACGACTTCATATACTGGTCTGGTTTCTTCCTACTAGCCCTATTAGGTGTGCATCACACCTTAATGTATTTTTCGAATGTAGGATTGTTTGCCACATACTCTTTAAATGGCACCTTAACCATGATGTTTTCCTTCAAAATTGTGCCATTTCAGGGTCATCCTTGTGAATCTTTTTCATGCTACACTTTCCTGCCATAAAAGATAGAGGAAAGGGATTGAATAGGGAAACAAATGATGAAGAATCCAAATTGAAAACTAAAACATCATTCTTAACATTAATTGAAACATAATTCTTCGTACATGAATATTTTAAATACAACTTGGAATAAAAACTAAATTGTCTCATGTTAGGGGATAGCTGCTGAAGGTATATCCCCCTCAAATGGAGATACAAGGTCCTCCATAGACTCTAGGGTGTCTCCATGTTGCTATTGCGCTCGTGTTCACCTCTTTCTCTCTATCCCCTGAGTAGATCTCCTCGTCCCTTGATGAAGGGGCTGCTGCAAGTGATGCCTCTCCTCCTCATCCTCTGAAGACTCCTCAGGTCGAGCTCTAGTGGTGACCCTCTCCACTTCCCTTGACCAATCAGGTACGACCACGATCATTCCGCTCCTGAGTGACATATTATTAACATCATCACATGAAAGAATCTCATGTTCAGCTGTAAGGGAGTCTGAATAGTATATCTGACCAAACTGATGTTGTGACCACGATCTACTCAAGCTATTTGGGTTAGCCTGAACTTGGGCATGAATGGAGGTCGATGGTGCAGACTGCTCATCTTACCATCGGGACAAGCGATTGATGTCCACTTGCATGTCCTAAATCCCATTCTGGTATGAACAAAGATCAATGAGAATATGGAAATGAAAGTCCATGGGTCCAGATGAAGAGGAACTTTGTTGTGAAGAATACAATGAGGATTGGCCATGATACTGTTGTTGTTGCTGCCGGAGGTGATGCTAGAAATTCAGTCCCTATTGGCCCACCTGGTACTGGCCCTGATAGTCATACTTATACTACCTCTGTTGTTGGGGCTGGTAAGGTCTATAGAATGACTGTGCATGATGAGGTGAGGAGGTGAAGGCGATGTTGTAAACAATCAGGGGATGCTGGTAAGATTATCGACCCTCCATGCTTTCCTACGTGGTAGGGTCCTATGTGTACCATACACCATTCATCTCCAACACATGAGGAGGTTCCTCCTGAGATCAGTTGATGTTAGCTGTTTTTTTGAAAGATTAGGTGTAATATTACAAATGTGATTTATAATATATAAGAGAGAGCTAATTGTAAATAGTACTATATTTATGTGAATTGGATTCACATTGAAAAATTAATTGAAAATAGAATTTACATTTATATTAGATGTGTGGATATAATTCATAATTATCAATTACATGATTGATATTTTCACAAAATAATTTGGAATATGTTTGTGAATAAATATGCAACAATTTTTATTGCACATGTGGGATTTTGGAGAGATATGAGATCTCTCAATTAAAGAACTATTAAGGGAAGCAGGCTCCTCCTCTTTTCTTTAAATCCCCATGAGATTGATTTGATTTAAATGTAATTTGTTGTAAATTATTAGCAATATATTTTATTTATTTTTAATTAGCAATCATTGTTGCAAATTTTTGTAACGAAATCATAGCCATTGATTGAAAGCACAAAACAAACTAAATCACTGATTTTGTAAGCAGATGGATTAGGATCCATGGACATCCAATTTGTTATAAAAGAAAGTGAAACCCTAGCTCTTCTTTTACACAACACAATTGCAAGAGCAAACTCTCTTCTCCATTCTCTCTAGTGGTAAGTTCTATGTACAATGAGGAGTTTATGCACCTATAGAACAAGTGTTCAGTTTATTCCAAGTTGTTTATATCAACTTGCTCAATTCAGTCCCAATTATAGAGTATTGGTTATCACACTTGAATTTAATGTGACACCCAATTACGCCTACCGTTCAATCCCTTTTTCCTTTAGCCTTAGGTTACAAAATAGAGAGGGGAATTGAAAAACTGAATTCAAGAAAGAAACAATGAGAATGCTCAGAAGAATTTATACTCACAACGATTCCCAACACTCTCCATGTATTATGTAAGACAAAATTTAAATTTTACACTAGATGTATGCAAGTCGATGAAAAACCACACTTAAACATGATACTATTAGCAGGAAAAAATGATTTAAATTTGGCTAAGTAGTATGTTTATAAGTGTTTATAATTAGTGAATCTTTTGATGATGTAATGAATCCTTTTTTTGATTAAAGTGTGGCCTATATTACGAAGGGTACATACATATTTGAATTACACTACTGTGTGCCTATCCTAAATTCGCCACTCAAGTCGAGAACCACTCTCTACACAACTACAATCAAAAGAATAAGAATGCCCAAGCCTCTAATACATGCGCGAGCTATGAAATAAGAGCTGCTATAAATGTGCCATTACCTAAATTATTATAACATAATAATTACAAAATTAATGAAAAATGAAATGATATCTCTCTCTCTCTCACTAAAAATTTAATCTCCTTGGCTCCTCAGCAGTTGGCTCGCTTCATGATTCATCGACCTCTGATGTATTGCAAGTCCACCGAGCCCTTGCATAAAAAGAGAGATATATATCAGAGAGAGATAACAAAATATATACAAAAATAAGAAAATAAATAAATGAATGAATGAAAAGGGAAAAAAGAACAAAATTAAAAGAAATATAAACAAGAAGAGCTCGGGGGTCAGATTACCCGAGAGAATGGAAAACCTAACTGTAAGTTTTCTGAGATGAACCTAAGTTGTTTGCCTCCCGGTAAAGACTTCATTTGATAAAGCACTGAATCTCCTTAGTCAATTGTGTTGAATTATGTTGTGGTCATGCGATTATGATCAATAAAAAATAACCACACGAGGAAGAAATGAATCATGTGTTAGTGTTTATTTAACCTATGCAACCCCCAGTGTCAACACAAAGAGGCAAAGGAACAACATAGGGTTCAAATTATCCAACTTAATGCATGATTTTCAAGAGAAGATTTTTTGGATATTTTTTTATGCAATATGAATGAAAATACAAAATGTAATTGAATTATGTTATTATGCAAAACAAGCAACATAGCCCAATTACATTTAAAATTAAAATATGATCAAATTAGGCGAGTGATATTTTTTCTTTGAACCTAATTCAATGATGGAGATGAAGCATATTTTTTTATATTTTTAAGGGTTAAAATGCAATAATGAAGAATGAGTGCTTTGTAGGGGCTTTTTTGCAATTTTTCATGCAAACAATATACAAAATAATGAAAGTTGGATAGAAGTTTAAATATGATGAAATGAGCTTACAATATTTTTTATAATTTTCCGATAATATATGTTTTTTATGAATTTTTAATAGAACATAGTGATTTTTGAGTAATAAATTTATAATAAATCTAAAAAATATCAAATCGACCAAACCTACAATTATCCTATGTATATTTATCAATATACAATCAAGGAAAATTGAGTTTGCAGAAATAAATTATGTGTAGATCAAAAATCAATTACGAATTTCACTCTATGAATTATTTAGACCAACTTGAGCATCCATCCGCAATGAAACTTTATTAAAAAATGCTATTCAACAAGATGCTCAAACACAAGGTTCAATTTGCAATAAAAAATTAAAAGATCTAAAAATGAAGTTGTGCCAAAGGGCACTTCTTTATCGACCTTTAGTCATGGGGGTTTGTCATGCAATTATTCTAAAGGGGGTGCCTTACACGTGGGGTGTCCTTCTTCTCCCTTTTCTTCATGGGTTCCAAGGAAATGGAACGCACCTGACTCAGCTGTGTGCAGGAGAGCGTGTTTGGAGTTCGGTGGGCTGGCGCACATGCACAGATCTCGATGGTGTGCGACATTCCTCACAATCGCGTACCTGGTTGATCAATGGTAAGGTTGGAGTTCGAGCACACGACCGAGGTGGACGATGTTGAAAAGAGAAATCCGAGGGACTGTCTTGTGGTCCACACAAGGCAGGACCACTAAGTCGTTGTGATGATAGTTCTTAAAGGTCTCAAATTCAAACAACAATCAACTAACAATATAAGAATCAAGAAATACAGTATGGATGTGTGGATCAAAATTTATTATACGCTACGATGAATGTATATAGTGGACAAGCAGTTAGGGATTGAACTCTAGGAACAAGTCGGTGTAGCAGGTATATTATTTGTAATTAAATAATAAATAAATAATATAGTATATTTATATAATATTCATTTAATTAATTATGTTTTCATGGGTTTTTGATTAAATAAAATAATTATATATATATAGGTTAATTTTTAATTTTCTGATTTTTAATTCCTTTTTAATTTAGTAATATATAATGATATATATAAGAGTATATATATGTGTGTGTATATAAAGAAATATATGTATAATAAAAGTAATATACATTAAAATATATATAATAAATATCCAAAATAAAAAATACTAAAGAATAGTCCTTTTTATTTTTAAATGGATTTAAAATAATTCTAAAGTATTTATAATAATTACTAATAATATTAATTATATATAACTATAAATATAGGTATCTAATACAATATAGGGTGTTATAATTATAAATATGGATATATATAATCAAAATTTAGAAAATAAAATCTTTTTGTGTTTTTTATAATTTCCTCCAATTTTTATTAGTTTTAGGTATTTTTACTAATTTAAGGTACTTTTTGAAGTCCAAAATAAAAAATAGGGACTTTTTAAATAGGCCGAGTTGTTTTGAGATTTTAATACTAAATAGGGTCAAATTTTCTCAAAACTAACTTTTATATGTAGAAAATAGTGTATATATATAAATAGAAAGCAAAAATTAACTTTTTAGCGGTTTCAAAAATATTTTACATTTTTTAGAGTTATCAAGGTTTTGTTAACTTTAGGTGTTCTTTTTGATATTTTTTGTGATTTTTGGTCTAAAGATATAAATAGGGTATAAATACTAGGTATTGTTTGGAATTTTTAATAAATGTTTTATATTTTTTGTATAATCTAAGGCAAACAAGGACTAAACATGCTCTTTTTGAATTTTAATAAATAGAAAACGTGAGTGAAATGCAAAATAAAATAGGGAAGAGCAGTTAATCAAGTAGTTCATCCTATTATTTCATGATTTTGGAGTACAGGAAGTATTTATGAAAAATAAAAAAATCAAACTCAAAAATTAATTAAGCTGGCCGGGGTATATTTGCAAATGAAATAAAAGGTAGGGAATACGTGCAAATTTCCGAGAAACTTTGAACTAAATTTTGAATTTTTAATATTAAAGCACAATTACAAAAGTTGCTAGCGTATACATGCAAAATATCCAGCTCATTTGGGGGACCATGTGAGCTGAGCTTGAAAGTACCTAAAAGTAATATAGTAAGAGTCTGAGGGTCCTTTCAAAAAATTCACATAAAATAGAAAGTGTCTTTAAATAATTACATGACTCGAACAATGATAAAAGAAATAGAGGGGTGTCTATGCAATTAACCCAAAAAGGTGAGCGATCAGATGGTGCGGATATGTTTACTTGGATACGTGTCGACTCCTCGCGACGTGATGATGTTCGTTGTTGATGTTCAAGATTAAATCCTTGGAAGGGGATCCGACGGTTGTTGGCACTTTCATCCGACGACACCTGCTTCTCTTGGAGCTCTGTTCGATCGAACGACAGGGGATGGCCCTGGAAGAACTGAATAAGAACTCGCCATTGGCGAGCTTAGATCTAACGAAGCTTGATTCTCCGAGGACCTGGAGCCCAGCTGAGCGGCTCCTCACGTTCTTACTGTCGTTCCACACGTGTAGGTGGTGTCCGGTGAAGCAAAAGGAGGTAGAGGCGGTTCTGGGGAGCTTTCCTACTATTGGTAACCTGGAGCTCATTCAGGTTGAATCTGTGGTTCCAGATGCATCCTTTGGGCTCGAGTCCTACACCAAAATTGTAGGAGGCCCGAGGGCTACTCCCTTGGCCACTCCTTGAAGCTACTAGCAATGTGGAGGCGGAGATGTGACGAGCTCAGCGAGGTTGTCGGACAGGAGATCGGATCCCCGATCAATGAAGGATCAGGGTTGGCTATATGAAGAAAAAGGTGGAGAACATGGAAGGGAATGAGATGGACTAGATTTGAGACAAAGGGGCAGTCGAGAGATGATGAATTCGGGCCTAGAGAGCTCCAGACCAATTAGGGATCTAAGACTTAAGCTAAACTGCTCGATTAATGATGAAATTAAATATGAGAAATGAAAATAAGATGCAGGTTTTACCTAGAAAGCAAAGAAACATGCCTCGATCTGGTCAGGAAACCAAAGAGGCTGAACTACAGTGGCGCTTGCTCTAGTGATGGCTCAAACTGCCTCTCTGTGACTCCTCCTCGCTGCAAGACCTTGCCTCCACTTCCTGTCACCAAGAGGAGCACGATTTTGATGCTATGAGGGATAAGAAACACCAGAGAGCGATCAAATAAAAAATAAAGAAGGTGGAGGAGGTTTTACAAAAGTGGTGGTAGGTGGGATTGGTCACTGGGTGGACAGAGATGGAGTGGTCGTGCAGGTGATCCAGAGGCATGGCGTGATGGAGGAATTCGAGGAGCGGATGGTTGATGAAGGAATCGAGGCTCCTCGAGCCTTGGTTCATTGACAGAAAATCAGAGAAGTAGAGGGGGGTGCCTGGTCTGACAGGTAGGGCGGAGGTGAAAGTATAGTTGACCTGGGTTAATGTTTGGAGAATCCTGGTTGGTCCACGCGGACCAACTTGGAAAAAGAGAATTGGATATACTTTGTAAATTTCATTAAAAATATAATATGAATTCATTAAATTATTAATATATATTAATTATGTTATAATTTTATGTAGTATTTTGTACATATTTTTATTTATTTTTTGAGGGGTTTTACTATATGTTATTATTTACATGTATATATAGGTAATTATACTTGTAATCTATGTAATTTTAATTTTATTTGTATTTTATATTTTATTATTATATATACGTATTTTATATATTTTTAATTTATTTAATTACAAATTCATATATTTTTGTTATATTTTATGAGTGTATTTGTACACTTGGATCGTTAACATCTAGTGCCTTCTAGATTCTGATTAATTATGTGCATATTTTTATATGTATATATAAGATTATTTCATCTATATATTAAAGTAATTGATTTATTTTATTTTTATTTTTATGGTTTTAATTCATTTTAATTATGGATATGTATTTCAAATAATATTTGAACTTTTATAAAAATATAAGAAATTGAAAAATTCAAAGAATTAATATATTGAATATAATATGCATGTATATTGTATAATAAGGGCCCAAAATCTAACTTTTGCATCTTAACTCCAAATTAGATGAAACCACCTTCATTAGATAGCTTGTTAAAAATTATATACATTTAAAGTGATTTTGATCAATTTTTATATAATATGGAGAAGATACCGGTCTGTGAACTTTTTATTCTGACTTTTTATTTTTTATCCCGAGCATACTGTGCATTATTTTTCTGTGATATCAATTTTGTTTTTTCCTTGTATTTTTATCTACATTATTCATATAGAGGGTTTGGTTATTTAATCTGTAAAAATAATTAAATAAAATGGGTCCCAAAAAGCAATATTTGGGTAATTCAATTAGGGTATTGTGTGTGGTTTTCTATGTAATTTCTGTACAGTTTTTCTGCCCTATCTCCCCCTACTTTATTCCTTGTCCTACCAAGTCGTCATGATGATTGGGTCTCAAGCTTTAGGGTCACTCAACACCTATGGTGTTTCATTTCCTTTTCTTTTCTCCCTTTATTCTTTTATTTTGGAATTAAATATAATAAATATACATTATTTTATACAATACTCTATACAATTTATCAGTGTTTACTTTAACAAATTTATGATATATACATGCATTTAGCTAGGGATTTATGGCCAAATGAAATAATAAAGGTAGTGAAATGGAGATTCATCATCCCCTATACTTTCCTTTGCTAGTCCCTAACAAACTCTTATTCCTATAAGTGTAGAAAACAGAAAATAAAGAAAAGAAAAAGAAAGAACTTGGATTGATTTTAACTTATAAACTTGTCTTAATAATATCAAAGTTTGGAGTTCAGTCAGACCTTTGGATTTTTAGTTTGGCTGGAACCTTAGTGAGGATCTAGACTTGAAACACGACAACCTCTGAGAGTCACAGAACTCTGCCCAAGTATCCTCAATAACCAGGTCAGTATGACTATGAGTCTACATTGTACATTGTGTGTGATGTATTGCTCCTCTCGATTGAAGTAGTAAAAGTCAAGCTTCTTCAACATGGTGACACTAATTCGCCAATCCAATAACTCTTTCCTCTAGAAGCAGGGTATTCCCTTCTAAGTTCAATTACAACCATCTCAAGAAGAGGAGGTGGAGAGAAGAACAAATGGTAGCCAGTGTGGCTACCTATCCTAGGATGCTTGACCAATGTAACGAAGTCAACCGATTGCAGGCTCACATGTATCTTTGACTTTGAATCTCCAACTTGCTTATTGAATACATAAATGCTCCAACGGGAATTGATTTTTCTTTTATTTTCCCATCTATTTTTTGGATCTTTTTATTTTTTTCATTTATCTAATAATACTATGTGCAACAACATATACATAGGGACATTTTCCTCTTGATCCAATAGATTGTCCCTCTTTTGAAGCATTGTTGCCACCCACAACATTCTATCATTAGACCACATGGCTACTGGATCAGGTTGGGATACAATGGCCACATAACTGTGACTTCTTATGTTTCCATTTGCTTGTGTCTGATGCCGACAAATCCAGCCCTCTACCACTTCAATTGAGTTGAGCAAAGGGCACGGTGTGCAAGTTAGGTCACTGTCGACAATAGTCATGCGTGTGTTCCAAAATATTCTACTTAAGCAGTCAAGGTGACATTGAACCAAATCTTGTGGTCTCAAAGAATTAAGTCTAGTAGACCTGAAGTGCCTCAATTCACATTCCCTGATGGTTTTTGTGTTTAAGTGAATGAGGGTCCAGCCAAGAACCAATCTTCGTATTTTATTTAGACTAGTTCAATTATCATTATCAATCTAGAAAATACGAATGCTATGTAATGCAGGAAAATATTTTTGTGAAACAATTTTTTAATTTTGATCTTTTTATGGGTTTTGGAAATTTTTTTCAAGCTTTATGCAGTTTTTGAAGACATTTTGCATATTTTTATGATTTTTTTGAATGTTTTTAGTGTTTTTTTTTTAAAAAAAGGATTTTAGAAAATATTATGTGCAGGTATTTACATGGGAGTGCAACTTTTTATTTACAAGAATTTAGGGTTAAAGAATTTGCATAAGGTATTTACGAGTTTTATATACAAGTTTGTAATGAGTTTCTATTTGCTTGAATTATGTGCATAGTTCTCAAAATAATTTGAAAAGATTTTGACAAATTTTGAAAACTTTATTTTGAAAGAATAATTTGACAAATAATTTTTGCAAACATTTACAAATTTGAAAACTATTTTGCAAAGATTTTTCAAAGAATGTGTCTAGTATTTTAAAATGTTTTCGCAACCATTTTCCAATCCATTTGCAAATCGATTTTCAAAATATTTTATTCAAATAAAAGAAATAAATTTTTACAAGCAAAACAACTTTACAAATGTTTGAAAACATTTTACAAAATATTTAAATGGTTTACAAAAGAGTTTTCAAAAAATTTTCCAACCTATTTTCAAACATTTTGAAAACATTCTTAATCGATTTATTAATCGTAATTACAAAGAATTTTATGTTTTTTAAAAATATACAAGTACAAATTATGGCAAAAATATATATAGTGTATATATGACCCCCCATATTTAGCTTGAGCTATGTCCTCATAGATCAAAGAGAAAAGGAAGACATAACTCGTACTAAGTATAGGAAAATCTATACTACAATGATTGAATAAAGAATGACAAGTCGACCATCCCCCCTATGCTTAGGATCAATTAATCCTAAGTATAGTGGACTGTATTCAATATGTAGGGAGGGTTTAGGGTGGGAACAAATAAATAAATCATTGACTCGACCTGTCCCCCCTATACATAGGGTAAAATATCCCTAAGTATAGACAAAAAATAAAAAGTTGAGGAGACAGACGAGGAATTTTAAGAATGAACAACTTGACGGTGCTCACCCCCTATACTTAGGATGAAGCATATCCTAAGTATAATACAAATGAATGGGATAAGGGCAACACAGAAGAAAGAATTTGAAGAATGAAAAATGAAAAGAAGAAAAGAAGAAAAAGTTTAACTAATCAAAAATGTTTTTGAGTGCCCTGTCTGATTGCACTAATGCTGTAACTTCAAGCTCATTATGGTAGACCACCTGAATTGAATCAACCACGGACAAAAATGTATCTTATTCAAGATATGGCTTCAGTAACTATCCATTGATCACAGATGGTTGTGCATTAGTTGAGAAATCAGATATGATGATGCTTCCATTGTCACGCACATGCTTCACTATAAAAGGCTCGATCCACTTGCTCTTCAACTTTCTTGAGAATAATTTGAGTTTTGCATCGAACAACCACACCTTCTGACCTGGTTCGAATGTCTTGCGATGAATATGCTTTTCGTTCCACTTCTTGGCCTTCTCCTTGTACATTAGGTTGTTGTCATATGTATTGTCGCAGAATTCGAGAAGTCGATTTAGATCCCACTTTCTGCTTTTTACGGACTTCGTGGAATTTAAATTACATACATTAATTGTCCATAAAGATTTGTGAATGAGTTCCACTGGCAAATGGCTACACCATGTTGTAGGGAGACATTCCTAATGGTGACTTGTACGCGGTCCGATAATCCCAAAGAACCAAGTCGAGTAGTTGAGACGAGTTCTTCCTATCGGGGTGCACAAGTTCTTGCAAAATTGACTTTATCTCCTGTTTAACCTGAAAATCGAGCGGTTGTATATTCCACACAAGGCGGGAACACAGTTGTCGAATTGACCACACGAAATCCGGATTAAGACAATAATTAACCCACAACAGATGATCATACAATGAAAAGCAAATGCAGAGTTAAAATTTATTATAACTCTACAACAAGGATGTGTATAGGTGCAAGTATGTAGAGGTTGAACATAGGAAGCAAACGGTTAGATTGGGTAATGAAGCACAAATTATTGATTGTGAAGTTATTTGTTTACGTTTTAATGTGGGTTTTTGATTTTTTATTTTTTAATTTTATTTTTTAAATTTTATATTTGATTTTTAATTTCCTGATTTTATATTTTCTTTTTATATTTTATATATTTTTTAATTTCTTTTTCTTTTAAAATATATAGTAACCTATATACATGATATCTATACACTATAAGCTAGGGTTGATATAAAAATTCACAAAAAAGTTCAAAAATATGAAAATAAAATATTTTTGGGTTTTTAATATTTTTTAATATTTTTGTGATTTTCTATGAATTTTTGCTAATTTTTATATATTTTTAAAGTAAAAAATACCCTAAAATAAGGGTAAAATAAATACCTGAAATTAAAATATATATAAAATATCAAACAGAATAAAAAATTCTCCAAATTAATTATAAAATAAAGATAATAAACCAAAGAAATATATAAGATAGAATAAAAACACAATTTTTGGATTTTTTTAATAATTTCATAAACTTTTATATAGGTTTTTGGGGTTTTTCTATAATTGAGCTTTCTTTTATATTTTTTAGTGATTTTTGGTCTGAAGGTCAAAAACATATAAATACACAAAATATATTTTTTGGGAATTTTTCAAAATTATTTATAATTTTTATGTATTTTATAGTGCAAATAGGGACAAAAAGGGTGTTTTTGATTTTAACAAATAATAAAAAGCCTCAAATTGCAAAATAAAAATATCCACGTGAAAGAGTGTACAATCAAGGAGCTACACCTATTTTTTGGGAATTGTTTAGAGCAATATTCAATTCTTATAGGGGTATAACGGTACATATAAGAAAGTGCAGGGGCTCGTATGCAATTTTCACAAAAATATTAAACGTATATGAAAAATTACAGGACTCAATAGAAATAGCCAAAGCCGCAAGGGCTTTTCTGCAAAAATGCCAAACTCATGTGTACGCATACGTACGCCACTAACAAAGACCAAAAATATTATAAAATTTAGGGGAATGGACTGCAAATGTTACAAAAATATTACAATGAATGAGAATTTTACGGACTAATTAGGAAATATTCAAACCCTAGGGGGTCAACCACAAAATCGCCACTTCAAGTGATACGTCACGTGAGGTGACGTGGCGCAGAACCAAAGGTAATAATCAAAAGTTTGGGGGGCTAATCGTAAATGTTCCAAAAATTAATACAATAGCAAAGGAAAGCTTTTGTACTGATATTTTAATACAAAACTTGCGAGGGTGATATTGCAAAATACCCAAGCAAGGTGCGAATCGAATAGTCTAGGAGCCACTCACTTGGACACGTGTCGTCAGGGGCTGCGATACCCCTTCGCTTCAGACAGCCAGAATTAGATCCCACATCTGGATCAGACGGTTGAACCATGGGCTAATTCGACGACCGCTGTATCTCTGTAAGAGCGAGGGCAGATCCGACAATACTGGGTTGATCAGGAAGAATGCTCGAAGAGCTCGGGCCTGGCGAGATTGGATCAACCAGAGCTCGATCCTCCACGCACCTGGGAGTCCCCCGATGAGTGTGATTAGTTCCTGCAGCTTCTATGCACCACCCAGGTCCTTTAAATGCATCCAAGGACTGGTGGTTGGGCCCCTAGAGCTCAAGCTCCTGCAACCGACCTGGGTGGTCGTTCTTTTACGAAATCTGACGCTCAGATTCCTTCTTCAGATCCTACAAAGACAATAACAAATGCAGCAACACAAGGAGATAGAGATCTGTCTATCATTGGCGAAGGATTGGCAAGTTAAGTAGTGGGGAGCGGTAGCCGGAGCTCAAGTGCAACGACGAGGTGTTTGAGACTGAAATCTACAATAATTACTTAATGAAACGACAGAGCACAAGCATGAAACTGAAGATTATATGTACAACTAATGAAAGGGCAAAAAATCAAATAGAAAACAAGACCTCAACTGGCCAAAAAGCCAAGAAATGGAACCTCACAGCCAGTGGTCAGAGATGGAGGTGGCGCCGCCCTTCAGCCTGCCTAACCGCTCCTCCAAAGAGCTGGAGAGATCACTGCCACATCCCTCTATCCTGAGCTCCAAGGCGGGGGGTTGAAACGAGTCAAAGGGGGTTCGAAGATCGAAGGGAAGAAGAAGAGGCTTTATGTACAAGGTGGTTGACAGGGCTCCTAAATCGAAGAAAATCGAGCGAATCGACGACGCAATCCCCGATGTAAACAAAAGGCGTGTGTAACCAATGGATGAGGACCAAAAGTCACGAAGGACTCGAGATGAAAGGGTGAAAGAGTTGGCCTCAAAAAATCCGAGAAAAAGGGCAAAAATGAGGTTTCAGACAATGGCAGACCTCGATCAGAGGGTTGAGCGAGGTCAATGAACAGGAGGATCTGGTTGGTCCACGTAGACCAACCAAAAAAATACTGGAAAAATATAGAAACTCAACTAAAAATAATAAATGATTTTATTAATTTTAGGTTATAAAATAAAAAATATTTATTATTTTCTGAATTATTTTATTATGATTTTTATGTATTTTTTCAAGGTTTATAATTACAAGTTCCTTTTTGAGGGCTATATATAGGAATATCCATCTATGTATTTAAATATTTTTTTATCTTGTATTTTTTATTTTATTTATTTAATTTATTCTTTTATATATTTATAACTTATTTTTTATAGACTTAAATATATTTTTATTATATTTTTCTGATACAATATATATACTTAAGTAAATAGATGTATTTATTCCATGTGTATAGATATAGGTAGTTTACCTATGTATTTTATACACGTATTCTATTTTATATTTTATTTATCATTTTATTCATGTTTTAATATGTACATATATTATATATTGTATTTAAAAAATTATAAAAAATAAAATTATAAAAATAATGAATAAAAAATAAAATGAATATTTTAATCGATATAACTATACGATAGGGGTTCAAAACATAACTTTCACACTGTAACTCCAAAAAATATGAAACCACCTTCATGAAATATCTTATTAAAAGTTATATACAATTAAAGTGATTTTGATATATTTCGAGTTTTTATTTGAGAGATATAGGTCTGGGAAGTTGGGATTTTGGAAACTTATTCAGAGTATAACTTTTTATCTGTATATTATTTTTGTATGAAATAAATTTTGTATTTTCTATATTTTATTATCTACAAATATCATGGATAAAGTTTTTTTATTTGAATTATAAAAAGTGTAACTAAAAATAGGTCCCAAAAATGAAGGAAAATGAATTAAATAAATGAGGATTTTAATTGTATTTTGGCCCTTATCTCCCCCTACTTTGTTCGTTGTCAACCTAGTCATCGAGATGCCTAGGTCTCGGGGTTTCGATTCATAAAATATTTGCAATATTTTATTCTTTTTCTTTTTTTTATTATTCTATAATTTTGGAATTAAAAACTGTATTTTATAAACTATTTACACAACAATGCATGGATGTTAAAATGCATGAATTAAGGGTATTTACACGCATTTACTAGGGTTTTAAGGCCAAAATGATAGAATACATGTGATGAGATGAACATTCATCACTCTCCTATACTTGCCTTTGCTAGTCCCTAGCAAACACTTATGCAATAAGTGCAGAAAATAAAAACAAAAGAAAAGAAAAGGAAAGAAATTGGATTAAGTTTAATTATAAAACTTGTATTCACAAAATCGAAGTTTTGAGCTTAAGTCGGACCTTTGGAATTTTAGTGCAGCTGGAACCTTAATGGGAATCGGATTTGAAATCCAACAGCCTTCGAGAATCCCAAAACTATGTTCAAGTATCCTTAATAGCCAGGTCAGAATACTTTAACTCATATGCAAACCCTTATGACTATGAGTCCGACTCATACAGTGTAACTGATAGTGGCTCTCCCCATCTGAAATGACAAAGAGACTGACTTCTCTAGCATGACAACCCAGTGATTCCCCAATACAGCAACTCCTTCCTCGAAGAACAGGGTATTCCCTTCTAATTTCAAGCGACAACCAGCTCAAGAGGAGGGGATGAAGAGAAGAATGGATGGCAACCAGTGTAGCTACCTATCATAGGATGCAAGACTAGTGTAGTCAAGTCATCTAGCTGTAGGCTCACATGATTTGACTTTGAAGCTCAAGCTTGCTTATTGACTATACGACATATATATATATATATATATATATATATATACTCCGACATGCATTTTAATTTCCATCAGGCCTGTCCACTTTTTTGGAGTTTTTTTTGAAATACTATATACAATAGCATTTATATAAGGAGTTTTTCCTCTTGAGCTAGTAGACTATCCCTCTTTTGAAGCATTATTGCAACCCACACTCTTCAGTCTTTAGATATCAATGCTACTGGACGGGTTGGGGTGCACTTTCCTCCCTAGAGGAGGACAAATGTTTCCACTTGTGTGTGTCTCATACCGGCAAATCCATTCCCCTCACCACTCCAACTGAGTTGAGCCAAGTGAAAGGTGCAGGTGTCCAAGTTAGGTCATTATCAACAAGAGTCTTATGTGTGCTCCGAAACACTCTAGTTAGGCAGTTAAGAATCCATTGAACCAACTCTCGTGATCCTCAAAGAATTAAGTCAACCAGACCTGAAGTACGTCAATTCTAGATTCTATAAGGTTCCTGTCATTAGGTAGATTTTAAGGTCCAACCAAGCCCCAATCATTGGATTTTACTTAGGCTTGTTCAATTATAAAAATCCAAAAAAATGCGAATGCAAATGCTATGAAGAAAATATTTTTATGATGCAATTTTCAAAGAATTTGAACTTTTTATGGATTTTTGAAAAAGGATGATGCAAAAAAATTTAAAAAATTCATTCTTTTTCTTAATTTTTTGTATTTTCAAAAATAATTTGCAAATGTTTTTAGTATTTTTATTTTTGCAAATGTTTTTGTGATTTTTGAAAACAAAAGATTTTTGGATAAAAACTAGTTCAAAAGGAGATGCATCTTATATTTACAAGAATTCGAGTTTTAAGAATTTACAAGGGGTAAGTGGTCAATTTTACAGATATATATATACAATTAATAATGAATTTTAGTGAGATGTATATATTCCTCAAACTTATTTTAAAAATATTTTTCAAACAATTTTGAAAACTATAGTCCAAAATAATTTGTACAAAGAAATTTTACAAACATTTATACACATTTGAAAATCATTTTTGCAAAGGATTTACAAACAGTATATATAGATTTTTAAAAAAAAATTGCAACCAATTTTCAAACCATTTGCAAATCATTTTTCAAACATTTTTATTTCACACCATAAAATAAATTTTTCAAAACAATTTTTACAAAGATTGAAAATATTGAACAAAATGTTTTCCAAATAGTTTTCGAAAGATTTTTCAAAAAGATTTTCAAATTATTTTTCAGACTTTTTGCAAAAAATAATTTTACCTAATTTATTATCAATAAATACAAAAAATATTTGAGTAATAATAAACATCTTTTTATGAAGTGTTTTTAATGAATATCATAGTGTTTTTAGCCATAGTTATTAATAAAAATACGAAAGTACGAGTTATGGATAAAGTATATACGCAGTATATACAACCTCCCTATACTTGGCTTGAGCTATGTCCTCATAGATCAGAGAGAAAAAGAGAAGTCATAACTCATACTGAGTATAGAAAAGTCTAAAGAATAAATGAACGAAGAAATGAATGAACAAATGTGAAGTTGATCGTCGCCCCTATACTTAGGATCAAATAATCCTAAGTATAGCAGACTGTACACAATGCAGGGATGGTCTAGGGTGGGAATGAATAGATCATACTCAGACTATCTCCCCCTATACTTAGGGTAAGAGATCCCTAAGTATAGACAAGAAGAGGAGACAATGGAGAGGATCAAAGAATAGAAAGAACTCGGGGTGCACATCCCCTATACTTAGGACAAAGTACGTCCTAAGTATATAAGACTGGCAAAAAGTGGTGACACCTTTTCGGTAGAAAAAGAAAATAGAAAAGGAAAAGAACAAAAGAAGAAAAGAAGAAAAGAGATGAAGATGGAAGAAGATAGAAGAGGTTGTACACACAACTCCCACTATACTTAGGGTAAAAGAAGCCGTAAGTATAGGCAACAACAAGAGTGATGAAACAGAACGACGAATGAACACTCATCTCATCCACCCCCATATACTTAAGACAAAGTGCATCATAAGCAAGGCACACACGAGAATGGGGTGGATGAGCAGTACGGGAGATGGATAGAGGTAAACGAAAGCGAATGTACAACAGAGTGGATATACAGAGGTCAAGAAGGTTGAAAGCGAACCTTCTTGCGAGACCGTTGAGGGATGGATCTGACAAGGTGTAGGTCAATATCGGGGTCCACAGTGGACGAAAGCTAATCAGGATTGACCTGGTGAGGATCCTCAATGGTCCTAGGGTGAAAAGGCACATACGACTAAGTGGAAGTAGTGCGACTAGGTTTGGTCTTGGGTGTCTCGTTGATGTCAAAGTGAAAAGGGACGAACCTAGCATCATCTGAAGAAGTAAAGTCAAGGTCATCCTGTGAGGTGTCTTCTAGGTCAAAACTAAAAGGAACGAACTCATATGTGGAAGTAGTCGAATCATGTTCATCCTCAAAAGTCTCAGCCAGATCATCATCTATATCAAAAGGCCCGAATTCCTAAATGAAAGCAACAAGATCAAATTCAGCCTTTTCAGTCTCACATGAATCTAAGTGAACAGGAACGGACTCATCAGTGAAAGTAGTCAAGTCATGTCCATCCTATCTAGTCTCTAAATCTGCCCTTCGCTCTAGTGTATCAATCGTGTAAATCCCGCGGATGTCATCAACACATCACCAAACACCAGAAGAAGGAACTATGAGGTCCATGCTTTCTGAGTCTTCCTCCATAGGGAGGAATTCTCGAGTCTCAGTGGAATCCAATAAGCAACAAAAATCTTGGATAGTCTCGTCAAGGTCATGGTCCTCGGGGTTAGCTAGAATCGCTGAAATCACATCAGGTGCATGTCTTTGATTGGTATTGGGTGCAGTGATAATCACCTCGCTCTCATCAATACGTCGAAAGTGAATCTCTCCTGATCCATAATTAATAATGACCCTCGCAGAGGTGAGGAACGGTCGCCCTAGGATGATTGGAGAGTGCTCCCCTGTGGAGGTCTCCATGGGCAATACGACAAAATCAACAGTGTACTTCCTGCCCTGAATTGAAATGGCAACATTTTCAATGATACCCTTCGACCTCTTGATAGATCCATCAGCAAACTAAACAATCATCATGGTTTTCTTGAGAGGCCCTACATGAAGAGACTGTACCAACGAGAAGGGTATGATGCTAATCGAAGCACCGCCATCAAGGAGAGTGTGATCACATGTGTAGTCAGAGATGATGCAGCTGATGAAAGGGGTACCTGTGTTCCTTTTCCTAGGAATGTGATGGTGTGTGATGGCATGGGCAGTAGCCATGGTCAAGATATGACGTTCAGATATGCTCCTCCACTTTCTTTTCTTAAGATGAGGAGTAGGTAATTAGGTCATGGCCTGGCGAAGTGGGCATCAATGATCTCATGAATAGTGGCCACCACTTCGAATTCAGTCAACATTTTTTTGAATTTTTGGATCTCCATCCAAGGGAGGAGATCGGAATCATCATATACATAAGGAGTGCCAAGAGCAGTCTGTACAGTGGCATCCTCGAGGTCAAAGGAGGGACTAGATGTGAATGTATGTGTGAGTGAATAATATGGCATGTGATCTCTCTCCTCGTAGTCTGAATCAACCAAAGGTCTCCCTAATTCTTTTTATGTTTTCAATTTTTCTCATTTTTTTGTATTGTTGGTGTTGCAATCTCTCACAAGAATCCTCAATCAAGTCCAAATCATTAGATTGTGAAGCATCGATATGGCTCTTATTTAGGCAGGTGAGGTTATCAATCCTCGAATTCATACGCTCCATGAATTGGGTCAAGGTCTCAAGTGCGGAAATCGTGAGAGGTGGCTCCAACAGGTCAGTTTCGGGTGGATGTGAAGGTGGAAAATGCGGAGATGGAGGTGGATGTGGATAGAAGTCTGAGGGCTAATACTGTGGTTGAGGCAGATATGTACAAAAATCAGAACCAAAGTCCTCCTGGAAAAAGGGAGGTGGACCGACTGGAGGGTATGATGACTCCGCAAAGTCCGGATAAAAATCGCTCCACTAGGCCATCTCTAAATCGAAAGGAAAGTGATGGGGAGAGTACAATGGTTAAATCAAGAGATGAGCAAAAGGCACAAATGTGCATAAACGATCTAAGGTGCACACAAACAAACACAAACAAAGACACACAAAACAAACCCTCAATTCACCTACTCAACTCGGTGAAGATCGCAAAAATGCAGTCTTTTTATCTTGTATGTTTTAGAGTTAGGTGAGAAGTCAAAATGTTGTACAATCACTTACGTTTGGTTTAATGAGATTTGGGCACTAACCTTAGTGTGTACGCTAGTAAATAAAAACGAAGACAATGAGGGGATTACTCGCCCCAAGTCAAGATTTTTTTTCTTTTTGGTTGATTTTACGGTTAAGTAATATTAACAGTCCCAATTTTATTGATTATTACTTTTTTTGGATTTTAATGAGAATGCACGAGCCTATCAAGGGGTCAACTTTACTTAGCATCTATGTGGTCAAAATCAAGGGGAGAGTCGGAAAATCAATGCAAGGGCAAAAACGATGATGAAAGCTAAGGCGTAAATGCTCACCTTTCTTCCAACACTCTACATGCAAAGATGCTCAATAGAATTGAAACCTATACTATATGTAAATGCAACCAATGACATCGCCCTCGAATGAGAAACTATTATTATCGTGAAGTACCAGATGTTAAATATCTAGAAGAGAGATCCAAATGTTCGGTCTCTGAAGTGCATCGGTGTCCGCCACAACAGATCCTGCAAGCGTTGTATAGCACTTCTCTCAGTGCTCGATCTCAAATCCAAATAAGAAGCAATTTATATTTTGACTAGATCCAAACATAAACTATAGGCACGAGCAAATATAATTAGGTGTTTGGACCCTAATACTATCGACAAGCAGTTCCTACATCTTGGGCTCAATCACACAAAAGAAATAAAACCAAAACCAAGAAACAAAAGAAAAAGGCGAGGAAAACCAACAAAACCGACGAGGCCTCCAGGGAACAATCCCTCGGGCACTAGACCTCGTGAAGTGTGAAGTCCTGGAGAGTGTCATGTTTAAGTTACAAATTAATTATATCTCTCTCATTTAAAATTACATAAATAAATGCTACAAATAAATGCTAAAAAATTCTCTTCAAAATTCTCTCCTAGTCCTCCTTGGTGCTAGGTCCAATCACCTGACATTGGTGCGTAGTGCTCCAAAGAGGAGCTCCTCCCTCGATCTGTGTTCCTCGCAGCAAAGACAACCAAGAGTGTGGCTAGACAATTCAAACAATTAGATCAAATAAAAAAATAAATAAAACACAAAAATAGATAAATAGTTACAATCAATAAAAATCCAATCTAAGCAGCATTGCTCCCCGACAACGACGCCATTTGTTTAACCCGAAAATCGAGCAGTCGTGTGTTTCGAATTGACCATACGAAATCCGGATTAAGACAACAATTAACCCACAACAGATGATCAAACAATGGAAAGCATATGCGGAGTTAAAATTTATTATAACTCTACAATAAGGATGTATATAGGTGCAAGTATGTAGATGTCGAACACTGGGAGCAAACGGCTAGATCGGGGCAATGAAGCATAAATGATTGACTATGAAGTTATTTGTCTATGTTTTTAATATAGGTTTTTTATTTTAATTATTTTATTTTATTTTATAAATTTTATATTTTATATTTGATTTTTAATTTTCTTGATTTTTAATATTTTATATATTTTAATTTCTTTTTCTTTTAAAACATATAATGAGCTATATACAGGATATCTATACACAATAAGCTATGATTTTATAAAAAATCATAAAAAAGTTCAAAAATGTGAAAATAAAATATTTTTGGGTTTTTGATACTTTTTTACTATTTTTTGTGATTTTTTAAGTATTTTTGTTAATTTTTATATACTTTTAAAGTAAAAAATAAACTAAAAACAAAGGTAAAATAAATACTCGAAATTAAACTGGAGATATAAAATACCAAACATAATAAAAAAGTCTACAAATTAATTTTAAAATAAAGATAATAAACCAAAGAAAAATATAAGATAGAAAACACAATTTTTTATTTTTTTATTAATTTTCTAAATTTTTATAGAGGTTTTTGGGGTTTTTCTATTTTTTTGAATTTTCTTTTATATGTTTTAGTGATTTTTGGTTTGAAGATAAAAAACACATAAATAAAAATATTTTTGGGGGAATTTTTCAAAATTGTTTTATACTTTTTTATGTATTTTATAGTGCAAACAAGGACAAAAAGGGTGTTTTTGATTTTTAACAAATAATAAAAAGCTCGAATTACAAAATAGAAATATACGCATAAAAGAGTGTGCAATTAGAAAGCTACAACTATTTTTTGGGATTTTTTTAGAGCAATATAGATATATGGAATATACAAGAAACAAAGAGAAAATTCAATTGTGACAAGGGTAAAACTGTAAATATCAGAAAGTACATGGTCCTGTGTGCAATTTTCACAAAGGTATTCAACATATAGGAAAAATTACAGGACTCAGTAGAAATAACCAAAATTACGAGGGCTTTTCTGTAAAAATGCCAAACTCATGTGTATGCACACGTGAGCCACTAGCGGTAACCAAAATTTAACTATCAAAAAGTTAGGGGGCTAGACTACAAATGTTACAAAAAATATTATACTGAATCAAAAAGTTTACGAACTAATTAGGAAATATTCAAAACCCTAGGGGGTCAGCCATAAAATCGCCACCTCACGTGATGCGTTACGTGAGGTGACGTGGCACGAACCCAAAGGTAATAATCAAAAGTTTGGGGGCTAATCGTAAATGTTCCAAAAATTAATACAATAGCAAAGGAAAGCTTTTGTATTGATATTTAAATACAAAACTTGCGAGGGTGATTTTGCAAAATACCCAAGCAAGGCGCGAATCGAACAGTCTAGGAGCCGCTCACTTGGACATGTGTCGTCAACAGGGGCCGTGATACCCCTTCGCTTCAGACGTCCAAGATTAGATCTCGCACCTAGATCGGACGGTTGAGCAACGGGCTAACCCGACAGCAATTGTAGCTCTGAAAGATCGAGGGCAGATCCGATGGTGCTGGGTTGATCGGGAAGAATGCTCGAAGAACTTGGGCCTGGCGAGATTGGATCGACCAGAGCTTGATCCTCTGCGTACCTGAGAGTCCCTCGACGGGCGTGATCAGTTCCTGCAGCCTCTATGCGCCACCCAGGTCCTTCAGATGCATCCACCCAGGAGCTCTGTG